>JAVRXN010000004.1:40957510-41557510 GCA_033556935.1 Timema podura | reverse complement strand
TTACACCCTAACTACATTTTTATTCAAA
Organism: Timema podura; assembly: GCA_033556935.1. Lineage (NCBI taxonomy): Eukaryota > Metazoa > Arthropoda > Insecta > Phasmatodea > Timematidae > Timema > Timema podura. The sequence goes on along the minus strand of JAVRXN010000004.1, from coordinate 41,557,482 downwards.
AACCGTTCAAGGAAATTCGAAACTTGGTTTCCCACAAGTGTTTCTAACGGGACTTTTTTTCTTTTTAATGTCTGTCGTATAGAAGTTTCGACAATAACGACGCAAATAACGTTAAAACTTCAAAATTTGGTAACATTTTTAAAAGGCTTTTGATTAACGTACGTGGGTTGATTAATTTTTTATGTGACCCATGGCGAGCCGTTTAATTTTAATTACATCGAAATGTATTTATGTGTAGAGATTATTAATTTAAAAAAATAAAACACATTTAAAGAAAAGTTACAAATTCAGGCCCCATATTACATTTTTATCAGTAAGAAAATACAGAAGCAATGAAACTCCATACGAACGTAAAAAAAATCCCATCGGAAGCGATTTGTTGGAGACTCACACATGCAGACGTTCCGTTGACGCGGTAACAAATGAAGGTGCTCCCAGTTGATGACCTACAATTTGTTAACGGATGGGGCCAGGGAAGCGGGGGAGGCTTTATCAACTGAAAACTTCTGCCTTACAGATTCAGCTGTCGGCTAGCCACTTGGGTGATTTGTAAATGAACTTTCCGAAACAAACAGACGGCGAAATGTCGCTATCTACCGCTGTGATCTGTACAGAAGATCTGTTGCCGTTTTCTTGATGTGTTCAAGACGCTTGAGGTGGGGGTTTAGGGAAGGTGAGAGTAGCTAAGTGTTTTTGCCGTTTTTGGATCAAAACTTTTTTATGTTCAAAATAAATCAAATATTCCTCCAGTGGTGTATCAACAGTTTTTGAGCATATGTCAAGGATGTCCTGAAATTTAATGACAACTTTTTCTCTTCACTAAAAACAGTTCTCATTAATGCCGCTATATCATGACAGATATTCACAACAAGCGAAGAAAATTAAACTCTATGTTTGTTATGAAGCAATATTTTTTTTATTTTGGCCAAAATATTTTGCTATGAAAACTGCAAAAACAATTACTTCTTCTTGCTTCCCCTTCTACTCTACTTTAAGAGTCCATCTCACCCTAAAAATAACATCTAAGTTAGGTAGGAAATACAGCTAGAACCAAACATATACTGTATCGCAGACTATGTATTCTATTTGAATACTGTGAATTTAAATCGGTAAACACGTTTAACCATATTGAAAAAAAACTATACGCAATTATTTTAAAAGGAAGAAACTATTCTTCTGATCACAATTTCGCTGTTGTCAAATGAAGAATGCAGAAACCCGCATTTAGATAACTTTTTTAAATAGAGCGTAATCAATTACTCCGGTTTAATCAGCCGTGAGATGGAATCTTAGGCCAGTGGTTCTCAAACTATGGTCAAGGAGCACTCGTGGCACGTGATGCCATAGTAAGTTGTCCACTGTAATCATTTATAGCTCTCCATAATTATTTATGAACATAAATATATTTTTTATTTGTATTAGACCATTTCACTGAGATTAAATTTTTCTGAATTCTTGAGCAATAAAAAACCGTAGCACACCTTCCTTCAAAGAGGAAGTAAAGCCATCAGTCTCATGTCGATTGTGGCATTTAAAAGAACCCTGGAAGGTATAATTATGAAAATACCTTTTCCGGCAAAATTGGTAGACCTTTTCGCTCTTGCTCATAGAAATTCTCGTGTGATGATATAATCAGTCGGTTCAGAAAGTGCACGTAAAATATCTCAAATAAATAAAATTTTGTAAAGTCTTCTTATTATTTAAAAAAACTCCTAGTAAGAGAAACAAATTGTTTGCTATATAAAATCACTAACAAAAATCTAAATTACAGTGAATTTATTTGTCAATCAAACACCTTTTACAATAATACAAAAACATAACCAACATTGGCTCTACCCAGTCATAATCACTGCCATCAATTATCCTCTAATCTAATCGGAACATGGAAAGAACCTCCACAGAAAGGATGTACGATTAGTACATTCGGGCGTCCTCTGGGCAAAGGTGGCTAATCTTTCCGCAAACTAAGCTACAAAATTATTGTAGCTCATACATGTCATTATTATTATTACTATTAGGTTAAAATTGTTAATTGTGACGTTTTAACTCCAAGGCTAGTAACATATTAATTTGAGGGATAAGGACCAGGGAGGTATTTAGAGAAAATACACCCACATTAGGAGAAAGTATAAAAAAAACACAATGATAAATGACAGTTGGAGAACTATTCCCAGCACACCCAGCCAAGATTCGAACTGTGACCTCCACATCACGAGTAATCCAGTATTTTGTGACCCTTAAGACTTCAGACCACCAGCGTGGGTTGAAAGATTTTGAAATATACTTTTAATTCTTATATTACCTGCACTAGTAGACAAGTGGATTAAGGCATCAAATCTCGTCTAGTTTGGCTTGTCGGTGACAAGGAGGTCGGGGATCAAATACTAACCAAGTGTACTGAGGGTGTACTTTAAAAGATGGTTTCCCATTCTCCCTCCAAGCAAATAAGACTACATTAAAATCTATCTCGTACAGCCTTATCCCATTAATGTTGTGTAGGAAAATGCGGATAACATGTACGGTTAGTAAGACGTAGCCCCCCCCCACCAGCCACTCCCCCCTCGCAAAAAAAAAAGTGATCAAACGTTTAAGAGGAAAGTGCGGTTATTGTTCCCTGTTAGAATTGGGCCAACCAACGCAACCACATTACTACAGGATCATTAATAAAAAAACATAATATAAAATCCGCTTTTAAAACTTAGGGTAAGTCTCCCGAGAAGCATGTGTTTCTAAGTTGCGCGACCTTTCCCAACGACTAAACAATTACAGACCAAACTATCCCACACGGCGGAGGAACTTGACCTTCACCAACTTTGTCAACCGAGGGGAGAGGGGAAGAGAGGAGTGTTACCGATCGCAATCATCAACCAAATGAACCAACAAATCATTGGAGTGAGAAATGTTTGAGCCTTCGCTTGCAGCTGTCACCGAAATCATGAAGACGCTTTCTTTTTTTATTATTTGTACGCACAATAAAGAGTTGTTTTTAAGTGTACCGCGTCTTACTAGCCTTCCGGACTATCGGGATATTTATACTAATAGGTTAGGGAAGCGGAGGGAAGAATTAATATGAAATGTACTCGCATTTGCGTAAAGAAGAGTGGCAAACAATTTAAGAAAAAACTCCGTCAGGGTTAATACACTTTTTAAGCTTTACAGATTAAAAAATCTGCATTTTTCCTGTTTTTTAGTTATATCAATACTCGCGTTTACATTATTTTCTATTTAAACTTAAAACAAAACTTTTAAGAAACGCAGTGTGTATCATTGGTTACAAAATTAATATATTTACATTTCTATATAACCCTTTTGGAAATAAGCTTTGGCCAACCATTTCCCCTCTTAAATTAACCTAATACACAGTCAATGCCAAATATCCAAAGTTTACTAATTATGTTAATTTGTTAAGGATAAGTAAGGATGTAATTAGAGGAAGTGTACCCCTAATTTTTATGGAAGGAGAGTGGACAAAAGGTTTAGAAAAAAAAGCCTTACCAGGATTTAAACCCCTTTATTTTCATCCTATCACGAGAGTGACACCTTAACTTCGACCATTCGAACCTCGAAGCGAGATAATCTCTCATTAAATAGGCCGTTATATGGGCTCTGAGGTCCGCTGCTCCCTCACAGCTTGTGACCTAGTGTAGTTTTGAAGTCTCCGGGCCCGTAAGGGGTGTTTGTTCAATTTCAATATCGCGGGCGGGGCACAAGAATGGACAGAGATACTCTCACTCGGTCCGTTGGCAGGTAACCTCGGTTCGGTTCGGCACGGTGCCACACGTACATACAGACCACCCGGCTAAACTTATACACTTGCCAGTTTGCACAGCGAATATTTATTAAAAGAGAAGAAAACCCACAAATGGTTAGTCTGGTAACATATATATCTACCTTCGTTACAGATGCGCACAAGTTATATCGAACCGGTCTACACAGAAGGTGAATTTAAACATTTCAGACAGAGATCGGATGAGCTTAGAATGAATGAAGACAAAGCTCAATAAAGATACTAGTCGTTGTATCCAAGAGAACAATCGCCCAAGTCAACCTTCTTGCTTGTCCAAGTTAAAGGGAATGTGGAAAATCTCGGCGACAGCTTGGACTTTTTACTTTCTCATATCTAGAAAAATTATTGTAATAGTAAAAAAAAATCCAACTCGATATTATGGTGAATTTTTACGTTTTATTTGAGCCCGAACACAAAAAAGTGAATTTTACAATTATGTATGTCTGTCTTTGAGCCACGAATCCAAAATAGTTTGATAGATTTTGTTCAAACATGATATTTAGATTTTATAGGGCTATACCACAAATATTTAAAAAATTTGATCCTAAACCTCAAATTAAGGGTAGTTTATTGATAAGTTAATTTTGTAAATTCCAAAATTTTCAAAAATGGCACCAACGATTTTGTTTAAAATGGATATATAGGGAGCAGTTGACCTCCCAAATAACACCATACACTTAGTTTTGGGGTAAAAATTCGTTATTTATGAGTGATTTTCGAAAATTCAAAATATTTTTAAAATGGCTCTAGCAATGTTGTTTAAAATGTACATCTTGGGGATGTTTTATATTACAAATAAAACTGTATACCTATGTTTTTTGGGGGGCGGGGGGAATTCGTTTAAGGGTAGTTTACAAATAACTTTTTTAAATTTTTGAATATTTAAAAAAATTACTCTTGAGATTTGGTTCAAAATGAGTATCTTTTTAAGTTTTTACATTATAATGGTGTCTGTATGTAGTTCTATGTATGTATATCGGTTCAGATAATTTTTAGTACTTCTCAATGAGATAGTAAGCTGAAATTTATTAAAATTGTGTAAGGACCAATAAAGAGGTGCGCAAAATTTCTAAACTTGGAAACCTATATAAAAAAAGTGGTTTATTTAATAATTTTAATTCGTCGACATATTTTTTTTAATTTAAAAAGAAAGGAGATTAAATTCAAATCTTAAATCCAAAGAGAAAATTGCAGATTATAATAGGAGCGACCTGTGTTTATAGTTTGGTTGGTTTGTATTCATATTAGATAGCAAAAAATGTTTCTATGGTCAATGAAAATTTTACAGGTAACGTTAAATATAATTATTTAATTTGAGCTTACATTTACATAGCCTAGTTATGTATTCATATAAACCGATTAGTACTCTAATTAAAAGACAGCTAACACTGCAGATTAACAAATAAAATAGCCTTACAAATAAGATTAATGTTTGGTTGTTGGTTTGGTAGTGTATAGTACTAAACGGGTCATATGCCATAGAGCCCGCCTAGCAGCGACAACAGTGGGTGCAAATCTAATCTACGCAACAATTTTACCTGACTTTTTCCACGATTCGAGGTTCAACAGACGCAAGGGTTAAAGTCGTTGAAGGATCAAATCAGGGGACACTGGTACCGAAACGGGTCTATGTAAATTTTTCGAAATCAATTCACCGAATACAAAATTATCGAAAGTAATTTTGTCAAAAATCAATTTTTCAAACCATCAATCTTCCGAACGATATGTTTGTCGAAACCACATTTTTCGAAAATCAATTGCTCAAAAATTCATTTCACGAAGTGAATTTACCAAAAAGCATATGTTCGACAGTCAAATAATCGAAAATGAATTTTTCAAACAATCAATTTTTTGAAGAATAAATTTTGCGAATAGTAAATTAATTTAAAAAAAATCAATTTAGCAAACTGCGAGTTTTCCGAAAGCTATTTTATCGAGGACTGAGAACCACCTACCCTTACCCTCACCCCCCCCATAGGGATGATTACCCCTAACCTAACCTAACCTAACCTAACCTAAGCTAGAATTTTATTATACTTCGAATCTATCGTTCGAAAAATTTATTTTCGAAAACCTCCTTTTTGAAACATTTATTTTGAAACATTTATTTTGAAACATTTATTTTGAAAAACAGATTTGAGGTAAATTCATTTTCGAAAAACTTCTCGTTCGAAGAATTTCTAGATAGAAAATTTGGTTTTCGAAAAACTGCATTTCGAAAAATTTATTTCCGAAAGAGTATTTTCACCTAATTGACTTTCGAAAAAGATGTTTTCGAAAAACTATTAGTTTTGAAAAATTGTTATGTCAAAAAGTTGGTTTTCGAAAAATTAAACTTCGAATAGTTGAATTTCGAAAAACTGATTTTCGAAAAATTGGTATTCGGTAAACTCGCCGGCTACCTATCGAAACACTCTACAATGTTCACAAAAAAATAGTAACCTGTATAAATAAATTTTGTACATTATATATTATGTATCGCCCTGTCACCGGTAATCCAGTTCAATACAAGAGCGATGCGTCAAGCCATGCGCACCCTCGATCAAGATTTTAATTTTATCATATAGAGAGAAATTATGGCAATCGTGAAAATTTTCAATCTCGTAATTATGACAAATCTTTGCATTTTATGTGCCCTAACCCCCCAAAAAATGGGATTTACCATTCTGACTGTCCCCATGTTTGTCTGTCACTAAGCATAGGCCATAGATCTGAAACATTTAGATAGATTTTGTCCAAACTTTACATTTTATTTTGACCCTAGCCTTCAGAGAAGAGTGTTTTCTTGTCTGTGCCATCGCTCTTAAATTAAGGGCAGTTTAATGTTGAGTGATTTATGAAAATTCCAAATTTTCCAAAAACTGCACTAACGATTTGGTTTAAAATGGTTATCTAAACGCAGTGGTTATCTGTATCTCTATTCAAGGGGACAGGGTTGAATAGGGTTGATTAGAAAAATGCACCCACGTTAGCGTGGCGAGGGCATGAGAAAACCACACTGATAACTCTCATGTAGAAAATAGCGCCCAGTGCCCGCGGCCGAGATCCAAGTCCCCGACCTCCCCGTAACCGGTAATCCAGTATATTGTAAGCCTATCGCATTAGACCGTCTGACCATCGGTGGCGGGAATTAACGACTTAAGTGATGAGGGTGCAAGCTCAGATAAATGCACCAGCATTAGTGTGAATAGTAGATGTGACCCGCTTCAGTGGCAGCTTGGTCTAACGCACTACTCTCGCAGAATACTAGACTGCCGATGACGGGGAGATCGAAGTTCAAATCTTGGTTGGGTGTCACGAGGGTGATTTTTCAAAGTGGTTTTCCACTCTTCCTCCAGGAAAATGCGGGTACACGTCCTATAAATTTAACCTCTCTATTCTCTAAAACCATTAGCATAATTAGTACATAAGCGTACAACCCGAACGGGCAGTAAAACGCGGTTCTAAAAAAAAAAATAGGGGACGTTAAAACCGCAAATCCTGGTGCACCCGGTCCGGATTCGCACCCCCTACCTTCCTCTTAACGGCGATCACGTGCAATGCGAGTCAAAATACCTACAGAGACCCTATATTATGGTAAATAAATATTTGAAATTTCGTCTTAAAAATTCTCAAATAAACAAAAATTTCGTTGTAAAAATTGTTTGATAACACCTTCAAAAATCAAGAAAAACAACTTTTTTTTACACATTATATTTTTACTTTCTCTCTATCTTACAGGTAGAGAAAGTATGGTGATCGTCAAAAAAATCGAACTCGAGATTTTGATGAATTTTGACGTTTCATGACTTCCTGAATCCGAAAAAGTGGTTTTTGAATTTCCGTCTGTCTGTCTGTCTGTCTGTCTGTCTGTACCTCCAACTAGAGCCTAAACTGTTTTACCGATTGAGCTGAAACCTGATATCTAGGGTTTTCATAGGGTTGCCCCGAGGGGTTTTTGGAATTGGATATCTACCCCTAAAATTAAGGGTAGTTTACTGAAGGGAAAAAAGAGAAAAAGTCGATTTTCTCAAAATCGGCTCTAACGATTTTGATTAAATTTCATTTATGAACATTAATAAATATTCCAAACAAAATGGCTACTCTCAATATTTCGGCAAAATGGCTTTAAGGGCTCCGTTCTGATGCGTAAATTAACATTTTTTATAATAGCTCCGAAACTATTTGAGATATGAAATTACTTAGCATTACAAATATTTTATATATATTTATAATACAAATATTTTATTCGAAACATATTTTTATAAAATCAATAATTTTCAATCTATACGCAATTATTTATATATTTTTTAACTTTTTGGACATTAAAGCTTAAGTATTGCGATCGTAAAAAAAACTAACCTGAAATGTTGATGGATTTCGACGTCTCATGACCCCCCGAACCCTAAAAAATAGTCTTTGCAATGCCGTCTGTCTGTGTGTCTATTAAAACTTAAAATTAAGGGTAGTTTACTGAAGGGCAAAAAGAGAAAAAGTCGATTTTCTCAAAATCGGCTCAAACGATTTTGATTAAATTTCATTTATAAACATTAATAAATATTACAAACAAAATTGCTACCCTCAATATTTCGGCAAAATGGCTTTAAGGGCTCCGGTCTGATGCGTAAATTAACATTTTTTTAAATAGCTCCGAAACTATTTGAGATATGAAATTACTTAGCATTACAAATATATATATATATATTTATAATACAGATATTTTATCCGAAACATATTTTTATAAAATCAATAACTTTCAATCTATACGCAATTATATGAATTTTTTAACTTTTTGGACATTAAAGCTTAAGTATTGCGACCGTAAAAAAAAAACTAACCGGAAGTGTTGAATGATGTCGACGTATCATGACCCCCACAACCCTACAAAATAGTATTTGCAATGCCGTCTGTCTGTGTGTCTATAAAAACTTAAAATTAAGGGTATTTTACTGAAGGGCGATAAGTGAAAAATTTTGTTTTCTCAAAATCTGCTCAAACTATTTTGATTAAAATTCGTATCTAGGCGTTGATTAAGATTATAAATAAACTGGCTATTTTCATTTTCCTATGAAAATGATTTTTAGGGTACTTTACAGAAGCGTTAATTTCCGTATCTCCACAACTATTTGAGAAACTAAACAACTTATCATTGCAAAATTGTAGGACTATTAGAAATAAAAAACTTTTATTTGACATATATTTTTATAAAAGCAGCAGTTTCTGAGATATTTGCAAATATATTAATACAATTTTGTGAGCTTTAGTTGTAAACATATACTACTTAAGTCTTAACGCAATAATTCTCCAATGCCATAAAGTATTTAAATATAAGTATCTAAAAAAGTATGTTATTTTTCCTTAAATCTCTTAGGAGAAATGTTTGCATAGCAATGATCTATCTCCATTTTAGACTCAATAGTCAATATTTACATTTTTTATTGGTCAAAATGTATAAATGAATAATTAAATATCAATCCGATCTTGAAGATCTGCAACACCTTATAAAATGTTAAAATTTTAACCAGAAATCTAAATTTTAATACGAAGTGTTGACCCTTGTGGAAGACATTAAACTGTTTAAAATGCTCTTAGGTGGACAAAGATGCGCCTCTTTTCTCATTGATTATATATCATTGTATATTATTTTATGCGTGTTCTTATGTGGAGTGGTGATGATACAATGTACATTATTCCGTTCAGAAATCTTACGAGTTTATAGAAAGAGAGAGAAAGTCTGTGCGGTGTGCCGTACCATTTATTTACAAATGTAATATAAAATCAAACCATAAATGAAGACCGATAAAATATTCTAACTCACAATAACAAAATGAAATTAAATCACAAAGGAAGCTAGAAATTCCAGGGCTTGCAAAGATCACAGAAAAAATATTAATTCGATATATCGATTGTCTGACAGGGATAACGTCTAATTTAATAATCCAATGAACAAAATAATTTATGATTACTTTTAAACTATCAAAATAAATACATAATAAATATTTTATCATTAAATTTGAAAGGGAATACAATAAACGCATGGGTTTTAGGTACATTATTTTCAAGTCTACATAGAAAAGAATAAAATTACGATTGATCTTGCGAATACACTGTTTATATATTGACTAGACTTTGATATTTGTTGACATCGATGGCAAAGGTTGCGTAGGTTTTACGGCAATCTAAATCAATATGGCCGCTAATGTTATTTGGGTGTTAACGAACAAACGGAACTTTGCCTGGAGAGCATCGATTTCGTTTTAAAATACGAGTAATAATAAGATTTCGTGAAAAAAACTTCGATTTCGCCAAAAAATACCTTTATCGTTTTATTTCGTGAACTCAAAAATACGTAATAATGATTTCTTTGAGTTTGAAAAAAAGTTTTAATGCTTTCGAAATTAATTTATCAAACATTTCGTGAAAAGAGTGTTCCCGAAAAGTCGGTGTCCCTATACGCCATTCACGACCTAAGTTTACTTGGATGACAGCTCAAAAAGTAACTAAAAAATAGACCCTAAAATATCACTACGCCAACAGCTGATATCTGCCACTGTCACTTGGGACAGCTGTTATGAAAACATATGGTTATGTAGAGTAATGTGATAGTTAACCACAGTAATTTAGGCCAATATTATGCCTCAAAGAATTTTGAAATTGAAATTTTTGAATGACTTGGTGATCTGTAACTTCTCTTCTTTTTTTCTCCTGGGAACTCATTATCAAAAAAACACACACAAATCTATCCACAAATAAAAATAACCCCTTATAAAATTTTGTGAGATTAAAGTTAGATTAAACTTGTATTTAAGTTTGATAAAAGATAAAAGTTAGATTAAAGTTAGATTAAAGTAAGATTAAAATTAACCAAATTAGGCCTAATATGTATTCGAACTAAAGAGAAAATATCTGTATACACAAAGTTATTCTTAAAATAATTAGTAATATGATCTAAGATTAAGTTTTTTTACGTTAATACAGAAGCCCAATAATTAAAATAAAAGGTAGTTTAACTTAGTTATAAATTATTATAAGTTAGAGTAAGGCGTGGACCTAACAAACTAGAGACTTAATTTAAAGTTAAAAATATAATAAACGCGCACAGTAATAAATTCTATGAAATATATTTAAATTAAACAAAGTCTTAATATTTATTTGAGGTCGTCCACAAAGCTTATTTATCCTTCTATTCAAGTTAAAATAATTATTATTCCGAGCACTTTCACAAAAGGTCTAACAAATATGGTTTAAAATGGCGACCAACGAGTATTAGCCATGTGGTTGATGATGACGCGGACAAGTTGTTTAAAATGGTGTATCCTCGCAGCAGACGATTATATTTTATTCAGTTAAATATTTCTAAAAACAATAAACTAATAATAAAATAGTTAATCATATATAAAATAAATTACAAATATTTTATCTTTACCAAGTAAATACGATGCCTTTATTAAAAGGTATTAATGCATGCACTATACTACACATCATAGATAACATTCCAAAACAAAGAATAGGTACTTTTAATATATGTTTAAAATATTGTTTCGAATTGGGTAAAAAGAAATTGTTAAAAGTAATGAAATAATGTGAGAAAACTTAAGTTTAAGTTATTTTAAATGTAAAATATAACATGTAATTAAAAAACTTAACATTCATAACAAAACAGTGTTCTTTTACAAGTGTTGGTAACCTAAAACCTAAACATATGATTTTTGAACTGTCATCCAGGTAAAGACCTATCGTGAATGAATTATACCTAGAGAGCTGTCGGCCACCGTTGCGGAGTATGTATGACTCTCTCCTCCCTTACCTGACTCAACAGAGAATAGATTGCCCGGGACATGTCGAGCAAGTGTAACAACCGGTGTGCTATGACGTGTTGGTGGAGAGGTAAGTTTGAAGTCCGCAAGAAACACGTCTTACACAAGTGGCCAATATTATAACTAGCGTGGGTGAGGAAGAGAAAAAGAGAGCGAGAGAAAAATAGAAAGAAAAAGATATAGAAGAAAACAAAGAATGAAAGGGGCGCGAAAACAAGAGGAGCCAACGAGAGAAAGAAAAGGGAAAGAGAAAAATAGGAATGAGGAATAAGGAAGGAGATAAAGTTGTAAAAGAGATAAAGCGAGAGTGATAAAGACAGAAGGGGAAGAGGAAAGAGAAAAATACGGATAGAAAGGGATATAGAGAGAAATACAAAGGGAAAGATATATATACAAAGAGGGAGAGAATTATATAAAGAGTAGGAGAGCGTTAAAGAAATACGTTGAACAGTTTTTTTAAGAGGGTCGAAACTAATAATTAATTATTAATGTTGAAATAGTCCAAGAGATAATCCACTTTTATTTACCCCTGGTTTACCTTAAATTTTGTTCTGTGCTTAAGATTACCCATAACCTACATATGTAGAAAGGTCATTCTTAAGAAAAACCAGTGGTGGGGGTACTAGTAATGGCGTCATCAATATGGCCGCCGCGCCAACATGTAGCACCACATTTAAACCGTCCTGGCTCCTCAACAGAGCTTTGAAGAACATTGCTTTTTTTAAAAAATTGTTTGAAGTTAAATGAAAATTATTTTGTTTTATCTCAGTAATTCACGTCAGTGGATCAGTCTTCTTGATATTTAGCCTGAAACGGAAATTAATTTTCCCGGAAAATAAATGCGCCATTTTGTTTTGTAAGGTTTAAACAGTGCCTAGACAGGTACGAATTTCAATTAAGATCGTTGGAACCGATATTAAGAAAATCGATTATTTTCTCTTTTCGCTCTTAATTAAACTACCTTTAATTTTAGGTTTCGATATCTAATTCCAAAAACCCCTTGAGAGAAACTTTCCTCTGCATAAAATGATTAGAAAGCAAGGAGTGAGCTTTTGTCATCCAAATAACCTTCAAAGCCTCGGTCTTTAGTAACGTTTTAAGGCGATTCTAACTATACAAATTCAGTCACTTGCTTTCAACACAGCCAGACAGCAATAAAAACAAATCAAAAAATGTGATGGCCTCATTAAATGCCTCCCATGGACCGTGAAAATAGGTGGACGCGATTCGCTTCCCATCAAACCCCGCGCGGCTGTTTCATAGTGTCAAGAAAAACAACTTTCAAATACATCCCAAAACTAAACTATTTTATTTTTTTAATTTGATGGTTCAATGCCAAAATTATTTAATTTTTGTGTACCGCGTCTTTAGATCAGTTCGTACTAGCTGAGGGAGGGGTAAGAAAGGTAGAATAAGGAGGAAACGTACCCGTATTCGCGTGGAGAAAGAGTGGTAAAACATTTAGGAAAATAGCATCCTCAGTGAACTCGACCATGATTCGAACCCTGATCTCTTCGTCAACGGCAATCCAGTATGTTTAGAGAGTGACGTATTAGACCATGAGAACACCGATGCGCGTAAAACTAATATTTTACTAACAACGTGGGGATTGGTGGGAGTAACTTAGAGGAATTACACCCACATTAAGGTAGAAAGGGGATTTGGTAAAAGCAGTGATAAATCACATAAAACTCCTCCTCCCCCCCTTCCCATCCCTCCCCAGTGCACCCGGCCGAGATTCAAACCTCGAACTTCCCGTTTATTACGATCTTAACGCCTGAGACCACGTGACCATCAATGCAGAGTACAATACGGTTGGATTAAGGTGGAAATGTAGCGTTTTAATGTCAACACTAGAAATCTATTACTTTTAGTCTAAGGAGACAGGACGAAGAGGTTGAATTTTAAAGAAATTATTCAACATTCGTTTGCAAAGCGGTCGAACAACCACGAGGTAGAAAAGAAAAGAATCGTTTCAAAGCCAGCCAGTCGTGATGGTTACAAACACAAGGGGATTCGAACCTAGACTTCTCTGTCACCGGCAAACCAGACTAAATTAGTTTTGACATTAAGAACAGTGCCCACCGGCGCGGGGTGTTGAATATTATTTCTGCCTTTGAATTGCTTTTTAAAAAAAAGTGTAGATAGGCTACGTAGGTTTCTCTCTCCATATTTTGAGAGCACAAATAACTCAGTACTGTACAACCAGTGACTCTAAATTTAGAAATCTATAGTAGGAATTATGGTTGAAGGGCTTTTTAAGAAAGCAAAACTTTTTTTGCCGTTAAGAATTATAATATTTTACTATATTAATGGAATTGATAACAAAAAGTTACAGCCATAAATCATATGACATAACGTATGAATATGCGAAAGTAGAACCTGTAAGGCTGTCAGATAAGGTTCTTCCTATACAAATTAGACTGAACCTTTGGTTTCCCTGAAAGTTGGCAAGCTTACCTTGCATTATTCCACTATGGTATAACATATGACCACTACTTATGCGGTTTAGTGGTTAGAGGTCTTGGCTACAGATCCAGATGTCCAAGGTTCGATCCCCAGTGCTTACAAATTTTCTGTGAAGCAGTGGGTCTGTAGACAATTAATGAGCTTCATAAATGAAAAAGTAGCTGATCCGGTTTAGAAAATTGATATTAGCGCCTGGAAGCTTCTTTGTGCTGACCACATGACTTTTTCAATCCGCAAAAATTAGCACTATCTGCACCAAAAGACGGTGGCGGCTCAGTCGGTGTGACTCGATTGAGGACATAATATATTATAATAAATGGCACAGCTTATAAGATAGGGTCATAGTGTAATCCATCAAGGTAAGACTCCTTTAAGGTGAACGTAATGCACGTGGAAAATATTTACAAAATTATTTTCAATCTACAAAAGTGTACAATCCAATTATTTTTAGTGTCAAACATTTACGGGGAAGATTTAAACAAACGCGACCTATTGGATGAATTTGGAATAAAAGTTATTTGGAATGCGAGTTACTGTCACAACGTTCGGTAAATAAAACAAACCTTACGTTGTTTTCGATCCTTTTTTTTTTTAAGTGTATGAAGAAAAAGACTACGTCAGCAGCCGATAAAACGAAAAGAAATATATCTCGAACACATTAAGTGATATAAAAGTTGTTTGAAGAGAGAAAGAACGGGGGATTGGATAACATTTTTACGATCCCCACGTGCCGGGGGTGTATGTGAGATCCACGCGACACGGCTCCGGGAGTCTCAGACTCCGGAAACAACTGTTCCGGGAAGAAAGTGGGAGGAGGGAAGGATGTAGGCTGAGTGACTCCCAGTCTTACGGCACTATAGAATAGCCGAGTAGAAATTGATGAACGTTCAGAAATCCAGTGGGCTTATAACGTTACTGTGTAGAGCTGTGTAGGAGAAAAATAGGGGTGGAGGAAAATACAAATGCCTTTAAAATGATTTTTGTGACCCCTTTATTAAATTACATAATTCAATTCATAAATATCCATTATAATCTCCTATACCAGTTACCTTTCGTTTCCCGGGTATCTAGGTCTGGAATATTTAACAATTTTGTTCCCTCCCAAAATAGAAAATTTTAACTCTAAAGGTGTGAGTATAGAGAACGCGAGTTAGGGCCAGTGTTTTTGAAGTTTTTATATTAAAAAAACTTTTTTTGATCAAAATAAATTAAATGTTGCTTCAGTAAAAACATGAGTTTAATTTTCTTCACATGATGATATCAACATTTCTCGAACATCTGTCATTAGCATAGTGGCATTACACGAGAAACTTTTTTAATGAAGATAAAAAGTTAAATTCCAGGATACCCTTGACAGATATTCAAGAACTGTTGATATCATCATGTGAAGAAAATTAAACTCTACGTTTCTACTGGAGGAACATTTGGTTTCTCTTAACAAAAAAAAAAGTTTTGATATAAAAACTCTGCACCAAACTCGTGTAGCATTAAAGGCTTTATAAATATTTAACCTAAGCGCAACATCTGATAGGCAACTTCTAAGCTACCTAGGTGGCCCAGAGCAGACAGAGAATTCCCCCCGAGAACAGCGTTTTACCCACTTCAGTGGTCGAATAGTCTAAGGCGTCACTCTTGTGTTGGACTGGCCTGCTTATGACGGGGAGATATGGGTTCGAATCCCAGTTGGGTTAACTGAGGGTGGTTTTACATTAATGATTTTCCCCTTTCCTTCCAAGCAAATGCGATAAGATTACCTCTAAAACGCTTCCTTCCTCATCCCTACCCAAATAAAGTAATTATTATATCATACACGGCGATAAAAATTAAATAATAATAAAAAACCGAGTTTTCCCGATTCTGTGGTCTAGGAACACTTAGTATCACCAACTTACTAAAAAAAAGTAGTTCGATACCTTTTATTTTTTAACAAGTTTCTCTAACCGTTCGGGTTATATATACATTACGCTAATGTAATAGAAATTAGGAAGGTAAGGTTTTAAATAAATGTGCCCACATTCCCGATAAAGGCGAGTGAAAAAAGTCCCTCAGTACACCGATCAGAATTCAGGCTCACCTCATACCAGACGAGCTTGGCGTTTAGCCCGCGTGCCCACATATATGAGTTAGGGCGCTTGTAATAAACATGTACACTCATTTAGTACATGTTCACAGGTAGAGTCCAATTTAATATGAAGAAACGTATCTGACAGATAGAAAAGTACTTATTATTATTATTATATTATATTATTATTATTATATTAGCACAGCGTCTTACTACCCGTTCGGGTCATACGCACTTACGCTAATGTGTGATGGTAGGATGATTGTGAGATGAAATGGAGGACCTACAGTTTAACGTGGATCCGAACACGGTGGAGGCCTGGCATTCCTCACATTCACAAGTTGTGATTAATACACATCTTGTCAGAGGTGAAGGAAGGGTTTGGCAATCAGATAAATCTGTGCCGGGACCGAGGATTGAACCCGGACCCTCAGCACAGTAGCCTGACACCTTACCCTAGACACCAGGTCACCGAAAAGCTACTTGATCTAATTTCTTGTTTTCATCTATCAGGTCATGTTATTTTCATTTGTGATTTTTGATATATATCATCAATATATATAAAATAACATTAATTATATTGTAAAATGTTATCAATTTTGGCCGAGAAAAATATGTTTGTATTATTTAAAAAAAACCTCTGCTATTAAAATTGGACTATTTATTCTTTCCCCTGATTTTATCACATAAAGAGAAATCGATTTGATAACCTTTGATATGCGTAGCAAATAAAAACGTAGCTGTAATCAATTTATGTGTTTTCCCGATATTCTATGTGAAACTTTTTCTAGAGAAGCGAACTTTAGGGTTGAAAAAAAACAAACCTATGGAAAATAGCTATAAAATATGAAGAATAGTTTCACTTTGATCCGAGGAAAAGTATGCTACAATAATCGATACATTATTTATAGGGTTACTATCATTTTATATCTGTGTTTTCCAGAAAGAGTTCTCATTTTTTCAGCAAACTTATATCAGTGGTATACAAAGTAAGTACGCGTACCATCAAGGGTATGCGAAGAAATCTTAAGGCTTACGTAAAATGTAAACAAAATATATACAGACACACATTTCTCCTTAAAGCTTATAATAATATATTATTTTGGATGTAATTTATTTTATTTACTTTAGATGTAGATTATAGAATAAGTATAACATCATTAAGCACTGTCGACTTGGGTGGTCTTGGGGTAAAAGCACTCGCTCAGGAACTGTGAAAATATCTTTCCCGGAAAAATTGCCAGGCGCTTTCGCTTTTGCTCATAGAAATTCTCGTGTGCTGAAATAATCAGTCGGTTCATAAAACAACATCCTAAATAAATAAATAACATTATGCACCAACAAATTTGGAAGTACAAAGTTGAACAGAAATTATAATTAGGGATACGCGAAAAAAAAAAAGGTTGATGGCCACTGACTATGATTGAAGTATAAAAATATGAAATTTAATTTGTCATAAAACTGAAGTTTTTACGTCAAGTCATGTGATGGACAGATATTCCCTATTACGGGTGTGCGAAGTCCACTCTTTCAATTAGAAGCGAACTCGTATCGAGTATATAGGAAATATTCTCGCAGCCGAATCAAAGTTCGAATATTTTATGTTAGTGGTTTTATGCTTTAAAAAAAATTATTGTGGTTATTTATAGAACTAAATGCACTAAAATGACTTGGAAAATGTTTGGATGCACAAATGATCGTGATATTTAGTTTTATTCTGATAAATAAACAATTCAATTACTTCAGATTTTTAATAGGTGGATGGATATTGATTTGTAATGCATTTAACAGCCCGAAATGGCAATAATTGACTACACATTCAGAATTTTAGCTATAAATATTGTATTGTCGAATTGTTGAAGCTGGAATTTTTTTCTAGACGCGAGGTTGAAGTTTAAAAACTTTGCACCCCCTTATCCCTTTTGAGAGAGATCCCTAATAATAGCCCTTATAATAAAGTTAAATATTTTCAATCCTGACGACAAAAAATATATTCTTATTTTTTAAAACGTTTTAACATAATCCTTCTTTAGTTTGGGCGTGTGGACGAATGAATCTATGGGGTAGGTTTAAGGATAAGAAGGATAGTGGGAGAAAATGAACCTCTGCATTAACGTGAGGACAAAAATAGACCAGTGATAAATGTATTTATTTATTTAACAACGCGTCTTACTACCCGTTCGGGTTATACGCTTAAGTACTAATTACACTAATAGATTATGAATTGGGACAGGTTGAATTTTAGAGGAAGTGAAACCGCATTTGCACGGAGGTAGAGTGGAAAACATTTAGGAAAAAACCACCTCAGTTCACCCGACCGAGATTCGAACCTCGATCTTCCCGTTCTCGGCAGTCTAGCTCAACACGAAACTAGCGCGTTAGCCAACTACGCCACCAAGGCGGCTATCAATGTCTATTCACATGTGAAAAAACAATAGACCTAGCCGAGATACACACCAACAACTCCCTGTCAAAGGTGGTTCAATATATTTCAAGCCTGATCGCGTCCCCATATATTAGGGAAGTAAAATTACCTAATTAGGCCTAAACCCTTTCTGGGAATTGATAAAAATGTTCCAAAAATTCAAATTTGGTTATAAGTAATTATTTTTGGAACGCATTCAAAAATATATGTATAGACTTTATAAAAAAAAGGTATTAGAATAGAATAAATAAGAAGAGCCTTTTTTTTTTAAAAAAACTTAATTTTTCCGGTCAATTTTGATAACATTTTACTATATTATTAATTATATTTTATAGATATTGATAATCAAAAGTGTAAATTGAAGAATACATTATTTGACGTATGGATGCGTGAAAGTAGATCTAGTAACCATTTTAGCTGTCAAATAAGGATATTCCTATGAAAGTTAGTCAGTAAATATGCCATTACAAACCAATTAAAGAATACCCTGATTTACCATACAATTTTTAATTCTTTGACATTTCCAAGTTTTTAAAATTTCCCTTGATTGTGGGCACCCTTGTATTTATAAAGTGCGGATTACAAACCCCAAATAAAACAAAACCAAACATTATTTTTCCCCATGATTACAAAGCCAGCCTTCTGTCGCCTTCACTTCTCGTGCAACGGTATGAGTAGTATACATGATGCCTCGTAACACCCCTTCATACCGAAAACTGTCTATATCTAATGCCTTTAGATCATTGTTATCGAAAACGGTCTATATTAGTGACGCTTTGTTATTGTAACTTGTATCCTCTTGTGACGTCACCTGTAACCTTGAACATGTACGTGCTTGTCTGACATCCTCGTAGCCGGTATCCTGTTGTTGTTATTGCAACTTGTATCCTGTTGCCCCCGCCCCTGCCCCCCGCCCCCCGCCGTTGTTATTGTAACCTGTATCCTTGAACATGTACGTGCTTGTCTGACATCCTCGTTCCACCGTGCTCGTGTCCCGGGTGTTACGCGTTGTTATTGTAACCTGTGACGTCACCTGTTGTTGTAATCTGTATCCTGTTGTGACGTCACCTGTATCCTTGAACATGTACGTGCTTGTCTGACATCCTCGTTCCACCGTGCTTGTGTCCCGGGTGTTACGCGTTGTTATTGTATCCTGTTGTGACGTCACCTGTTGTTATTGTAACCTGTGACGTCACCTGTATCCTTGAACATGTACGTGCTTGTCTGACATCCGTGTTGTTATAGCAACCTGTGTTTGTCTGACATCCTCGTTCCACCGTGCTCGTGTCCCGGGTGTTACGCGTTGTTATTGTAACCTGTGACGTCACCTGTTGTTGTAATCTGTATCCTGTTGTGACGTCACCTGTATCCTTGAACATGTACGTGCTTGTCTGACATCCTCGTAGCAGTGTTGTTATAGCAAGCTGTATCCTGTACGTGTTTGTCTAACAAAAAATGAGAGAGTATAAATAGACTTCCATGTAATTACTGCCGATCATTATACTCACCGGTTGCAGACGTTCATCATCAAAAAAAAAAAATGAGTTTTGACGAGCTTGAAAACTGGTTCAATTTCGGTAAGTTTTTAAAAAAACTTTAGTATATTTTAATGGGTAGCTAATAAGTCTTCGGTGTACAAAGGTGTTTGCTTTTTTACAGACCCCCAAGAAGACACAACATCGACTCCCGCAAGCACTAGTCAAACGCCGGCTCCAGATCTGTTGGGGCTTTTTACAGACGATGGGATTTGTTTGGTTGAAAGCGGTTGTTCAACGGGTGAGCCCTCGATATGTTTAAAAAATTTCTTCCACACACACGCACACACACGCACACAGTGTTATAGTAATTAATATTTATTTATTTATTATTTTCAGATTTTTGGGAGACCGCATCGTTGGTGCGACGACCGCCGTCAGCCCAAATGACCGACGACATCATGGCAGAGTTCGAGCTGTTAGATCGTCCCCCGGAGATCCGGGATGGTGTGCAGGCGCCGCTAGGGGCTCAAACCGACGTCACGGCTCAGAGCGAAGAGGGGTATAATGATGTTTTGGCCGAGCTTGAGCGGCTAGATCGCCTATTATGTGAGTATAAACGGTTTATTGCGCCCACCCGGACACATTCCCAAATATGTGTGGCACCGGGTTCAAACCACTGTTAACAAAGTTAAATTACATTAAATTTGTCACAAAAAAAAATCCCCCTCTCTGATTATTTTGTAGGAGCACATAAAAAAAAAACAGAGTGCCTTGTGTTCAGCATTAGTGACATATGAAGATCAGATTACTTGGCGTATTAATCTACGAAGTTCTTCTAGCTGTCAGTGCCTGTATATACCTATAAACACGCACACTGATTGTTGTTCACAGACTTTAATGACCACTCCGCTAGATATCGCGTGCATGCCTGTTCGGTTAGAGAGAGAGAGAGAGAGGAAGAACCCAATCGCACCATCTGTCATTAGCGATGGGACGAGGGGGTATTTATGTCGTTGAAAGCAAATGTGGGTTTAACCTTTGTTAACGCGTATGTTTACAACAATTATATTTAAAGTCTGTTGAGTCTGGGGGTCCCGCGTTCGATTTCCGGACACAGCTGAAAATGATGGTTTAATCATACGCCAAGTCATGTGATATGAAATTTAACAATCTGATGAATATTCATACGCCAAGCCATGTGATATGACATTTAAAATAGGCTTTCATTAAAAAACGGATGAATATTCATACGCCAAGTCATGTGATATGCATACGCCAAGTCATGTGATAAGAAGTACAAATAAGTTTATGGCTCAAGTGTATTTATTTCACACACTTTGCGAAGGATCTCGGGCATAGATGAAAATGAGGGTTTAATCATACGCCAAGTCATGTGATATGAAATTAAAAATAAATTTATGTAAGTTTTTCTTTAACGTTTAAACATACGCCAAGCCATGTAATTAACAATCTGATGAATATTCATACGCCAAGTCATGTGATATGAAATATAACAAGCTGATGAATATTCATACGCCAAGTCATGTGATATGAAATTTAAAATAAATTTATGTAAGGCTTGTGATTAACAATCTGATGAATATTCATACGCCAAGTCATGTGATATGAATATTCATACGCCAAGCCATGTGATATGACATTTAAAATAGGCTTTCATTAAAAACCTGATGAATATTCATACGCCAAGTCATGTGATATGTAATTCATGAATATTCATACGCCAAGCCATGTGATATGACATTTAAAATAGGCTTTCATTAAAAACCTGATGAATATTCATACGCCAAGCCATGTGATATGACATTTAAAATAGGCTTTCATTAAAAACCTGATGAATATTCATACGCCAAGTCATGTGATATGCATACGCCAAGTCATGTGATATGAAGTACAAATAAGTTTATGGCTCAAGTGTATTTATTTGCGAAGGATCCCGGCATAGATGAAAATGAGGGTTTAATCATACGCCAAGTCATGTAATTCATGAATATTCATACGCCAAGCTATGTTATATGACATTTAAAATAGGCTTTCATTAAAAACCTGATGAATATTCATACGCCAAGTCATGTGATATGTAATTCATGAATATTCATACGCCAAGCCATGTGATATGACATTTAAAATAGGCTTTCATTAAAAACCTGATGAATATTCATACGCCAAGCCATGTGATATGACATTTAAAATAGGCTTTCATTAAAAACCTGATGAATATTCATACGCCAAGTCATGTGATATGCATACGCCAAGTCATGTGATATGAAGTACAAATAAGTTTATGGCTCAAGTGTATTTATTTGCGAAGGATCCCGGGCATAGATGAAAATGAGGGTTTAATCATACGCCAAGTCATGTGATATGAATATTCATACGCCAAGCTATGTTATATGACATTTAAAATAGGCTTTCATTAAAAACCTGATGAATATTCATACGCCAAGTCATGTGATATGTAATTCATGAATATTCATACGCCAAGCCATGTGATATGAAATTTAACAATCTGATGAATATTCATACGCCAAGCCATGTGATATGACATTTAAAATAGGCTTTCATTAAAAACCTGATGAATATTCATACGCCAAGTCATGTGATAAGAAGTACAAATAAGTTTATGGCTCAAGTGTATTTATTTGCGAAGGATCCAGGGCATAGATGAAAATGATGGTTTAATCATACGCCAAGTCATGTGATATGAAATTCATGAATATTCATACGCCAAGCCATGTGATATGACATTTAAAATAGGCTTTCATTAAAAACCTGATGAATATTCATACGCCAAGTCATGTGATATGTAATTCATGAATATTCATACGCCAAGTCATGTGATATGAAATTTAAAATAGGCTTTCATTAAAAAACCTGATGAATATTCATACGCCAAGTCATGTGATAAGAAGTACAAATAAGTTTATGGCTCAAGTGTATTTATTTCACACACTTTGCGAAGGATCCGGGGCATAGATGAAAATGAGGGTTTAATCATACGCCAAGTCATGTGATATGAAATTTAACAATCTGATGAATATTCATACGCCAAGCCATGTGATATGACATTTAAAATAGGCTTTCATTAAAAACCTGATGAATATTCATACGCCAAGCCATGTGATATGACATTTAAAATAGGCTTTCATTAAAAAACTGATGAATATTCATACGCCAAGTCATGTGATATGAAGTACAAATAAGTTTATGGCTCAAGTGTATTTATTTCACACACACACACACACTTTAAGAATGTTGATGTGTTATAAAATACCAAAAGCAGTCTGAAATTGTCGCATCGTTTTAAAGACTCGTATGTTTAGAACAATTATTGTTAAAGTGCTTACTTTGTGTGTTATAGTTCAAATTGAGAGCGAAAATGGCAGTGCCGTCCTCTCTCAGCCACCGGCCATGACACCTGTACACCCCGCCGCGGGAGCACCGCCGGCCGTGACACCCGGACACCCCGCCGCGGGAGCACCGCCTCCGCGCCAGGGAAAAGGTGCGGCGAGGCAGACGGGGTCCCCGCAACCCGTGGCCGGCCCGTCTTCGGCACCCCAGACGGGAATTAGTGGCCCGGTAAACCAGGTAGGTGGAGCTTTGAACCAAGGCCTCCCTCTTCGTATAGTCGAAGAGAGAATAAAACAATTGAGGCGTTTCTTTTATACCGGTAGAGAAGTTACCGTACATCTGGGTGCTCCAGCAAGCGATCGTGACGCATTAAGTTGGCTTGAAGAACAAATTACTAATTTGCTCAATCGGCTGCAGGACCACGGTGTCAGTGCCAATGATCACGTCGGCTTACTTTTAAATAGCACGGACTCGACGTCGAACCCTGTGTATGTCACATTTAGGCGAGCAGATCAGTTGGACGCTCGAGCCGTGCTTGATAACGTAAGTCACGTGTTGCAAAGTAATAGTTTGTTCTTGAGTACGGCACCACTGTACGTTAAACTCAGCCATTTTAAGGAGCCTCGCGGGAGTGGTAGAAGATATTGTGATAAACTCGCTCCCGCTTCCACATATAGCCGAAATAATAAAGGAATAATTACTATTCAAAATGGCGACACACTCTGCCTTGCCCGAGGGTTGGTGGTCGCCAAGGCTATATGTGACGTTAAAAGAGAACCGGGATGCATGGATGTGAACACCTTTAGACAAATCAGAATGGGTTGTCAAATTCAAAAAACTCAAAGCAGAGGAATTATGCCATAATGCCGGTGTGAATCTTTTGAAGGGTGGTGGACTCACCGAACTGAAACAATTTCAAGCATACCTCTCCGAATACAAAATCACAGTGTTCAGGGAACGTCGGGGAAGGCAAGTCCTATATGAGGGGCCTACTCCCCCCGAACATTCCTTTAAGGGCTACCTTGATTTGTATTTTCACGACGATAAGCAAAACCATTTTGATGTGATAACATCTTTGACAGCCGCGTTTAAGTGCGGGTACTTTTGCCGCGAGTGCCGTGTGCCGTTCAGTAATAAGAACGAGCACAAGTGCGAGTCCGCGTGCAAAAAGTGCTACGCTAAACCGGTTTGTAGCGGAGGCCGATCTGTGGCCTGTAAAGATTGCGGGCGTCGGTTCACAAATCAGCAGTGTTTTGATAACCATAAACGTCCCGGTTTTTGCCGAGGTCACATGTCGGTCTGTGACGTCAAAAAGGTTTGCGAGGTATGCGGGCAATTTTTCAGTCTGGAAAGAGCAGATTTTCACACAGGTGTTATGAGACTTTTTGTAGAGTATGTGATTCATATCGTCCTTTTGGCCATTTCTGTTATATGAAGCGGGCCCCGTCCAAGCCGTCACTGGAAAAGAGCAATTTCATGTTTGTATTCTATGATTTTGAATGCAGACAAGAAACGCTTCTTCAAGGTGCGGTAAACACGTACTTGCACGAACCTAACCTATGTGTAGTGCAGACGTGTTGCAAGGCCTGCCTTCATATAGATGCGAATGACAATCATTGCACTGAATGTGGGGGCGATAGGACTCGCATATTCGGGGGTGATACCACAATGGCCCAATTTTTCGGATTCATAGAACAAATTAAAGTTTCAAAATTCAAGGATATCACCCTACTAGCCCATAATGCCAAGGGATACGACGGTAATTTCATTTTAAAATACATGATGGAGGTGAAAAAATGGACTCCAGACCTCATCATGAACGGTGGGAAAATCATGTCCATGCGTTACGGCCCGCTCCACTTTATTGACTCTCTGAAATTTCTCCCCATGTCGTTGTCCAAGATGCCTAAAACGTTCGGCTTGGACGAGTCTTTGGCCAAGAGACATTTCCCCCATTTTTTCAATAAAAAAGAAAACGCGGGGTATAGGGGTCCCTTGCCGCCGAAGGAGGACTACGGCATAGGCGAGATGTCTGCAGAGGGAAAGGAGCACTTTGAGAGGTGGTATGACGCGTTGGTCAAAGAAAATTATGTCTTTGATTTTAACCGCGAGCTGGAAGTGTATTGCGTGAAAGACGTAGAGATCCTACGGAAGGCCTGCCTAAAGTTTAGAGACATGCTTATTGAAAAAGCAAAGGTGGATCCTTTCAGAGAGGCGTGTACTATCGCTGGAGCGGCCATGTTGGTTTACCGCCGGAGTCACCTTAAGGAGAATACCGTCGGTATCGTCCCTAACGGTGGCTACCGGTGCGCAGACCAACAGTCGCACGTAGCTGTACAATGGCTCTGCTGGGAGGCCCATCGACGCCGTGTCTCTATTCTTCATGCGGGTAACGGCCGTGAGGAATATGTGTTGGGGCGACGTGTAGACGGCGTTGTTAAAGCTGGAGATACCACCACCGTCTTCCAGTTTTGGGGCTGTTATTGGCACGGGTGCCCTCTCTGTTATCCGGGCAGGACCACCCCTATCAAAAACAGCCCCCACGAGACCATGGATACGCGTTATGAAGCGACCATGGCCTGCGTGGAAAAGTTTAAGAACGCCGGCTACACGCTCGTAGAGATGTGGGAGTGTACGTTTAATGCGATGAAACGCACAGACAAGGACTTGCAACGATTTGTACTCCGGCACGAGGTGTATACCAAGGAGCCTATCAACCCCAGGGATGCATTCTTTGGCGGGCGTACAAATTGCATCAAGCTCTTCCACGAAGCGGACCTTTCTTGTGGGGAGAAGATCAAGTACTTGGACGTGTGTTCGTTGTACCCGTACGTTTGCAAGTACAAAAAATACCCCGTCGGCCACCCTAAAATTCACTTGGAACCAAATTGTCCCGCTATAGATCGAGTAGAAGGCATAGCCAAAGTTACGGTGACGCCTCCGCGGGATTTATTCTTGCCCGTATTGCCTACACGGATGCACGACAAGTTGATGTTCATCTTGTGCAGGAAATGCGGGGAGGAGAAAAACCAAGGCGCGTGTCAGCACAACGACAAAAAAGATCGCTGGTTGACAGGTGTCTGGGTGATCGACGAGATCCGGAAAGCCGTCGAGAAAGGCTACACCGTTGAAGCAGTGCACGAAGTGTAGGAGTACGATGTATCTGTTTACGACCGTCAGACACGTTCTGGCGGATTGTTTCACGGCTACATCGATACTTTTGTGAAAATTAAACAAGAAGCCAGCGGTTGGCCCGAGTGGTGCACCTCACGAGAGGAAAAATTAGCATACATTCAAAATTATGAGGAAATGGAGGGGGTAAAACTCGATTTCGGCTCTGTTTGTAAAAACCCCGGTCTCCGCACGCTGGCTAAACTCTTTTTGAATTCGCTATGGGGAAAGTTCGGGCAAAGACCCGATTTACCACACGTAGCCGTTGTCAACGACTATCAGGGCGTCCACAAGTACCTGACGGATCCGTACATCACCGTGGACAGCGTCATCGATGTAAATGACGAGGTTATGTTCCTCAACTACAAGGATGAACGTGACGCGTTGCGCCCTAACCCTAACACGAGTGTGGCGGTGGCGTGCTACACGACCGCTATGGCTAGGTTGCACCTATACGGCATCCTTGAACAGTTGGGGGACCGCGTTTTGTATCACGATACGGATAGCGTTCTATTCACGGAACGCCCCGGCGATTTGAGTCCACCGACCGGAGACTTTTTAGGTGACCTCACCGACGAACTTCAGGATTACGGTCCGGGAAGCTACATCGGCGCCTTTGTATCTGGCGGTCCCAAGAATTACGCGTACCGAGTTTGCGTTGGTGGCGATCCTGCCAAAACAAAAACGGTGTGCAAGGTTCGCGGGATCACCATAAACTATGGCAACCGGAACGACGTTAATTTTGACGTTCTGAAAGCTATGGTCACCGAACAAGCGGCGGAACGGTACATACAGATACCGCACAAGATTGTAAGAAAAGGTCTTGCGACTGTATGTACCGTTTCGCAGCGTAAAGTCTACCGGCCGGTGTACACCAAACGGCGGATAACCGAAGATTATAACACGCTGCCGTTTGGGTATCAGAGTCCTTGCAAACGCGCTCGCCACGACTAAAAGGTGATAATTTAGACGGGCCGAATAATCATCTTTTTTATTCTTTCACTCTAGACAGTTCCACCGACATACCATTTTTCAAAGATTTGAGATTTTTTTCATAATTTTTTTCTGCATGAAAACAAGCATATTTTTTTATTGATTTATTTTATGTACCCGGGATACTTTTTTTATATTTTTTTATCCTCCAGTATAAATCTCCACCTACCTGATTTTTTTCTAGTCAATTATAATTAGTTGTTTGTATATATTTTAATTCTAGTCAAATATAATAAACTGTTTGTATATATATATATTTAAAACCATCTTTAGTACCGAGGCCACTATTCCCGCTACGAGCTCAAGAAATTGATTACTGTTTGTAAATATTCCACGTGTACTTTTCATCGTATGAGATATATTTGTAGAAATATGGATTTGTGTAAATAACTATTTCAAGTATTTGTAAATAAAAATTCCATGTATACTTTTAATAGTGTGGGCTATATTTGTAAACAAAAAACTTTGATTTGAATAAATAAATATATTTTAATTGTGCGAGAAAAAATATATAAAAACTTTGATTTGTGTAAATAATTGTGTGAAATAAATTTGTAAAAACTTTGATCTGTGTGATGTAGAAATATGGATTTGTGTAAATAACTATTTCAAGTATTTGTAAATAAAAATTCCATGTATACTTTTAATAGTGTGGGCTATATTTGTAAACAAAAACTTTGATTTGAATAAATAAATATATTTTAATTGTGCGAGAAAAATATATAAAAACTTTGATTTGTGTAAATAATTGTGTGAGATAAATTAGTAAAAACTTTGATCTGTGTGAAATAAAATTTGTAAAAACTTTGATCTGTGTAATTAAATATTATAAAAACTGTTTTGATTGTGTTTTAACGTCTACACCCCCGCTCCCTCATCCTATAAATACAAGTTCATTTAGCATATAAGCTCACTCTCAAACATTATGGACAAGTTGAAACATCCATTTTCGGCATCATCAGCGGCCCTTCCGGCTGCGGGAAGTCACACTATGTTGCCGAATTTATCCGCAACTTGGACACGATGTGTGACGTTAAATTTGATAAAATCACCTGGTATTATGCTTTATGGCAACCGGGATTCGAACAAGACGGCTCAGTCATATTCTGTAAGGGTTTACCGGAAATGGATGACACCTGTTGCGACTCTCCGCAGCTGATTATACTGGACGACCTGATGCGGGAAGCCAACGAGGTGGTCGTCGATCTTTTCACCAAAGGATGCCACCATCAAAATATTAGCGTCATGTACCTTACACAAAATATATTCCACCAGGGCCGGGGGCAAAGAGACATTTCCTTAAACGCGCACTATATCGTGCTTTTTAAAAATCCCCGGGATCGAGCTCAGATTCAACACTTTGCACGTCAAGTGTGTCCTGAAAACCCCCGTATTTTACAGGAGGCTTACGCCGACGCTACAAGTACTCCCCACGGCTATATATTGTTAGATTTTAAGCAAGGTACACCCGAATGGCTCAGATATAGAACCCGCACTAATGTCGGTTGTTGCGTGTACCTACCACGCAAAAGCTATAAAAACACCGACACGTCCCGCTTACAGATCATTTCATAACCATGAGTCCCAAAGTGTTGAAGCAAGCGCCCCTGCTGCGTGCGATGCATCGCATGAACCCGCAGCAACGTGTCGCCTTGCTGAAAACGGCCGACAAGAAACTGATCGACTCTGTTTGCGAGTGTGCCTACAACACTTTAAAAGGGCGGGTGCCGTTGAAAAATGCGCAGAAGATAAGGTTACGTGCTCACAAGCAGGTGTTGCGCAAGCTGGTCAAACGAGGAGAGTGCTGGAAGAAGAAGAGACGACTACTCGTTCAGAAAGGAGGAGCGTTCCTGCCCTTACTTTTAGCCCCATTAATCAGCGGTGTCCTCGGTTCCTTGTTCAACAAGTAGACGATGGAACACACGAAAAAAGATATTGGTGTCCCCGGAAACGTTACACCGCTACGAGCAACACCACCAACAAGCGGCGTCGGCCACAAATCTAGTGGTCTCCGAGCTGGACAAGGAAATGGAAAAAATCCTCGCTTCAAAACTTGACGACAAGTCTAAATGGACTTTATACCAACAAGTGCTACAGCGCTATCTGCACTTTAGTCAACACCCTCCACCGCCTGAAAATACCGCCACCACCACGACAGCCCCCGTACTTCCCATCGCGGCTGTACTCAATACTGTACCGGTACAGGCGCGTAAAAAAGCCGAGCTTTTACTAGAACATATTAATTCCAGGGGCGGAATCTCTTGGGACGAAAACGGGGAAGTGAGTATTCACGATACGCCTCTCCGTGGATCCAACATTGTGGATTTAGTCAACGATCTGGTCAGAGCGAGAAGACACAGCGAGCCGTCGGGGTGGCGAGAGTTTCTCGCAGCGCTGCAGAAAATAAACGTCCCGAAAGAATTTATTGTGAATCCGAAACGTTTGGTGCCCATTAGGGATCCGACGCCGTACCACTTACACCGTCGCCGCAACGAACCAAGAAGAAGAAACTTAAAAGGGTGGACGAAAACAGGTGGCTGCCGTTCAGAGCTTAATGGACGACATCTACTACGACCCCGCTCATCCCGCGGGGTTTGCAGGGGCGGCGTCGCTCATACGAGCGTCCAAGAAAGATCCCGCCAAAGTACGAGAATGGCTTCGTGCGCAGGACGCTTATACCCTACACAAACCGGTGATAAAAAAGTTTCCACGCAATCGGTATGTGGTGTCAAACATTGACGATCTCTGGCAAGCCGATCTCAACGATATGCGAAGTCTTAGCAAATACAACGACGGTGCGGTGTACTTGCTCACCGTCATCGACGTGTTTAGCAAGATGGCCTGGGCGAGGACGCTTCCGTCCAAGACGGGGAGCGTCGTGAGAGACGCCTTTCGGGACATTTTCGAGCAAAGCGGGCGCAAACCTCTAAGTTTACAGACGGACAAGGGACAGAGTTCACGGCACGTCTAGTCCGGAAATTTCTCGAGCGAGAGGGCGTGCATTACTACACCACTAATAATCCGGACGTGAAGGCGAGCGTCGTGGAACGATTCAACAGAACTCTGAAAGGACGCATGTGGCGCTACTTTACCCGAAATAACACGTATCGCTATGTAGACGTCTCCAAGATCTCGTCGACGCTTACAACGGCGCAAAACATTCCAGTATCAAGATGGCGCCCGCCGACGTTTCAGAAACCGACGTGCTTCGTGTCAGAGATAATCTGTACGGTAAACGGGGTCCAAACTCGAATAGTAAGCCGAAACTCAAAGTCGGTGACACGGTGCGTATTAGCAAGGCCAAAATGCTGTTTGAAAAGGGCTACGAGAGCAATTGGAGCGAAGAGATTTTCAAAGTCAGCAGTGTCGTCATGCGACAACCAGTCGTCTACAGGCTGACCGATCTTGACGGCGAAGAGGTGGAGGGGACGTTCTACGAACCCGAATTGCAACGCGTTCGTCTTCCGGAAATTTTCAAAGTTGATAAAATACTACGTGTCAAGGGCAAAGGCGCCAGAAAGAAAGTGTACGTGCAGTGGAAAGGTTACCCCGCCAAGTTTAATTCGTGGATCCCTGCCAGTTACGTCAGCGCCCTACCATGAAGGACCAGTTTTACCTCACCTTGCCGAGCGACAGCTCTATGGGATATTTCCCGAAAAATACCCTCACGAATTTCACCACGCAACTACCCCATCGTCTCACGCTAGACGGCCTGTGGGAAGTCGCTCTCGCCGAATTCCAATATCCGTGTTCTTTCACCACCGTCCCGGAGGGCCAAAATATTGTATGGTTCAACTGGGTGGACGCCAACGGTGTGGAACAAATATTCAAGGATCACATCCCTCCTGGAAACTATAGCAATATCCAAGAATTGATTAAAGCCCTAAACGAAGTAGGACGCGTTTAAAGGCGATAAAGGGGTTGTGTTCAAGTACACTAGCACCAACAAAAAAGTGGACGTTGTTTCTTCTTCACCAAATATACAGCTGCTGGAACTATCTAGTCAACTAAGTCTACAGCTAGGATTCGATCCTCAGACGAATCTGATCAAAGTCCCAAAGTCACCGTACGCCGCCAACATTCTACTAGGCTTGCCCTCGCAAATGTACGTCTACACTGATATCGTCGATCCTCAACCCGTGGGCGATATCGTGGCACCTCTTTTACGTATCGTCGGTATCAACAACACAAACTATCTCTACGGCATACATAAGACAGTTAGCTACGATCCGATGCACTACGTGCCAGTACTTGAAGAGAAATTGAAAGCCTGGAAATCAATATAAGAACCGACACCGGTGAACCTGTACCATTCGAGTTTGGAAAAGTGTGCGTGAAACTTCATTTTCGACGCCGCTCAACATGAACTGTCCCTATCAAAGATACTACGTCGACCAGGCTGGATCGGGGATATCTTCGATCTACCACGGTGTTCCCTATCAACGAGGGCACGGGATAGGAAGTTTTTTCAGCGGTCTATTCAAGAGCGTCGTACCGTTGCTGAGAAGCGGCGCCAGAGCCATCGGAAAACAGGCGCTTCACACGGGTATCGACGTGCTCTCCGACGTCGCCAATCAGCTCGTCCTTTCAAAGAGGCTCTACGGCAGCGTGTCGGCGAGGCTGGAACAAATCTGAAACGCAAAGCGGAGCAGAAGATCGACACACTGATGACCGGATCAGGCTATAAGGGGCGTCGTAAGAAGCAACGACGTCAGTCTTCTGTCGTTGCCCGACGTAAAAAGGTCAAGAAAGAAGCGGTAGATATTTTCAGTTGAGATGTCGTTTCTACACCCCAGTCCTGCGAGTGTGCCAGCAGTGAACTCGATCTATTTTCCGTCCCGCCCACGCAAACCAGTCTCGAAAGCGGGCAATGGCTCCAATACAAACCTGTCTCTTCCCTCACCGATGATTCACCCATCGAATTTACCGTCACTGGTCAAGGCGAGTTCTATATCGATCTCTCGCAGACTATGCTCTATCTCAGGGCGGCCATCGTGAAACCCGACGGTGGCGCTTTCAAAGAGACGGATCAAATCGCTCCCGTCAACAACTGGTTGCACTCGCTATTCACACAGGTGGATGTGTTTTTAAACCAAAAACTAGTCTCACCGCCCAGCAACACGTATGCTCATAGAGCGTACATAGAGACGCTGCTCAATTACAACAGCGAGGCCAAGAGAACGCATCTGACTTGCGGTATGTGGTTCGCAGACAGCCCCGGAACCTTCGAGGCGGTTAACGCCGTCAACAGAGGGTTTGAGGCTCGTCGCGGTCTCACCGCACAGAGCAAGACGGTGGATCTTTTGGGGTATCTACACGGTGACGTGTTTAACCAAGAGAAATACCTATTGAACGGCACCGAACTCAGAGTCAAGTTGGTCCGTTCCCGAGACGGGTTCAGTCTTATGGCCGTCCCTGAAATTCTAAACTTTAAGGTTCACATCGCTGAAGCCGGCCTTCTAGTGCGACGCGTCAAAGTGTCACCTTCTGTACTGTTGGCGCACGCCAAGGCGTTAAACGTCAGCCCCGCAAAGTATCCCGTCACCCGTGTGGAAGTAAAAACACTCACTATTCCCGCGGGCGTGCAAGGGAAATCACTGGACAACGTGTTCACCGGCCAGTTACCCAAGCGATGCATCGTGGGATTTGTATCGAACGCCGCGTTCAACGGAGACGCCACCAAGAACCCGTTCAACTTTCAAACGTACGGCATGAACCATTTCTCGCTGTACGTGGACGGGGAACAAGTGCCGTCGAAACCGTTACAACCCGATTACACAAACGGCAACTATGTAATGTCCTACCACACGCTGTTTTCTGGAACGGGTATACATTTCATGAACGAGGGTAGCGACGTCACACGTGAAGCCTTCCCTAAGGGATATCATCTCGTGGCTTTCGATCTCACACCCAATCTCTCCGCCCACATCTCGTCGCATTGGAATTTGACGCGGCACGGTTCTCTGAGCATCGAAGTGAGCTTCGCCAGAGCTCTCACCGAAACCGTCAACTGTATCGTGTACGGGGAGTTTGCCAACATCATCACCGTCGACAAGGACAGAAACGTCGTGACCGACTATGGGAGTTAATATAAGCGGCTTCCCGCCCCTTACACTCGTCATTTAAATTATGGACGTCGTCGTGGATTTCCAGAGTTTCATCGACGACAACAACGAGTTTATCGTCAAGGAACTGAGTGTATGCGGAACATTACTTCAACATTGGGTGTTAAGGCCCCCGTTCGCTATCGAGGAACTTTCAGCCGCCGCTAAAAAACAAGCCTACTATATCGTCAACCATCTGCACGGTATCCCCTGGGATAACGGTGATGTGGATTACACCATGCTAGAATCCCTCATCTCCCGCGCCACGACGCGCGCAGAAACCGTCTACGTCAAAGGAGCGGAAAAGAAAAAGTTTCTGGCCAGATACACGACTACGCCCATCGTAGATCTGTACGACAGAGGTTGTCCTTCTTTGAAAACACTTAAATTGGGGCGCATCATGTGCACAGCGCACAGTTCTGTGCGGAATTTCTGTTCGGCCTCCATCGTTTTTGGGACTTCGAGACTGGATGATTGAAGATGGACACGCACACCATAAGACGTGCGCTGAAAACAAGCCCGTGGTTCCGTTCTGTACGGTCGGGTGTTTTCCCCGCTGATCAACTACCCGCGAGAATAGCGCGACCTGCAGCTATCGTCGTCAACACCGATCCACACACCGAGCCCGGCAAGCATTGGGTCGCCATCTTTATCGACAAGAACGGTGCGGGAGAATACTTTGACAGCTACGGTTTTCCACCCCGTATAAAGTCACATCTGGCATTTATACGCAAAAACACTTGTCGCACGACTCATAACACGATACAACTTCAAAGCGTAGCCTCGGACGTTTGCGGACATTACTGTCTCGTGTACCTTCTCTATCGCGCCCAGAACATTCCGATGAAAACTTTCCTCGCCCTATTCTCGCCCACCGATCGTGCCGCCAACGACGCTAACGTGTTGAGATATTACAACACATTTTTCAAGACTGTGGGTTCCTGCCGCCGCCGCCCTGCAAGAGGGTGCGTCCAATCGGCGTGCGCCTATAAAAGGGGCGCTCCGATGGTCTGCCGGGCATAATCATGGAAGGCCAAGACGTATGCGCAAGGCAGGTGAAGCCGCTCGCCGTCGCCGGTATTTTCAACACTCTATTTCCGCTGGACGCGGTCGACGCCAAGCGAGTCATCGTCGGCATGAGCGTCCAGAACGACTTTACGCCCTATGTCCAGCTAGAAAAATGCGGCGGGA
This sequence comes from Timema podura, assembly GCA_033556935.1. Lineage (NCBI taxonomy): Eukaryota > Metazoa > Arthropoda > Insecta > Phasmatodea > Timematidae > Timema > Timema podura. Next base: position 41,522,637 of record JAVRXN010000004.1, on the reverse strand, counting down.
ACTGCGCCGTGTTCAACCGTACAGAGTGGCAAGAACTGGGCGGCTACAAGCAGGTCATATCAAAGTTTTTCACCAACCCGCATCCTCCGCAGAAGATCACTCTGACTAACCATGAAATCTCCCTGAGACGTATGTGCGGTGACCGTATGGTGGTCATCAGCGAAAAACAGGACGCGGGACTCAAACGGGTCGCCTATCTAGCACCTAGCTGGGCGCGTCTCTGCGATGTGTGGGACCTCATCGACGCAGCCGTCGACCGCAGGGATATGTGGTCGACACCTGTCGCGCGCTATTGCAACGATCTGATCGACACGCTCGTCGTAGATGTGTGCGACGAATCGGCGGACGTCATAGACCTCGATCAGCCTACGGTGGAAACGCACATCAGAAACCTGGATCTCCTCAGTGCTACCTACTATACACGACAAGTCGTCGGTTTGGACTATTACATGCTGGATTGTGAACTGAAAACAATTTTACTGACACATCTAAGAGTCACTGTAGAAAAACGCATGAACGAATATATGCGTCATTCTTGTAAAAGTGTATAATATGTCTGTAAAAACCTTTAATGTATAATAAATGTATGTTTTGTAATATAGTGTTTTATTCAAGCAAAAAAAAACCTATCTGTTCCTTACGAGTCTCGACTTGTTGGGCTAGCAAACATGAACAGAGTCAATTAGCTCACAGTTTCAAGGTCACGACTTGTCTTGTCAACCCGCAACAACAGGTGACGTCACAACAGGTAACAACGCCTGAGAAACAACAGGTGACGTCACAACAGGATACCTGCTACGAGGATGTCGGACAAGCACGTACATGTTCAAGGATACAGGTGACGTCACAACAGGATACAATAACAACGCCTGAGAAACAACAGGTGACGTCACAACAGGATACCCGCTACGAGGATGTCGGACAAGCAAGTACATGTTCAAGGATACAGGTGACGTCACAACAGGTTACAATAACAACGCCTGAGAAACAACAGGATACAGGTTACAATAACAACGCGTAACACCCGGGACACGAGCACGGTGGAACGAGGATGTCAGACAAGCACGTACATGTTCAAGGATACAGGTTACAATAACAACGGCGGGGGGCGGGGGGCAGGGGCGGGGGCAACAGTATACAAGTTGCAATAACAACAACAGGATACCGGCTACGAGGATGTCAGACAAGCACGTACATGTTCAAGGTTACAGGTGACGTCACAAGAGGATACAAGTTACAATAACAAAGCGTCACTAATATAGACCGTTTTCGATAACAATGATCTAAAGGCATTAGATATAGACAGTTTTCGGTATGAAGGGGCGTTACGAGGCATCATGTATACTACTGGTATGACCTACGTGTTGACCAAACCCCGGCCATCAAATCAAGTGACAAAAACCTCTTGACGCAAGACTCGACACCTCCTATTGCAAGAATAGGTTTTAGTCATCTCATTAGCGGAAAATGGAGACTGCCACCTGGCACGACAGAAAGATTGGCAAGCACTGTTCAAGTGGTGACTGCACTGTTCAAATGAAATGACACAAAGCATTCTAATAACATGGTTATGACGATAATAGAAAGTACACGGACGACCATCAATCGATCTATCACACATGTTTGTAAACTTGGTCATCTGGTTTTTGAAAAGTCTAACGTTTGTGCTAAGTTTGGTACTAGATTTTTCTTTGTTAGTGCTGCGAATACGACACATTCAGGTGGGAGTTTAGGGAACGCGAGAAAAGGGCAGGTTTTTTTGCAGTTTTTGTAGAAACACTTTTTTTTGGCAAATACAAATCAATAATTATTGCTCCAGTATAAACAAAGAGTTTAATTTTCTTCACATGGTGATATCATTTTTTTTAGCACTGCGTCTTACTTACCTGTTCGGGTTATACGCCTATGTACTAATTACACTAATGGGTTAGGAAGGTTTAATTTAGAGGAGATGCACCCGCATTTGCGTGGAAGGTAAGTGGAAAACCATTTAGGAAAATCACCCTCAGTGAATCCGACCAAGATCGAATCCCAATATCTCCGTCTTTAACAGTCTAGTCCAACACCAGAGTAGCGCATTAGACCAAGCGGCCACTGAAGCGGGTCGACAGTTGTCATGAGCATAGCGCCATTAGACGACAAACTTTTTAAATGAAGATAAAAAAGTTGTCATTAAATTCCAGGACACCCTTGACAGATATTTAAGACGTGTTTGTGTCACCGTATGAAGAAAATTTAACACTGGATAAATATTTATTTATTTTGGTCAAAAAAAGTTTTGATATAAAAACTACAAAAACACTCTCACATTAAGAGTCAAATGTGGGGCTCTTATCTGAAAATGTAGAAACTATAGGATATATTATTACCCTAATTCGGGCTCTTGACTCAAAATACAAACACTGAAGGATACATCATGGATCAAATTATGAAGCCTAAACTCAAAATTAAGTCACTAAAGGATACGCAGAAATTATTGTAAAATAATGATATAGAATATCTACTGAAATTTAAAGATTTTATTTCAGAATATTAATTGGAGAACTGGTTGTCGGGATTGGTCAATTCCTGTTTGCCCATAAACACAGCTGTTCATAGTAGTTTGCCCACGTCGTTTTGTTTTGATTAAGTTTACTACTCACATTTCACAAACATCCATACTTTCAAAAATGCTAAAAAAAATACCGTATGAATTAATTAACCTTCTATTTAAAAGCCAGTGTGAAGGTGGATATGTAAGGTTACTTACTGGTTTGCCAGTAATACAAAATAAGGAGCTCTCAGTGTCCATCAAACAAGTGAAATTACATCCTACTTTGACTGAAAGAGAAAACTGATCAGTTTAAATGAAATGCTGTTCCCACGTTCCGTAATTGTTCGTTTTAATCGAATCAGTTACTTTGTTAGGTGGGCCCTAGCCTAATGGCATAGGGCTACACATGGCAGTATAAAAAAGGGGGGCAGGTTATGGTTTTTAAATATCCCTTTCCACCCCGAAATTTTCCGAAGTTTTTAATAATAAGCTTAAAGATGGCATTGGATCAAGCTTCAAATAACTTTCATTTTTCAAAAATTTTCCAGGAAAGAACCATTCTAAATAGCTTCTAAAGGCATTAAATTTTCAAAAAAATTCCAAGAGAATATCATTATAAATGGTTTCTAAAGGTATCCGAGTTTTAACAGAAATACCCGTATTGGGCGATTCCTTATAATAACTTTTATAAGCATATAATATGTTTAAAAAGATCCAAGCGAGGTCCACTCCAATTAGTTTCTAAAAGCATTCCGATTTCAAAAATGTGTTGGGAGAAGACCACTTTTAATAGCTTCTAAAGGTATCTAATTAAAAATAATAAAATCCAAGCAAGGACCATTCCATATAGTTTTTAGGGGCATCCAATTTTACAAATTTGCTGGCAGAAGACCACTTCAAATAGCTTTTAAAGTCATTAATCATTTAATTTTCGAAATAGAATCAAGCAAAGAACACTCTAAATAGTTTTTAGGGTATTCCAAATTTCAAAAAAATTCTGGATTCTAGGGAATATAGTTTATAAAAAAATCTTGTGAGCACTTCTTAAAATCGCTTTTAAAATAACTACAACTTTCAAAAATTGGCCGAAGGAGATCTACCTCAATCAAATAGCCTCTTGGAATATTCAAATTTCAAACAATATCGGGGAGCACTATTCTAAATAACTGTTAAAAGAGTATAGTTTTCAAAAATTCTCAAAGAGGACCACTACAAAAAAATTTCTAGTAGCATCCAATTTTCTAACATTGACTGCTTGACCCTCCCTAACCTCTTTCGCAAATAAAGTTGCACCACTACTGTAATTAAATAACAATGTTCTTATTTCTTAGGGTTTAATAGTAAGTCATAGACGTATGATTTTGAAACCCTCTACCCCAGATTAAATTCTCTCTGCGCTCATGGAGCTACACATAAAACGAACTGACGGAACTAACACCCAAATAAAATTGTATGCGATGTGGACAAGAACTCGCGACTCATTCAACGCAATACTAAAGATCACATCACCGAGCAAGAGGGGAGATTGTCTGCAAGAGAATGTGGCAGTTGGCGAAGATGACAAAGAACATTGCGACCTAGAGTTTGGAATCGGTCCAGAAAACACTCTCGGTTGGCTCACCCCAGATTTAGAACGATTCAAGAGGGGAGGGCGGAGTGGTAACATCTAAGGTCAGACTGACATCTTGCCCACCAGGTAGTAAGATCAACAGGTATGATCCTCAATGGGACATTTCCTTGGGGAGAGTTTATTTAAGTTCTAATACGCCAAGACTTAAGGTGAGGTTGTAGGGGACGCAATAAAAGGTCTATTTTTTTTCGGTTTTTATATCAAAACAATTTTTGGGCCAAAATAAATCAAATGTTGTTTCAGTAGAAACATAGAGCTAAATTTCTTCTCATGGTGACCTCAACAGTTGTAGAATATCTGTCGAGAGTGTCCTGGAATTTAGTGACAACTTTTTCTCTTAATTTAAAAAGTTTTTTTTATCGTTTAATGCCGCTATGCTCATGGCAGATATTTAACCACTGTTGATTTCATCGTGTGAAGAAAATTAAACTCTTATGTTTCTACTGGAAAAAGATTTGATTTATTTTAACCAAGGAAATGTGTTGATATAAAAACTTCAAAAACACTTGCCTTTTCTCGCGTCCCCTACAGCCCCAACTTAAGGTAGGATGCTAGGGCACGTGAGCTAAAGTTCGTATTTTTATAACGTTTTTATTACAAAAAAAAGTTTTGGTCAATATTTATCAACTATTGCCTCAGTAGATAGAGTTAGTTTAATTTTCTACATTTACAGGGCTGCTACTATTTTCTTACTACCAATTTTCCTGTGTTTTCCAGAGAAAGTTCCATTTTTACAGGCAGCTTGTATTGAAGAAAAGAGAATTAAAATTTTATTTTTCACTAAACTGACTAGTGTGAAGGAATGTAACTTATGTTTAAGACATGATTATTAAAGATTGATGAGGAAGTAGGCCTACATCGTCTCTCACTTCACAACCCTTGTTTAAGGGGTAACAAGACATATCTGAATAAGTGTGCTTGATTTTTCAATCCACTTTTTCGTCTAGCCAAAGGCCTACTATTTTAATCCTTCAGTTAAATGTTCCAAAATAACAAATATTTCAGTATTTTTAGTATATTTTGTAAAATTGCCTGTATTTTATCGGTTCTCCCAGTTTTCCAGGTGCGTGGCAACCTTGAAATAATATCAAAATATCAACAGTTCTCGAATATTTGCCAAAGTCATTTTAGTATTAAAACAGGACTTTTTACTATTTATTTAAAAAGTTTTTGTTCGTATGATCATGACAATATATTCAAGAATTGTTGAAATTCCTATGTGTAGAAAATTAAACTAAACATCTACGGAGACCATATTTTAATTTTCAGATTAAACATCTTTTTACTATAAAAAGTGCAAAACTGCGGAATTTAGCTCGCGTTCCCTTACAGCCCATACCAAAATAATGAATCACGTCAGCATTCGCTCGTAAAGTTAAAAACCACACCGTGGAAAATAAATGGTACGGTGCACCGCACAGACTCTCTTTTATCTTAAAATAGAGACATTTATTAACAACTATTAAGAATTAGTGAAACGATATAATATACATTGTTCCAGAAACACGCCATCAAAGAACAAAAATGAAATAATATAAACTGCTACAGAAGCGTTGAGAAAACAGGAAAATCTCTGGCCTCTAAAGAACATTACAATTAATTTTACATTTTCAAACACCTCCACTTATATATATATATATATATATATATATATATATATATATATATATAAATAAATATATTCTATGTATATTTTGTGTATAGCTAAGAAACTATTGCTTTTATAAAAAAATATATTTCAAATAAAATTTTTAATAGTAGGCTAATTGAACATTACTATGATAATCTATTTCTTATCTCAAATAGTAAGGAGATATGATGAAAATTGGACATTTCTGCTTATGTAAAGTACCCTCAAAGTAATTTTTCATGGGTTTTCGGCTCTAGTCTGAGATACAGACAGACGGCATCGCGAAAATCCCAATTATGGTTTAAGAAGGTCATAAAACGTCGATATTACATCAACATCTCGAGCTCAATTTTTTTTAAAAGATCCCAATACGTCTCTCTCCGAGGAGTCGAGATAAAGTAAAATGAATGCCTTTAGTACAATCGGTTGGGATTAGACCCGCGGGTTATAGTCAGGTTTGATATCCGTGTGGCCAGTATAATTGTTTTTTACTGTCTCGTCTAACACTAGGGCTATTAGCGACTTGATATAAGGAATAGGGCTAAGAAGGGTAGCTTAGACAGGAATGCCAATATTTTATTAATAGGCCACATTAAAAAAACATTTTTCCCAGGTTTTGCATAAGAAATTCCCTTTTTTCAGACACTTTATATAGATAAATGTAGTTTAATTATTCATAAAATTGACCAGTGTGAAGTCAAGCCAATGTTTAAGGAGGAGAGGTCCAAATGAGTGTTTAGTTATTCAGTTCGATTTTCCTTAAATGCAAAAAGCCTTCTATTTAAAGCTCACAGTTTTGTTTAGCACCACGTCTTACTATCCGTTCGGGTTGAGCTTATGTACTAACTACGCCAATGGTTTTAGGGATTAAGAAAGTTATATTTAGAGGAAGTGTACGCGCATTTGCGTGAAGGGAGAGTTGAAAACCATTTTAGAAAAAAACTTCAGTACCCACAGTCGAGAGTCGAGATCTCCCCGTCTTCCGCAGCCCAGACAACTGCGAGAGTAGCGCGTTAGACCATGCTGCCACCGAAGCGTGTCACTCGTGTGTTAAGCGCCTATTAAAACAATTTCTATCAATTATTATTATTAGCACCGCGTCTTACTACCCGTTCGGGTTATACACACTTACGCTAATGTGTAATGGTAGGGTGATTGTGAGATGAAATGGAGGACCTACAGTTTAACGTGGGATCCAAACCACGGTGGAGGCCTGGCATTCCACACATTCACAAATTGTGATTGATACACATCTTGTCAGAGGTGAAGGAAGGGTTTGGCAATCAGATAGATCTTTGCCGAGACCGAGGATTGAACCCCAGACCCTCAGCACAGAAGTGTGACACCTTACCCCTAGACCACCAGGTCACCAATTTCTATCAAAAGGGCTCCAAGAGACTGTTGTTGTATCGTCCGACGACGAATTACGTCACTCACTGCAGGTGCGTCGGCGTTGCGCTATTGTTAGGCACGTAGTCATGGTTACCACACTACAATGTCCTCCACGCTAGTAAGATACGAGGAAAAAAGAGATTTGGGGGGAGGGGAGGGATGTTTTGATGTCCCATTCAGTTATTAATCGACGTTAAACATTTCATTCACGAAATAGATGGGAACAATGGCGAACTCATGATCCTTTCTCAACCTATTGTTAGCTAATTCCGCGGGACAAGAATCTTGGGGTTTTTTCCTTCTGAATGGACAATCGAAACGTCATCCGAAACAGAAATTGTAGATGACAATGTACCAAATATATCTATCGACGTTGTTTTGGCCAATGTTTCAATTGTTTCGTTGTCGCCTTCAGCGGAGCTATGGGATGTCCCAACAAGATAGATAGCATTGTCTATCTCTGGCCATGGGCTTGGATAATGCACCTGGCTTTACGCATCAATCGCTCTACCAACAGAGTTACCCAGGATGTCATCCGACTCTATGTGCAGACATCAGTGATGTGACTCGCACCGGTGTTTACGGGACTCTAAGGCGTTAGACTCGCAAAACACTGGAATTGCCGGGTAGCAGAGAGGTCAAGGTTCTAATCTCGGTCGAGTACAGTAAGGGAGGGTTTTACGCAAAGGGTTTACCCATTCGCCCCTATCCATGCTAGTGAGAGTGGACTTCCACTAAAACTGCACGCGGTTTTATATATTATATATGAGAAAACAGTGGAAAGAAAACCAGTAAACTGTTTTGCCGTATTTAAAAAAAATACAACAAATTTGAAAAATAATTATTTTAAATGAAAAAAACCCTTATAAACCGATGCCAATTTCATTGTTGTCTAACTAAGAATGAAGGAAACCGCATTTCGATAAGTTTCCTGGCTAAGGGGCCGTTTTTAAATTACCTAAGGCTTTTTTCATAGTTTTCAATCGACCCCCCCCCCCCCCCCAATCCTACGCCCAATTAAGAGATCGTCATATTTTACATCTCCCCCTTTCACCCTTCTATCGTACGTAATTTTTTGCGATTTGGAAAATTAGATTATTTTAATTGTTTAGGTATTTTTAGACATAAGGATTGGTAATAAAGCGAGTGATAATACAATTTTAAATATTTTAACTGCAGTAAGATTAGGTGTAACACCACATAAGTAAATGAAATATAAGTTAAATTTTATAATTAATATATTATTTATTTGCTGACAAAAAATATTTTTGCTTAACCATACACAGTGATAAAAAAAAATCCTTACGTAAGATGGATTCTGACCCCCCCTACCACCCTTTTCTCCCTCCTCGTAAGAAAACGTAAGAAAATACTGAACCCCCCGTTAGAAAAAAAGAATGTTGGCGAGTATAATATAGTGAGGTAGCGAAATAGTCATGGATGAAAACCTCTATGGAGAAGTTTGTAAATTGGTTGGCGAGCAAAGTCAAACGTCCAGCCAAGGTTCAAGTCCTAGTTAAGGTATCGAGTTATTGACATTAAATATAGTTCTTCAAAAAAGTCAAATATAAATTATATTAATAACTAAAGTATATTTTACTGGTTCATCGCATATAAAATTATAATCCATACTTTTTAGTTAATTTATTTTTAGCAACACGTACTACTACCCGTTCGGTTTGTACACCTACATACTAATTACGGTAGGGCCTAATATGTTAGGGATGAGGAAGGTTGAATTTATAGGAAGTTTAACTGCATTTGCGAGGGAAAGTAGGAAAAAACCACATAATGGGACGAGGCCTAAACCGATGGGTACGCGGACAAAACAAAGGCATCGGTCTAGTCTTGTCTGGTGTCCCGGTTACAGGGAGGTCGGGGTTGGAATACCGACTGGGCGGATAGAAGGTGTTTTTTTTCCTAAATATTTTCCCGTTCTCTCTTCACGACGTGAGTAGGCTACATTTATTCTAAAATGTAGCGTTTCAATTCCAAGGCGAATAATGTAATTACAGGTGGATAGTATGTGCAAACAAGGTTGGGTTCTTTTTTAAGAGAGTTTACGAACCCGGTTCTTTTAGGTTCGGTGATTATCGTAAGAATAAAACAATGTAGCTTAGTAACTGAAGAAAGCTTTTGTCTACTTTCCATGTACCCTCCGTTTACCATGTTAGACAGAGGTCTTACATCGACGGACGACTGACTACACTATGGTATCTTACAAGTCATCATCTGCGCCATAGTGTAACAACACATGGTAAGCATGCTACCTTTCACGATAGACGAAGTGTACATAGTTTGAATATAATGTTAATAGAAATAAATGAAAACAAAGGAATTAAGTTTATTATTTTGTATTGTGTGAAAAGGTACCCTCAAAATTCCACTACCCTAAGCCCCCTGAATTCCATCGGTGGCAGTGTTACAGTCCGATTTTCATAGAAAAGGCCTTATCTTACAGAGAGAAGAAAATTACTAGAGCTACTTTCACGTATCATACGCCATGACATGTCATCTGCAACTGTCATTTTTGATAGATGTTATCAATATCTATAAATTGACATCAATAATATAGTAAAATGTTTGCCACAAAACGATGTGTTTGTATCTTATAAAAAAGGCTCTTCCTATGGAAATTGTAGTGTAGTTACCGCAAGGATCTGTTGAATTGCCATGAGAACCCCCTTAGATCCTTGTGAGACCGTGACGTACCAGCGTGAAGGGTGCTCGTGCCAAAGTCCCAGACCGTACAACCACCTTGTAAGTCCGTGTACAAGTACTTGTACATTCCGACAACTACTCGAGGTATCAAATTCCCTATGACGTGGTGAGGAAGGGGGCATACCGAATGTAAATTAGCCAATAACAAGTGGTCCAGGAAGAGAATAATTGCTCATGCATTACCTCCTTTGGCTGCTCCTTTCATAAGGTTGAAGGGATGGGGTGACTCTTGGAATCTAGGTGATCCATCGGACGTGACTAGAAGAGTTTCATAACTCCGTAGGCCTTCGCCTAACGGTTTGAGGGTTTTGGGTTTTAATCTAGAATAATTTATCTTCGTAATTCCATCTCTAATTCAATGTTCTTTTGTCCCTCTCAATTAGCCATGCTCTTTTAATCGCCTCAGCTGTATCGTATTTTCTTTCGATTATTTAGTTGTTTTAAGTGTTTAAATGCGTTATGACGGGTCGCTTAGTGTCGTATAAACGTGCACCATTATCCACCTATATAGACTAACAAGGTAAGGTTGGTGAAGGGAGAATTGAGAGGAAACGTATTCGCATTTGCACGTGGGAATATAGTGGAGTTCGAGTTAGAGAAAGATACCTATTTTAGTAAACCAACCGGGATTCAAACATAAACCTCCTCATCACCGTAAACAGAGGCCAACGAAACTGTCACCTTAATCCATGTGAGCACCGATGAGGTGTGCCAATAATATTTAATATACTACTGAAGGTGGTAGATATAAAGCAAATGGAAGAAAATTTGATTCTTCAAAGGTGGTTGATAATTTAAAGCGAATGTAAAAAAAATAGTCTTTAAAAAATGTGGTAGAGATACAGCAAATGGAAGAAAAATAGATCCTTCAAAGTTGTTAGATGTACAGGAAATGGAATAAAAATAGATCCTCTAAGTATAAATTACAGAAATGAATAAAAAAGATCTTCTAATTTTTATATGTACAGAAAATGGGAGAAAAATATACTTCAAAAGTGGTAGATATATCCTACAGCAAGTGGAAGAAAAATAGGTCCTTAAAAGTAGTTAGATGTACAGAAAATAGAAGAAAATTAGATCCTTCAAAGATGGTAGAAATATCCTACAGCAAATGGAAGAAAAATAGGTCCTTCAAAGTTGTTAGATGTACAGCAACTAGAATAAAAACAGATCCTTCAAAGTGGTAGATATAGCCTACAGCAAACTGAAGAAAAATATATTTTAAAACGAATATATATATATATAATTGGCTACTATATTACCACAAATTATATATATAATTATGCATAATATATATATGCACCCCCAAATCGTAGAACTGATAGACACTTTTTAAAAGATTACAAAAAATCGAAGGGAACAAGAACAATATTTCTTTAAGATGAAACGTAATTTAAATACAACTTTCAAGTGTCCCCACTAAATCTTGTTCGGAAACAATTACCTCAATAGCAAAGTAGCCACTAAACGCCCCACAGACAAAGCGATGAAATGTCTAAGAGCTAGCAAAAAAGGAATGGCGGTATTCATATTCAGCCCAAAAAGATGCCTTGGATTTTAAAGTGAAATAGAACACTAAAAAAAACCACGATGGACTTTCCATGACCCCTTCTAAATCTACGTGATATATAAAAATGTCACCCTTATTTCAAGCAATCCTTTATCTTTACAAAACATATGTATATGCTTTTCTGAATGTGAAAAAGAAAAGGGGGAAAGCATAGCTATAATTCAAAATCCAAACTTTACCATAAAAAGGTATTCTAGGATAAGTTCCAACTCTCAGAATATTTAAAAGTATTAAATTACAAATTTATTTCTTGCAAGATATGAAGGATGGCGTGTAGAAAACAAAAGAAAATTCTTAAAAGAGAGGAGAAATACGGATTTCGTCGGTAATATTCTAGTGTTTTGTAGTTCAAGGACTACGATGATATAAGATAGGAATCACAATGCTCAAACGAATTGTCAAACTTACCGATTAACGGTTTCTTTTAGCACCGCGTCTTACTAACTGTTCGGGTTAGACGCTTATGTTCTAATTATGCTAATGGTTTAAGGGATTAGGAAGGTTATATTTAAAAAAAGTGTAGCCTATCCGCATTTGCGTTGAAAGAGAGAGAGAGAGGAAAACCATTTTGGAAACGTCAACCTCAGTACAGCCGACCGAGATTTGAAGCTCGATCTCCCAGACATCATCAGTCCACTACTTCAAGAGTAGATCTCCCAGACATCGGCAATCCAGTCTACTTCAAGTGTAGATCTCCCAGAAATCGCGGTCTAGTCTACAGAGAGTAGATCTCCCAGACTTCGGCGGTCTAATCTACTGAGAGAGTAGATCTCCCATATATCGGCGTCTAGTCTACTGAGAGAGTAGATCTCCCAGACATCGGCGGTCTAATCTACTGAGAGAGTAGATCTCCCATATATCGGCGGTTTAGTCTACTGAGAGAGTAGATCTCCCATACATCGCGGTCTAGTCTACTGAGAGAGTAGATATCCCAGCCATCGGTGGTCTAGTCCACTGAGAGTAGATCTCCCATACATCGGTCGGTCTAGTCTACTGAGAGAGTAGATCTCCCAGCCATCAGCGGTCTATCTACTGAGAGAGTAGATCTCCATACATCGGCGTCTAGTCTACTGAGATAATCTCCCAACATCGGCGGTCTAGTCTACTGAGAGAGTAGATCTCCCAGCCATCAGCGTCTAGTCTACTGAGAGAGTAGATCTCCCATACATCGCGTCTAGTCTACTGAGAGAGTAGATATCCCAGCCATCGGTGGTCTAGTCTATTGCGAGAGACGCACGTTAGACCATGCGGCCACCAAAGTAGGTCTATCAACATAAGTTTTTTTAAAGCGTATAGCATCTTTGACGGGTTCGTTCGCCTGTGTGGTGTGTTAGTCTATTAGCCGCTCTGGTGGCACAGAACGTTGTCCAGGGTACACCACAGGAGGTTGTCTACACGTCGTACCCGCAATGAGATGACGTAGATGATAATGATTATGAAAGTGTGGAGCCAAGAGTGCTCTTAAACCTAACCAACCAAACCCTGGTGACAGTTGTGATAATTCTCCTTTCGGGAAAAATATTCAAGGTACCAGCCGGGAATCGATCCCAGGACCCCTAAGTTGTAGCCAGGTGCACTAACCACTTCACCACGGGGCCATTTACTCTTTCACTAAAAAAAAGACTACACCGATTGTGCTAAAATTTCACATGAATATAGCTTGGACTTTCAGTTAACACAGAGGCAAATTTACATTCACCGTTTTGAGCGAGTTTCCTAGTCAGATTGAGTATATTCCATTCACGGTATGAATTACTCTCTGAAAGGTCTTTTTTCCTACCAATATCCTACTATATAATAGATTTCTGGTAGGGGAAAAGGCCTTTCAGAAAACAATTTCTACGCTTAACAGACATTAGGGCCTATGGCACAAGTGCTGCGCCATGCTAAATACAGAACGACACCTACCTAAACTCCATTCACGTTAGAATTACTCTCTGAAAGGTCTTTTTTCCTACCAATATCCTACTATATAGTAGATTTTCTGGTAAGGAAAAAGGCCTTTAAGAAAACAACTACGATGAACAGTCTTTAAAACCAGAATGGAATGGGCCTGTTTAATGCGCGAAACTAACCCATTGCATTCTGGTATCACTTTTTTTTTTTGTGCACCGCATTTTACCACCCGTTTAGGTTATCTGCATATTTACACAAATTGAGTAGGTATAGTGAAGGTAGGACTCGGAGGAAATGTACCTGCATTGGATCGAGAGCGAGAAACTATTTAGGATAAGCCCCCCTCCCTCAATACACCCGACCAGGGTTCGAATACCAATTTCCCCATCTCCTGTAGTCCAGTTTAATGTTTCTCAAACTTTTATGAACCGTGACTCAATTTTCAGGACAACAAACTTTCTCGAGCTGCCTAGCTTTAATGGACATGAAGGTTGGGGAGTTAAAAAAATAACTATTTATTTGTTTATTTTGCGCCTTAGATATATTTTCTCTTCATTCTTCCACTTAAGCATTTTTCAATAAATACACCATTTTCGCGACCCACCAAAAATCGGCTCATTATGCCAGTTTGTGAACCATTGCCTTATACCAGAGGTCTAGAACGGGCGACTAGAAATTACTTTTATTTTGCGTCCCACGAAGTTATTGTAAAAGTAATCTAATGTAATAAAATTCATGTTTTAGCCAGGAAACGTACATTTTTTGACTTGCGTGGGGAAAATCCATGTGACCTCCAACTGATGTCCATGTTTAATTTCTTCCTTAAACCTGTTGTATTATATTGACGTATCAAAAATAGTATATCTTAGTCGGAAAATTGGTTTAGTAAGTAGATAAAAATGTCCAAATAACTATTTTTCTTAGCATCTCGTCTTACTACAGGCTATATAGTATAGTACTATATAGCCCTGGTCTTACTATACATTCGGATTATACGCTTATGTAATTATTACTCTAATGAATTTGGGATGATGAAGGTAGAATTTCGAGGACGTTTACCCGCATCTTTGTAGAGGTGGGAGTGGAAAATCATCTTTTAAAAACCACCCTCAGTACACCCGAAAAGGATTCAAACCCCGATATACCTGTCATCAGCAGGCTAGTCTATTGTTATAGTGACGCCTTAGACTATGCGGCCAACGAAGCGGGTGATCCCAACCTTACTCTGAAAGGAAACTAGAAGGTGTAATGGAAGGTTTACTTGCTGCACCACTCGGATACCGGTAAAGGGTTTCAAGAAAGTTAGTAAATATATCGTCCGACACCTTGGCTCAGTCGGTTGCGTGTTTGCCTAGTGACTTAAGGGTCCCGGATTCGATTCCCATCACGGCCTAGGAAAATTATCAGTGGTGTAATGTGAATCACTCCTTTCCCAGTGATGAATTAACGGCTGGGGTTCTGGGTCAGTTCTAGAATTAAGTTAGTTTATAAGTCGTTTGATGATGATAACCTCGGTGATCTTGTGGTAAAGTGCTCGCCTCAGGACCCGATGATCGTGGGTTCAAACCCAGCCAAGACCAACGGGTTTTTATTGAGCGACAAAAATCCGTAGCACAACTTCTTTCGGAGGGGAAGTAAAGCCTTCGGTCCCATGTTGATTGCGGCATATAAAGTCTGGTCATGATACTTTTTACCTGGATGACAGTTCAAAAATCATGTTTGGCTTTGGGTTGCCAACACTTGTAAAATATCACTGTTTGGTTATGAATGTTTTTTTAAATCACATGTTATAATTTACATTTAAAATAACGTAAACTTAAGTTTTCTCAACTATTTCATTACTTTTAATAATTTATTTTTATCCAATCCAAAATAATATTTTAAACATATTTGAAAGTACTTATTCTTTCGTTTTAGAATGTTTTCTATTGTGTGTATATATTGAACACATTAATACCTTTTAATACCGGCATCGTATTTACTTGGAAAAAACAAAATACTTGTTCATATATAATAAATTATTTTATGATTATTTTATCGTATTTCAAATTATTTAACTGAATAAAATATTTTTATCCACTGACGTGAGTGCATCGCTGTAAATAACAAGTTTCCATCATGTTAAATCACATTGTTAAAATTCGTCAGTCACCATTTTGAAGCTATGTTTGTTAGACCTTTTGTGAAGGTGCTCTGAATAATAATTTTCTTAAGTGGAATAAAACGATAAATAAGCTTGGTGTCAAACTTCAAATAAATATAAGTAGTATTGGCCTAAATTACTGTGGTTAACTACCACATTCATTTTCACCATATGTTTTAATTACAGTTATCCAAAGTGACAGATGTCAATGTTGGGTAGGGATACATTAAGGACTATTTCTAGTAACTTTTTGAGCTGTCATCCAAGTAAATTAACGTCGTGAATGTATTGTAAAAGAACCCTGGACGGTATGTAAAATACCTTGGAAGGTACGTCAAAGTAATTTTCTGGCAAAATCTTACGCGCTTGCTCGTAAAATTCATTATTTCCCCAGACAAGTGTCGGGGTTAGCGTTGGAAGGCATTCGGCTGTAAAACAAATATGGTAAGTCACAAGAACGTGTCATAGATTTACAAACGTCAACCCCGTATGAACGGCATAAGATGTAATTTAAAAATATATATATGTTGCGTGATGATTAAATAAGTCGGCTCAGAAAATTCATCTTAAATACCTCAAATAATAACAATAAATATATCTGTTAGTACAATATTTCATTTGACATAATTTCAAAAGTGCTCCAAGAGGAATCAGAGCGCGGCACACACACTAAATAAATCAAGTCGAGGATTCTTCAAAAAGTTTGAAAGCAGAACAACTAGTGGAATTTTCATGGGAAAATCTGACAGCTAGAAAAGTTCCTAATCTATTTTCATATATGCATACGTCAAGTCATGTTATCTGTAAATGACAATTTTGATATAACACTAATTATAAAATAGATAAGAATAGATAGATGATCACACAAATAACACAAATTGAAAACCATAATCTAGAGATTACATCAATCAACATATCATTTGACAAGGTTAATGAGTTTAAATATTTAGGAACAATTTTAACAATAGCGACATTAAAGTGAAAATAACGAAAATAATGCAGTCGGGGAATGCTTGTTATTACTCGGTCAGTAAGTTGTTAACAACTCACCTGCTGTCAAGGAATGTAAAACTCACAAATTATAAAACAATAGTTTTGCCGGTTGTTCTCTATGGGTGTGAAAAGTCCAATCTTACCTTACATGACGAAAACAAATTTAGGCTGTTCTAAAACAAGGTGCTTGGGAATATAGTTGGTCCGAAATGGAACTGAGGTTATTGGGGAGTGAAAGGGTGTAATGAGGTGGACTGGGTAGAACTATCTCAAGATAAAGATATGGTATAATGAGGTGACTGGTAGAACTATCTCAAGATAAAGATATGTATAATGAGGTGGACTGAATAGAACTAGCTAATGATAGTGATGGGGTGTAATGAGGTGGACTGGGTATAACTAGTTCAAGATTGAGATAGGGTGTAATGAGGTGGACAGGATAGAACTAGCTCATGATAGTGATATGGTGTAATGAGGTGGACAGGATATAACTAGTTCATGATAGTGATATGGTGTAATGAGGTGGACAGGATAGAACTAGCTCGTGATAGGGTGTAATGAGGTGGACTGGGTATAACTAGTTCAATATAGTGATATGGTGTAATGAGGTGGACTGGTATAACTAGTTCAGATAGTGATATGGTGTAATGAGGTGGACAGGATAGAACTAGCTCATGATAGTGATAGATGTAATGAGGTGGACTGGATAGAACTAGTCATGATAGGATAGGATGTAATGAGGTGGACAGGATAGAACTAGCTCATGATAGTGATAGAGTGTAATGAGGTGGACTGGGTATAACTAGTTCAAGAAAGGGATAGAATGTAATGAGGTGGACAGGATAGAACTAGATCAAGATAGGGATAGGTGGCGTACTATTGTAAGTGCGGCAGTTAACCTTCGTGTTACTTACTAGTATATAGCGTATGTAAGTATAATATAGTAAAATTTTATTAACGCAAAAATATGTGTTTGTATTTTCTAAAAGGCCATTCTTATGAAAACTGGACTGTGTAATGTGAGAGAGGGGATGCCCCCACCATAGATCACAAATCGCAGTGTTCCCACCAGAACACGGGCCCATGTATCACAAAAGGGCAGGGGGTAAAGAGGGACAAACACTCGATACACCCACAACTCAACCAAAGGGAGTAGAGAAAAAAACAACACTAAAATAGTTGAACGTTAAATTATTAGTCGGTAACAAACACACGGGTCCGACACAAAAAGGGAGGGGGGAAGTGCCTATTCGGGCGATGGCGATAGTAGATAACATAATATTTATTTTGAAAAAAGTTATATATAGCCCATTGGTATTAAAGTTTTCTATATGTATATATTTTTTATGTTTCATTTATTTATTTTAAATATGTAGAAAAGTTTGACTCTAAAAACTGAACGACACACATAAACATATTTAGTTAGTTTATAAGTCTATTCACATCAATAAAAGAAAACATCAAAACACAATCCAGCTTCGGTGGCCGCATGGTCTAAGGCATTGTGGGTGGTCCAAATGGTGGGCCGCGGGTCAAATACGGCCCGCGCTCACTGAAAATGTGACCCTCAGAGATCATAGATGAAAATTAAAGGAAAACCTGTGAAGGGGTGTGTGGGAAGGTGAGGGGTATAGATGTGAAACAGCTAATGATTCAAATAAAAAATATTAATTTAATAGGGCATGACTGCATTTTACTATGAATTTATTTGATTAATAAAAATGTTAATGTATATATAAATATATATATATATATAGGCCTAGATGTTTTTTTGAAAGAGTGTATGCATGAATATTTTATAATACATTTTTGGAAGATTAATAAACTTTTTTGGCAGTAAAATTCAAAAATATTCTACCAATCTAAAATAAAACTTATACATAAAAATTGAAAATTAAGAATTTATTAATTGTTTGTAGGCCTTTATTAAGTTGTAACAAATATATCTTCAGCCAAAGGTGCTAATGATAATAAAATTTTGTCCCTTGGTATATAAAACTTGGACCACCCTGGTACTAAGGCGTCACTCTCGTAATAGACTGGCCTGCCAATGACGGGGAGATCGGGGTTCTAACCCCATGAATGACTTGAAGGAAATAAGAACATTCCGGGAGCTGAAGGAGGCAGAGTAGAGGGCGCATTGGAGGTCTAAGTTCACTGACAAACGGAATGGACCTGTCGTAAAACAGAACACATAATAATAGTAATAATAGTCTGGACGGATAGGGAACGTGGTAAAATAAAGGTGCTACAAAATCCTTCACACTTTTTCATTCAATTTCTAACTTTCAAAAATAAGTAATTTACCATTAAATAATTTATTCTTCAAAAATATAAGTTACAGTGTTATTTATCATGCAAAACGCTCCCCATAGATATGACTTAAACAAAATCGTTAAACCAAGTTTTAAAAAAATGATAAATTTTGAAAATCAATCCTTATTAAACTACCTTAATTTTTTTTAGATAAAACCAAAAGTAACGATTCCGCCTCGAGATATGACCATATAAATAAATATCAAGTTTGAACAAAACCTATCTAAACATTTAGGCTGTAGTCCCTGGGACAGACAGAAAATTTGTAAGACCCACTTTTTTTTTCAGTTAAAGGGAACTTAAAACACCAATATTCATAAATCTCAAAACAGAAATTGTTCAATATTTGCTCTGTTTGAGAAAATAAAGAATGTCCCTAAACTTCAACCGATTATAGAGGTAGAGAGAAGCATGCAAATCAAACTTGCAAAAAAAAAAAAGTTAGAACCAACAGAGGCAAGACAAAACAAAAGAATCATAATCCGTGATCCCCGTCACACGCGCGCCTGTAGCGGAAACAGGTGGCGCCGATTAAATGAAATGTAACGACGGCGGCGCGCAAATTTCGCGGAACATCTCGGGGGAGTGTAGGTTTTCCGACGCATAATCTCGTCGTCTTGTTCGTCAAAACAAGAATACACACACACACACACACTAGCGCGACAAATACAGGAGTCACTTCCGGCGTTTGTGTCGCCGTCGTTGACCAGGCCGTCATCGTGACAAGTGTCGCGTCTCGGGAGGTGTGAATTTCCCACCGCAAAAGGAGTTTTTCGTTTCACGCGATGACCCTGAACTTTCCACCTGTTCCGAGGAACCGGTGATGACGTCCTGCGATCCACGGCTGGCCAGGAACACGGTCACGTAGCCCTTGATTTAGCATTGGAATCATGTGAATGTTTGTACTGCGATTATTCGGAGATTTTAAGTGTTCTTTCTAAACGAAAGCTTACACAATAAAACCTACAAGAAAATGCACTTTAAAATAATCAACCTAACACAAAACACTCGTGAACTACATTTACAGAGAAATAACCACATCAGTGGGCACAAGGGTTAAATGTCAGGCTCAAATAGTCTTGTTAGGTTAGGGTTCGAATCCCGGCCAGGTGTGTACTGAGGGTGGTTTTTCTTAAATGTTTTCCCCGCTCATTCTCCACGAAAGAGCAGGTACATTTCCCTTTAAATTATATCTCCTCCTCAACCCTACTAGATTATTTTAACTAAATGCGTATGGCTCGGACGGGTAGTAAGACGTGGGCAAAAAAAAAAATCCCTGAGTTTCGTATGACCGTCTGAAAGGCCTTTTTCCCCTACCTAAATTAGACGCAGAATGCAAGAGTATCTATAGTATGTTGATGGATTGGATACAAGGTAGCCCCTCATTAGTTATTTATTTTTATAGTTTTGGTTATTTAAAGTCCAATTTTAGCAGAAAAGTCTACTAGAAATTTATCAATAACTTTTAAATGGCATTTTAAAAAAAAAATCGCTTCAGTGGTCGAATGGTCTAAGGTTGGTCGGCCTATTCAACCTGTTTTTGTTCGCGTACCTCCTGATATAATTTCTCTTCAACTTTATACCTCCATAGTTGTTGGTGCATAGTGCCAGTTATAAATATTCTATACTCTACATCTAAATAAGTTACATCTAAAATAAATGTATTGATTAATAAGTATTAAATGAGAATATATATATATATATATATATATATATATATATATATATATATATATAGCATCACGTGTTACTACCCGTTTGAGTTTTACGTCTATGTACTAATTGCACTAATGTGTTAGGGCTTAGGAAGGTTGAGTTTAGAGGAAGTGTACTTGGATTTGCGTGGAGGTAAAGTAGAAAACAATTTTAGAAAAAAACTTCAGTACACACGACCGAGATTCGAACCGCGATCTCCTCTAGTCTTGCAAGAGTAGCACCTTAGACCATGTGGCCACCAAAGCGGGTAATATTTCTCATTTAAAATGTATTATATGTGTATCTATATATTTTTAACTTACATGTATTCACGTAATCCCGGTGGTACGCGTACCACAGGTTGAATACCAGTGGCTAAGGCATCAGTCTCTCAATATACTGGACTGCCGATAACAAGGATATCGAGGTTCAAATCTCAGTCAGGTGTATCGAGGTTGATTTTTCTAAATGGGATTTCACTCTACTTCCACGCAAATGCGGGTACATTTCCTCTAAATATAGTAAGACTCGGTGCCAAAAAATAAAACTGGTGAAATATTATAATTAGTGTTAATTGCAAAAAAGATGTGTAGTATCTAAAAGCTCCTTCCTCCCATAATCCTATTATACCTCCAAAATGGTGTCGGTATGGTTAAACGCCGACGAGTACTCTCCTAGGGCCACTCGAGGATACCTTTAGTGTTTCGTACGTGAACTCCCATGGCGGCCGAAACCCCCTGTTAAAACCAGACGCCCCACGTAGAATCATTTCCCGGAAAACATGTCAACTTAGTACCCCGAATAATTCAAACAGAGATTTTAAAAAAACACACAAACAAGAAAACCAAATAAACACTTCTGGCCATCACCTCCACGTGCAACCATTTCCTATCCGCGGATTGGTGGCCACACGGTCTAAGGTGTCAGGCTAGCATGTAGAGTTAGATCAGCCGGTGACGGAGAGGTCCAGGTTCAAATCTCGCCCGGGTGCGCTGAGTAGTAGTTTTGTCAGGTGAAATTTATCAGTGGGTGGGTTTTCCCATCCAATATTCACACTTATACGGGTGCATTTCCTCTAAAACCAAGCCTACAACTTTGGTGTTGAGTGCGAAATTTGAAAAACAAGACTTTTTCTATTGGTACCAATTTACTAAAATAATTTGGTTATTTTGTTTAATGTCCAAATATTATAATTCAAGTCTCCAAGTGCTGGACGTTTAGTAATAATTAGCAGGCCCACCACGAGGGAGGGAGGGGGAGGACTATTGGTAACATAGTACGGGGCCCGGGACTTCAAGGGACCAGGGCCTGAGATACAGATTCACAAGTTTAAAAAGAATTGTTGTAGTAGATTAAATGAAATAAAATATCAAATAAAATACGAATGACAGGCAATAAAATGCCTATCCGTATACAAAGAAATAGTGAGTGCATGCCCAGCCCAACAGCTGGAAATACCTCCGGAGGAACTTATTGGCATCGGTCACAACTCACAATGGTATCGTTATTTCGGTGCAGTCTTGTCCTCCATTTCAAAGTGAT
This sequence comes from Timema podura, assembly GCA_033556935.1. Lineage (NCBI taxonomy): Eukaryota > Metazoa > Arthropoda > Insecta > Phasmatodea > Timematidae > Timema > Timema podura. Next base: position 41,500,576 of record JAVRXN010000004.1, on the reverse strand, counting down.
CGAAAGTTTAACGGAGTTTATTAATTTCATACTTAAATTAAATTTAGTGCGTGAAAAGAGTCGGGTAGTGAATCAAGTTCAATAATTTAAATTTAAATATTTTTTTCATAGGCGTAACATTTCAGTGTTCAGTTGCGGATTAATTTGCGTCTATAACTTTTGTTTAGTATAAGTGACCAACGATTAAAAAAAAAGCAAAACAAAAAAACAACATACAAATCCAATTCAACCAGTGCTGGAATAACAGAGAAGAAAGGGGGCTTTCTCCCCTTGGGAAATAGTGTATCCCTCCTCCCGAATGGAATAAACTTGACCCTCTCTAGATTCATTTATTCCCCTTTGATTTTATCTAATATTAGGCTGAAAATTGTCTTGGATCAAACTCAAAATAGCATCTAGATATTCAATTTTCAAAAATTAGCCGGGTTTAGAGCATTCAAAATAGCTTCTAGAGGCATCCAATTTTCAAAAATTTGCCAGGAGAATATCCCTTCAAATAGCTTATATAATAAGTATCAAATTTTCAAAAAGATACCAGACAGAGAACACACTAAATTTACGGAGAAGGACCTGTCCAAAAAGCTTATAGAGAAATATGTTTTTTAAATAATTTAGACGAGGACCACCCTAGATAACTTCTGGAAGTATTCTATTTTCAAACATTCACCTAGGGTCCTCAGGCCTCGCTTTAGATTTGGGTCAAAGCCCCTTTTTATTTGTTAAGCTAATTTATCCCCCATAGACAAAGGTATCACCGCCATTGGAGTCGAGTATAACAAAGAGTGGGGGCCCGTGCTTTGACTCTAGTACCGGGCCCGATTTGAGCACAGGGCAGGCCTGCTCAGTAGGCATTTGATTTAAGTTACGTTAGTTTTTTTTAAATACTATAGGCATCCTACCAACCGTATCTGTTGTCTGGATATTTACACAAGCGGGGTCGGGATCAGGGAAGTGAAAGTTAGAGGAAATATATCCGTATTTACGTGGTGGAAGAGCGAAAAATAATTAGGCCCCTAATTAAAAAAACTGTTTGTACACCCAACCAGGATTAGAACCAAAATCGGTCAGAGAGACAATACGAGGTTGAAGCCTTTGTCCGGGCATCCACATGTGTGGATATACTACGTATATTATGGTCAAAAGCGTGGATCTTTTGAACCGACTGATCATCTGTACACGACTCACAAACTAATTTGAATCTAGAACAGACTACACCCAGTTACCCGTTCATTAATTTATCAGTCTGAAAAAAGAAGCCCCAATTTAATCCCAAGGTCAGCCTCTTGGTCTAGAGGTCCCGGGTTCGATTCCCAGCAGTACCATAGGTATTTTTCCAGAACGGAGATTGTTCCTATAATGGCCATTGTCTGGTTAGTGAAGCTTAAATTAGGCTTAAGATTTCTACTGGCACCACATCATAATCATCATCATATTACTAGTGGGGCGAGGTGCTTTAAGCTCAGAAAACGGTTGCATATCCGCCACTGCCAGTAGAAAACAAAGTATGTCTAGCCGACAAACCCTTATGGCTGGCCGCACATTGGACTAGACAAAACGTCTTTAGACCAAACATCTTGGTTAAAGACGTCTTGACGTCAAACTTAAGATGCAATTATATGATAGTGCCACACACCGACAATGTCTAGGCAAAAGACAGCTTTAGTTACGATTAGACGTCTGGTCGTAGGACACTGAATTTATGTTTTCGCTAAAGACATTTCTATCCTCGCATGCGCGAGTTGACTGCAAAACTGCTGCCGTACCTCGTGGTTTGTGTTGTTTTTATGAGTTGACTGCTAACCTGCTACCGTACCTCGTGGTTTGTTGTTTTTATGAGTAGACTGCTAACCCTGCTACCGTACCTCGTGGTTTGTTGTTTTTATGAGTAGACTGCTAACCCTGCTGCCGTACCTCGTGGTTTGTTGTTTTTATGAGTAGACTGCTAGCCCTGCTACCGTACCTCGTGTTTTTTTTGTTCCCGTGGCATTTTCCATTGTGAGTAATTATTTAATTAATGTATGAAGCTACATAAATCTCTTTTAGCGTTAATTGGATGCATCCAACAGCTACGATCAGGTTTTCCATATTATAATAATATGTATCACAGAATAACAGCTATTTCTTCATCGCTCGCCATCTTTACACTGACAACCACTCCTTGTGATCGAATGTATTTTCAAGAGAAAAATTGTCTAGTCGAATATATTTTCAAAATACGAATGGTCTTGTCTTGTTTGATCCGGTGTGCGGTCAGCCTATGGCATACGCTAAAATCATAGTTTTATGTGTCTCCAGAACCAAAAAAGTGTATTTTACAATCTGTCTCTATCTGTTTCAGTACCTTGATCTGAGACGTTTTGGTGGTTTTGGTTCAAACTTGATGTTTAGATGGATGTTATATGGCCTAATCTAGAAACATTTTCTTGATTTTCAGCCCTTGTCCAAAGACAAGGTATACCTTGTCTGTGCTCTAGCCCTTGAGCTAAAGGTAGTTTACTGACGAGAGTTTTTTGAAAATAGCTTAGAGTTTTTTGAAAATAGCTTTAACTATTTTGTTTAATATATAATATATAATATAATATATATATATATAATATTATATATATGGGATGTGTTTGACCTATAGCAAAAAATAAATAAAATAAAATACGGATTTAGGGTGAAAATTCGTTTAAGGCGAGTCTACATACAATTTTCTTTTAATTTGTAAATATTTCGAAAATGACTTAACAATTTGGTTGGAAAGTTTTTTTACAGTAGTTTTTTTCTTAAAAAATAATTTAATAGTTTACTGATTGATTTTATAGATTATTTTTTCAAATAACTCTAATAGTTTAGTTCAAAATTGGTATTTGGGGACTGTTCTACTTTACAAATTCTAACATAAGTTTTTTTCCTAAAATAGATTAGTTTGGTAGTTTATACACATAACATAATTTTAGAAACCTTAGTTTTAAAAAAAAAAGCCTTCTATTTAGCTCAAAATGGTTACAGCTGTTTATTTTTTATGTTATATAAGATTATTTATTTTATAAATAGTAAAAATTTGAGGGTAGTTTATACCCCCCTACTAATAACGGATTTTAGATTTTTTTTAAACAATGTTTGAACATTTTAACTGAAGAGTGTTACTGTTTATTATGATTAACAAGATGTGGGGTTTTTTTCTGAGGAAAACGTTTTTAAGGAGAGTTTACTGAAAACCTATTTATGAACATTTTATTCCAAGTTATAATACACTATATGATACAGTTTTTACGAATGTGCCATACCATTATTTTAAGAAAATCGCGACGCCTGGTCCGAGTTGTCTTACCCACCTAGGTTGGGTGAGACGGGCCCTTAAAATCCATCACTCTCGTCCTGTTTACTGGAATCACTGAAGTTTCTTGGTAGCTCTGACGGGTAATATAAAGTCTAAAAATGTTTTAATTCCCACACTCCCCCCCAAGACGGTAACTATGACATTCGGTAGGCTGCTCTTTTGCTTCGCAGATGAACTTTTAACGACCCAATAAACAAATTATTCCCTCCCTGTATGACTGATGTATGCTCTGTTTCTTTACCCATCAGTTGAAGCGCTAAGAGTTGTGAGTGATTGATGGCGCAGTAAAAGGTGCCAGGAGGGCTCAAAAGGAAACAAACATGATGGTTAACCTAACTGAGAATTGTTCACACGGACAGAAAAGCTGGGCTGCTGCCTTTAACAGACGTGGGCCACCAGTTACGTGCCTCCCACCTACTCCCTTAACCCCAAAAAAAGTATAGATAAAAAATAATATTTTTTATTTAATGTTAATGTCTACCTCGGTGGTCTTAAGGTAAAGTGCTCGCCACAGGACCCAATGTTCGTGGGTTCAAACCCAGCAGAAGTCGACGGATTTTTCTTGATCGATAGTAATATGTAGCACAACTTCCTTCGGAGCGGAAGTAAAGGCGTCGTTCCCATGTCGATTGTGGCATGTAAAAGAACCCTGAAAATTACGTGAAAATACCTTTACCAGCAAAATTGGTAGACCCTTTCGCTCTCACTCATAGAAATTATCGTGTACTGATATAATCAGTAGATTCAGAAAGTGCACGTTAAAAATCTCAACTAAATAAATGTTAATTAAAGTCGTTTGCACCTATAAACAAGTTTTTGGGACTCGGCTGTAATTCGAATTTTCGACAGTTCGAGGTGGGCCTACAGGCTACAAGCACCATATTCTTAGGAGTGTGTTCTTGAGCATCTCGAGTGGTGTTCCCTGAAAAGTCAAATGGGGGAATAGTTCTGAATGTGCTCAGGAATGGCCCCGTCTAACTCGAACTTTCGAGACTTAACTGAAGCTGTGGTTTATACTCTTGGCTTTGGAGTCTTGGGAGGGTTATCTAAGATCATGTTTGATGTTTTTGTTAGTATGTTAAACATCAAGGTTACCCGCATAGTAAACCAAGGCTACAAACTCATCTGTTATGTTTAGCCGGTGACAAGGAGGTCGGAGTTTGAATTCCGGCTGGGTGTTCTGAAGGTGATATTTTATCCAAAATAGTTCCTCAACCTATCTCCACGCAAATACAGGTACATTTTCCTCGAGATTATACCTTTATTGCTCCTAAACCATTTGTGTACATATGCAGTAGTTTAAGCATACAACTTTTAAATTCAATATGTTTTGTCGCAAGTCTATCGGTGATCATCATCTTGGTTTAGCCAATGGGAACAGGCAGAGGAGGATGAACGTTCAAGGTACATTAATACTTACATTACTCAATATCTGCCTGGGGAGTGGATGAAGAATATCATTTAAGGGGTAAAAAAAAAATGCCCTGTTCATTTGGTCAGAATCAAACCGCAGCCTATCAACAAAAATCTGGTATGGCCTATCCCCATCACTTATGTTTGCTGAGAACATCTGGAGTAAATCATGTGCCAAACAAAGCTTCATTTGTCAATGCCTGCCTTGACTTAGTGGAAAATTTCATTCTGGAAACAAGTATGAAATTGCATGCATACTCCCATGTATTATATTTTTAAAATTATTATTATTATTACACCCAACACAAAGATTATTAAATGTTCAGTTTAAAGGCTAGGTATAAGAAGGGTAGTTAGGAGGAAATAAACTTGAATTAGTGTGAGAGAGTACAGTAGATGGGAAAATCACAATAATAAAAATCACCTGTAGGAAACCACCCCCAGTAAATTGGAATGAGATTAAAACCTCCACTTCTTTGTTGCCTATAATCCAGTTTAGTGCAAGCTTTACACTTCAGATTTTGTGATCATCAATGTGTGTGTATTATTTAGGCCTACTTATTGCAAAAGCTGAATTCATCAAGTTTACAAGTGTGGATCTAAGCACTGGTTACTCTACTCATAATAAGCACCTATAAAAACTATATTGGCCAAAACAGAATTAGTTTTTTTATATTTGGTAGGTAGCCTGAAAAATATGTGCAAATATGTATTTTTTAAATGTATTGTGGATTTGTGACATCTTTAGTAAAGAGCATAATATCGAAGACTATGTTGTCCTGGTAGATTTAGCTATTTAATAGTCGGGCCTACATATACAAAATAATTAAAAGAAAAATATTCCATTTGGCCACTAATTTTAATATAAGTTGAAGATTGAACCTGAATGCAAAAGTTGAACATCAATATCCAAGCCTTTGTATTTTTGTCCAGCATTCTTGCAATGCTACAAAGTTAAAGTCTGCATATATTTTGATATTTATAAGCTTTAGTATGGGTAAGTTAGTATAACACAATTAAATTAATGACAATGAAGCTTTTGTAAAAGATTCCAAACAATTATTTATAGAAATTAATTCAAAAGTGGTAGACATGGCCTTGAGCTTTATACAAGATCGGTACACCTACCCTGCATTCATTAAAACTAAACTTAGGTCTAGACCAATAGCTATTTAGGATTAAGACATGAATAAATTACATAATACAGTACTAACTGAAAGTATAATTCAACTCTTAGGGCTTATATAAAATTAATATACAAAATTGAAAACTACAATCTTACTGGTGAATAAAACACAACCACAGTGTAATGGCCTCCCGATAATGGGAAGATTGGGGATGAATTCCAGTCTAGGGTGTTTTCTTAGTTAACCTTTCCTTACCTACACGCAAATGCAAGCACACTTCCCACAGATTCAACTTTACTCATCCCTAACACATTAGCATAACTAATATAGGCATATATACATTCAACCCAAACAAGTAGCCTACCTAGTGAGATGCAGGGACTTTTTTCTTCCTTGAAAGCCATGTGTTAGTACCGTAAGCTCTTTTTATATGTAACAAACTATATCACAATGTCACTATGGAATATGGTTTACTTGTTCTATATCATTGCAAGAGAGTGAAAATAACACACTAAGTTTCAATGCAAACTATTATCCTATAGTTTATAGTTGCAAAACTATGGGTTGAAAAAACCCACCTCCATAGTGCAATTTTTTTTAGCACCGCATCTTACTACCTACTTGGGTTATATGTTTATATATATAATTTATTACTAATTAAGTAGTATTCTTTAACCAAATAATAACTAGCTTGTCTACCTTTAATCTTGACATAGGCTTTTGTAGGTGGCGGTATTAAAGTTGGTCTGGGTTACAGTTAGGTCAAAACTTAATTTTTTTTAGTTTTATTTAACAAACAATTTTTTTATTTTTCAAACAACATTGTGATTCTATATCGAGTCATGTGTGAGTTATTATCAAAGCCCTTTAATTATTTAGTTAAGTTTTTCTTGAGTTTAAGTTAAATTTTCACTTTAAATAACAGATAGGCCTATTAATTTTAAAAGTAATATGTAGGAAGATTTTTTTTTACAATATGGCGACTAAGAGGCCTGAGCCGCAATTCATATAGTACAATGGTTTACCCACGCAATTTTTTTTTTTAATAATCCCAACAAATACAAAATGCCTACTTATTAATAAAAGGAAGAAACAGGTTCATTCATAGTGCAACATAACAGTATATATTTTAATAAAGGTCTAGGCCCTTTGTACATGTATTTTATTTTCCCTCCAACACTCTAAGTTCTGAGCTCTATACATGCGGAAGTAGCGGCAAGGTCAAATTAATTTGGCATTGACACTAACCTTAGTCTACGAAAAACACAGTGAATGTGAATAAAGATTTGAGATTAAGAATGTGAGCAAGCAAGACATCGATCAAACTAGTAAAATTTTAGTTTAAAAAAATATAAATAACTTAAATTGATATTCTATAACATAAATCATATTTCAGGAATGTATTTTTAGATGTGTGTAATATGAGCCAAGTTTATCCTCACCTTTCGGGCCTTAAAAGCGTGCACTGTGTTGACATTGCCAAATTTGTTTTTTACGTAAAACACTAATCCGCCACTAGCAATGCATAAACAGGTTGCTGATATAATACGGAAGGATTTGGGATGTTTAAATGTTACAAAAGATCTTCTTGTACACGTAAATTTGACAGGAGATTGCAATATTTTGGTAAACACTCTCCCGAAGGTCGCCATGATGCTTCTTCGACTTGAATATTCAGAGCTGCCAACAAACAAAATATACTGACGACTACGGATGCAAAGTTCCCTTTATCCATTGATAGATAGATATATATTGGTTGGTAAATGACAGTTTAGATGTTTCACTAAAGGCTGGATGTGTATAATACAATAAAAATAAACCCATACACAAAATCTAAATTTATTTCCTCGTAGCTATAGTAATAATATATACATATGTATATTATATTTGTAATAAATAAATACAATGTTATGTGTTACTATAATTGTACTTTATTAAACTATTTTGTATTTAGAGTACAATATTTGTAAAAGTGTTTTCATATTTAAAGAAAAATACCTTACACAATTGAGTTTTCTGTGTATCTATAATCTATACCTATTATGTCTGTACATGGATGTATATGGTAAACATATAATAAACTAAATGAATTTTGAATAAATTGTATAATACTAAGGAAAAAATATATTTTAAGCCATATTCTATTCTACTATTCACCAATACCTAACTAAAAAAAATACATCCTTAATATTAGAGCACTCATTTTAATTATTTATATTAAATTATTTTTCATTTGGCATCAACACTAAGTAATCAAATAACCAAACAAATCAAGAATTCAACTCATTTAATACAGCAATCGTAAGCCTGTAATTTAATTCGAGTTTTGTTCCTTTCCAATTTAAACTACATTTCAAGTGTTCGAGTAGTCGGATATCGTTTTCAATTTCCTCCGAAAGTGATACAAGACAACATTGCGATATAATATTGTTGATCAATTCTTCTATACTTAATTTGGTACATATTAGTGAATATAATAGTAATACGAAAAAATAAGAGTTAAACAAGTTAAGAAAAATATATTTAACTAGAACCAGAGTTTTCAATTTGTACCCTTCGTTTACCCTGGAAGCTAGAAGTCTTACCATGACTGACACACTATGAGCTTATCCTAAAAGCTACACCATAGTGGAATCAAGTAAGGTAAACCCACTTAGGGTGGTATGGAAGTGAATGCGAGCTATGGTCTGAATTTTTACAGTATTTTTTTAAATCTTCATGTAAAAAAGTAAATTTAATAACGCTTCATTAAACACGTTTAGTTTAATTTAATACACATGTTTATCTCAAAAGTTCTGAATATTTATTATGGCATCACCGAATTTTAACATATCCTTTTCTTAACGTAAAACATTTTCTGTTCAAATGACAATATGACCATGGCAACTATTCAAGAGCTGTTGTGATTACTATATGTCAGCGGCGTGATGTGGGGTGTTGCCAGTGTAAGCATAGTTAGTTTAAACTATACCTGTAAATGGTTATCATAATTCAGTAGAACCCTCATCATCCTAGTATCAACGGGAGTACATTTCCCATGAGAGGTATGTCATACGTAGATGAATAATTATGAGCATTTAACTCAAATGGGTAGTAAGACATGACACTAAAAAAAATCATTATTATGTGTGGTTGGTCAAATGGGGAAGAACACATCACAGATATACCCCGTTTTAATAATCTCTGCTTACTCGAGCAACTTCTATGCCACGCCGCTGCCATGAGTAGAAAATTAAATTAAGCGTATCTACTGAAGCCACATTTAATTTGTTTTGACAGAAAATATTATTTTGCGACAAACTATTTTAAAAAGTGGACCTTAAGGTGGGATGGAAGGGGATGCGAGAAAAAGCCAGTGTTTTGCAGTTTTTATGGACAATTTTCTTTGGCTAAAATAAGTAAACTATTGCTCCAGTAAAAACCTATAATCTAATTTTAATCATATAGTGAGCTCAACAGTTCTTGAATATCTGTTAAGGGTGTTCCGGAATTTAATAACAACTTTTTATCTTCATTTAGAAAGTTTCTCATCTGATGCCGCTATGCTCATGATGGATATTGAGGAACTATTGATAGCAACGTGTGAAGAAAATTAAACTCTATGTTTGTACTGGAGTAATATATTATTTATTTTAACCAAAAAAGTTTTGCCATAAAAACTCAAAAACACTGGATGTTTAATTATTCTATGTGCGTTATTTCAAAATATGGTTCACGCCAAAATAAAATCCAAAGTTTCCAACAGGGTTCTTTTACCTTAACAACCTACAGTTCGAGTTTTATTAGTAAGAAAAATGTGTGAAAATATTAAATTAGCTCTTCTCGACGACTTTTTAGACATATTTGAGGAGCTATGAGATAGGCTTGATGAAAAGAGTTCTAGATTTAGACCTTCTTTTACAAATACAGTAATTTTTTTATAGCCTCACAATATAAAATTTTAAGATATTTGAGAATTAACAACGAGCTTTCCTCTTTACATTGAGATAAGAAGTTTCGTAGTTTTCTTTCCCCTCTTTTTTAGTGACATGAAAAGTGTGGTTGTAGCTGAAGGGTGAAAGGGAGCAGAATCTTTGACAAATAGAGAAGTGATTCCATTAAAGGACACATACCATTGTATTTTAATGTGTGTAGACAGACAGCGATTGATACTTTATCGCTGACCGAGGTGGCTGCCTTAACTTGGGTTTCCTTCTGCCCCACCTTAAGCATCCTCATTATTACGCTTACGATCTCGCCACGTTAGGCCTAAGTGTGGTCAAGGAGGCATCTTTGACTTAGGTAGAAGCTGAACCATCCCCTCTCCCCCCGACTCTTCCTAAAGACTCATCAGATAACCTTCCACCTCTGTTTATATTTTATCTGCATTCACAGTATTACATCTCCCATTAATATTCCATTGTTTCTCCCGCAGTCTTTTAGAAGTTAGGCGCGCTAACCATCACAATTAACCCTAGACAAGGAATCCTCCCTTAATCTTTCAAGAACAAACCTTTTAGGTCAGGGGTGGGCAATGTAACAGAATAACTCTCAAAGGTGTTGTCTCAGCTCCATTCATCTCAACTGGTGTGTTCAAACTATGATTAGGAGGATCGGGGGTTCCTTTCCGATCGGGTTTATTGATATTATAAAATTTACCATTTTCAATGTTTTTTTTTTCCTATCTTCTCTCAGTAAAGTTATGGTGAGTTTACTTAAAATCCATCTTCCCCAACCTGTTCCACCAACCGTAGGCTTAAGTTGGGGTAGCGTAGCTCATTTCCGGCTGGTGCCAAGGGAGATTTGTATTATTTGTATAAAAATTAGTCCTTTTGATTTAATAATATTAAGGTGTGTAGTTATTGCAGTATAGTCCAAATTAAGTTAGTTTGTAAGTCATATGTTTGCATAATTTAAGTATTTAGAGAATGCACGCTAAATACCCAATTAAAAAATAAGTTTAAGGTGGGAGCATAGAGGGACACAAAAAAGTCAGTGTTTTTGCAGTTTTTATAGAAAAATTATTTTGATCAAAATAAATCAAATACTATTTAGTAGAAACCAAGAATTTAGCTTTCTTCACATGGTGATAACAGTTGTTAAGTATCTCTCAATGGTGTCCTGGAATGTAATAACAGCATTTTCTCTTATTTTAAAAGGTTTCTCATCTACTGCCGTTATACTCATGACAGAAATTCAAGAAATCTTGATTTCATCATGTGAAGAAAATTAAACTCTATGTTTTTGACGGAGCAATATTTTATTTATTTTGAACAAAAAATATGTTTTTGCTATAAAAACTGTGAAAACACACCTTTTCTGGCATCCCCTACAATCTTCCCTGATATTTTGGTACTATTTTCTTTTTCGTAGATAATTAGTTATGCTTGTGGGCCAAAAAACATTACGTGATGGTCCGCAAGTGGACCGCGGGCCCTGATTTAACAAGGGATAGCATAAAGCCTAGTACGCACTTGGAAACATTTTCGGACACTTTGTTGATCTTGTCACTTGTTTTAGTGTTTTAAAAAAACAGTTTGTGATATGTTTGCAAACATTTTGCATTATGTTTGCAAACATGTTTCCGTGTTTCCTTTGCCTTTCCCAAAGAGGAAACAATGTTTCTTGTCCTCCATTTCAAATGAGCTACAAGAAACAAAGCTTGCGTGTCTGGACGTAATTTCAAACACTGTCGACAACAATCAACGTGGGCCAGTCTGATTCTGCTTCTCCCAAAAGGAACATCAGTTGGTGAACTGGCGGTCTAGGGGTAAGTGTAGTCTTGTGTGCTGGGGTCCGGGTTCAATCCTCGGTTCCCGGCACAGATCTTATCTGATTGTCAAGCCCTTCCTTCACCTCTGACAGAGTTTATTCATCATCATATTTAGCACCGCGTCTTATACCCGTTCGGGTATACGCTTAGTACTAATTACGCTATGATTAGGAATTGGAGGGATGAATTAGAAGAGTGAACCCGCATTTGCGTGGAGGAGCGTGGAACCTTAGGAAACCACCCCAGTTCACCCGTACCGAATTCGAACCTCGATCTCACGTCCTCGCGGTCGAGCTCAACACGACTAGCCGTAACCAACTACCACCGAGGCGGGTAAGACGTTTATTAATCACAACTGTGAATGTGAAGAATGTCAGGCCTCCACCGTGGTTCGGATCCACGTTAAATGTAGGTCCTCCATTTCATCTCACAATCACCTACCATTGCACATTAGCGTAAGTGTGTATAATGAACGGGTAGTAAATGTGGGATATGATAATAATAATAATAATAATAATAATAATAATATCAGTTCCTTATATTTACGTTTCATTATAGTTTGTCGTATCGTGGACAGCTGAAAAAAACTCTTGAATTGATGGAAACATTTCATATAAATACACTGTTATGGGATATAGCATATTAAGACTACGAAAATCGAGTAAAAAAGGAAACGTTTTAAATAAAACCGATGAAAAGTTCTCAGTTAGTGCTAATGAAGTTGGAAAAACGTGAAAGGATTTTCGTGTGTAGTTTCGTAGAGAGCCTAGAAATTATTAACTGGAATAGAAACAAAACTGAGTGGGAAAAAATGTTTCCAAATTCGTGTTAGGGTTAAGGCAAAACTCTTGTATATTATAGGATGGTTGGTGAATGGAAGTTCGGGTTTCTATTCTAGGCCAGATGTACCAGCTTTTTTACTACCAAAATAGTTTTACACTCTCCTTCCACAAAAATGTGGATATATTTTCTCATAATTATACCTTAATTTATCTATGGTCCATCTATATAAAAGCCCGCTTCAATGGCCAAAATGGTCTGAGGCGTCACTCTCGTGTTAGACTGGCCTGCTAATGACGGGGAAATTAGGGCTCGAATAGCGGTCGGGTCTACTAAGGGGGGAGGGAGAGGTGTTTCCTAAATGGCTTCCCACTCTCCTTCTACGCAAATGCAGGTATATTCCCTCTAAAATGCTTCCTTCCTCGTCCCTACCCCATTAGAGTAAATATAATTATGCGTGTAACATAAACAGGGAGTAAGACGCGGTGATAGAAAAAAATAGATGTAAATATGCGGCCAACTTTACAGGTAGTTAGACACATGCACACATAAATTAATAGTATAATACAAACTGCTTTTTCATATAGTATATTATAATTTGTGACACCATTTTCAAAGATATCACTAAACTATCCCTTACTAGCCTAACCTTTCCTCAGAAAAACAAACAATATTTTGATAAATATTTAAAAACTCTTTGGATATACATTTTTCTAATATAATTAGCACAACATTTTTTAAAATACAAATTTAAAAAAATTTGTCATCAATAAATTTCCCAAAAATATAATTTAAGGATTGTAATGTATAACACCAGATAAATGCCGAATAAGGCATGAACCACCAACTTTGTAGCACTCGTTAAGAAAGAGGAAAAGAGAGGGAGGAAGAAAGTAATCATACCCTTCGATTGTTTTTTTTTCTTCTGCTTTTTACTCCAGGATTCTCGTGTCTCGCTATTTGAATACAATGGGGTCACTCTGTACAATCACAAGCGGAGTCGTTATCATCTCACAAGATCTGTCCAGGACCATAGACTATCTCTCACGGAGGGTAGTCTGTAATGGGGTATAGATTTCTGCCGGTTGATTCTATTGTCTATTAACCCCCGAAATTTGCCCTAGGGCCTGCATGTGTGTACGTGTGTGGCCGATTGGTAGGGGGGGGAAGTTTCATTATCTTGGTTGTTCAATTTTTTTACAGTCCAATCTTCATAGGAAGGGCCTTTATCTGAAAGCTAGAAAAGTTAATGGATCTACTTTCTATTCATACATTAAGCCCTGTGATCTGCGGCTGTCACTTATGATAGATATTATCTTCTTGTCAAGTCAACAACCCTAAGTCTGGTTTGATTTGATTTCTTTCTATCCAGAGCTGGGCACGCACTCAGGCCTTCAGGCAGGTCAGTGCTGCCTGCACCATCTGGTAGAAATCTATGTATTAGGGCATTCAGGAAGGGTGGTGGCTCCCTGTTGCCCTCCACACTGAATTTCTATGAGTGGACGTGAAAGATTCTACTAATTTTTCAGGAAAGTATTGTCACGTATCTCCAGGGTTCTTTTACAAGCCACAATCGACATGGGACTGACGGCTTTACTTACCCTCTGAAGGAAGTTGTGCAACGGATTTTTATCGCTCAAGAAAAAAAAATCGTCCTCGCCGGGTGTGAAGCCATGAAGATAAAATCCTGAGGCGAGGGGTATATTATCAAACACCTGTAAAATAACTCTAATGGTTAGTTGTTTTGATCACCGTTTCTTAGTAGACTACCCCATTCGGGTACGCATAGATTAATTACGCTAGTGATATAGGGATGAGAAAGGTAGGAAAACAAAGGAAATGAGCGTGGGAAATCAATCAGGGAAACCACCATCAGTAAACACGAACGGTAATTCGAATCTCGATCTCCCTAGTCCCTGGAAATCCAGTCTAACACGAGTGTGACGCGTTACACCATGCGACCACCGATGCGGGTAATGGTACTAGTATTATAGTAAAAGGTGATCAACGTTAGTATGACCAAATGATTTATTTGTATTTTTTAAAAGACTCTTCCGATGAGAATTTGATTGTATTGTAATATTTAAGGCGTCACTCTCGCAACAGACTAGACTGACGATGACAGGAAAAGTGGGGTTCAAATCCTAGTTGGGTGTACTGAGAGTGGTTTTCCCTAAATGGTTTTCCCCTCTCCCTCCACGCTGACGGGGTTACCCTTCCTCTATATTAAACCTTCCTCATCCCTAACTCATGAGCGTGATTAGTACTTAACGCTTACAACCTGAACAGTTAGTAAAACGCGGTGATAAAGAAATTTAAATATAGCCTATAGTAAGATTCTGGTAGGAAGAAACTTTTAAAAAACACTAACATATTAATTTGTTGCACATATATTGGTATTATTTTACTATATTATTAGTATTATTTTATAGGAATGTATACATGAGAGTTGCAGATCTCATGAATTGACGTATAAATATATACAAATTGTCTTAGTGAATTTTGTAGCTTTCAAAAAAAAAAAGTTCCTTCGTATCTGAATTTGACTGTACACATATCGGCGTGTGTAAGACCCATGAATCAATGTCAAAGTTGATTTTATTTTGAAGATGGGATGGATCCATATTGTCACATTCTTTTGATGAATATGTTTCAATATGGGTCTTGTCCTTTTTGTTTTGTAGCTCCCCAAGTGATTCTATCATTTTAAAAACGTGATTTTTGTTTTGTTTGTTTGTTAAAGAGGCTGACAATTCCCACAAGCTAACAGCTGCAGATACGCATCAGTAAGTACGCAAACTAAACGTCAAAGCTCATTTAGCTTGGTTTTACGGTGACGGGTAGATTGGAGTTCAAATCCCGTACGGATATATTTATTTATTTAGCACCACGTCTTACTACCCATTAGGGTTATTGTACGTGTATACTGAGGGTATTTCCCCCCTTAAATAGTTTTCCACTTTCTTTTCCAATAAATGGTGTGACATTTCGTCTATATTTTATCATCCTCCTCCTTATAAATTCGTGTAAATATGTGGATTTGTTTGACGGGTAACAAGACGTGTGGAACTAGTGGTAGTCTACAGAAATGTTGAGGACTCATGACTGGGCCCCATATTCTCTAATGTATGTTTAGAAACATTCCCGCAGTATAGTTTGTCCGGCCTGAGGATTAGGGATATGAAAAAGTATTGATATTTTACTAATATCGATATTTTTCTTTCGATACGTGTAATTTTTTACTCGATACTTTATTTCGATACTTTTACTGATATTAGTAATCACACTCCGGTATCGAATCGGTATTGAAAGAAACAACTTTTTTTTTGTTATTTTCACTCAAACTAAACAAAAGAAGGTTTTGTAGTCAACTCAAGGATGCCCCAAGCAGATGAGGCAAAAGAGTTAATGTGCGTTTCGATACCAATACTTACGGTTATCGATACTTTTCTTTCGATACTAGTACGGTATCGATATTTTTTTTCCCGATACTTTTAATGATTACAGTATCGATACTTTTCTTTCCCTACAGTGAGGATGGCATGAAAGATGTGTAAGGTAAGTGGTACATGTTTTTTTAGTGTAGGCCCCTAATAAAAAAGCAGTGATCACACCAAAAAGGGAGGAAGAAATTATCCTTTATTTTCTATTTATTTTTTTACTATCCACCCCCTCCACTATAATTACACCCCCGCACTTTCCTGACTTCATAAACAATAGATTTATTCTGTCACATCCCACCTGTAGTAGAAGAATTACAGGACAGAACTTGTTATTCTATGGAAAATCTAGCATATACCATAGATTTTTTTAAATTAGAACGTTTAACACTAAGGTTACTAACAACTTATATTCTAAGGGTAAGGTTTAGAAGTGTATATGAGAGGTAAGACACCCCTATTAGAGTGTAGAAGAGATGGAAAAACCACAGTGATAAATTATATATGAACAATAACACCCAAAACACCTGATTGAGGTTTAAACATTGACCTTTGCGTCACCTGTATGTAATCCAGTCCACTAGTGTGGGTACACAACAAATATGTTTGAAAGATCACCTTACCGTATCGACGAGAACTTGTAAAAAGGCGTTTTAAACTCGTCTAGTCTGGTTTGCCGTTGACAGGGAGGTTAAATTTCGAATCCCATACGGGTGGGTATACGGTGGCTTTTTTTCTTAAAACTGTTTCTCAAACAACACTCCACACTAATTCGAGTTGCATTTCCTCTAATTCTACCTACCTCATATAGTCATCCATAATCCATTAGTGTAACTAAACGCGGGTATCCCGAACGGGTAGTAAGTAATACGCGGTGCAAAAAAAAGAAGCTATCTGATAAAAACGTAGAAATCTTTACGACACTCAGGTGACCTGGTGGTCTAGGGGTAAGGTGTCGGACTTCTGAGCTGGCGTCCGGGTTCAATCCTCGGTCCCGGCAGAGATTTATCTGATTGCCAAACCCTTCCTTCACCTCTGATAAGATGTGTATTAATCACAACTTGTGAATGTGAGGAATGCCAGGCCTCCACCGTGGTTCGGATTCCACGTTAAACTGTAGGTCCTCCATTTCATCTCACAATCACCCTACCATTGCACATTAGCGTAAGTGCGTATAACCCGAACGGGTAGTAACACGCGGTGCTAATAATAATAATAATAATTTACGACACTCGTTCTACAGTTGCGAGTCAACGGATGACACACAAACGTCAGAGCTACGTCACACTTCTACCGTCCCGAGTGCTACGTGATCACGGTCATGTTTGCCATTGAATATAATTCGCGAAATATTCCACTCAGCGCGCCACTGTGCGACCTTGAGAAAGACGAGTTAGTTAAAAAAAAAAAAGTAGAAATAAAAAGTATCTGGTTTAACTTGATATTTCTTGCGCAGATTGAAGAAAGACCCAACGTTGAAACAATACTCGCGGGTAAAGTTTTAGAATAGAAGTTAAGGGCTAATTTGACTTTATTGTAGAGAGCATTTACAGTGGCGGTGGAACCACTGGAATAAATTTAAACCCCTCTTAATTTATTTGGCCCAACTCTAGGTCTACTCCAAAGAGCTTTTAAAGACAATCCATGTTTAAAAATTTGCTGGGGGAAAACCACTCTAACAGCTTTTGAAGGCGTCTAATTTTCAAAAAGATTTCAGAATAGGGACACTAGAAATAGTTCTTAGGGGCATCAAAATTCCAAAATATTTCTGAGAGAGTGACATTACTAAATGGCTTCTAAGGGAGTACAATTTTCTAAAAGAATAGGTCGGGTGTTGATTATTCCATTATTATTGTTAGTTTTAAGGGACATTCAATTTTCAAACATTTTCTGGGTGGCAGACCTCTTTTGTCTCGGGGGAGCAAGGCACTTCAAAAATACTCTTTATTCCTTCATTGCTAATCACCCCCTCCTCCTTTACATAAATAAGGTCCCCCCACCCTAGCTCATATCTTTCAGCACGGGCCTAAGGTCGATTGACTACGGAGATCTACTGAAGGTAGGTAAGGAAACTTAAATTAAGCTTGATTACTTTTTGATTCATATCAGTATTTTAGTTTTGCGTTTTACTATCCATCATGACTATCATAATATTCACACTAATGGGGTAAGGATGTGAAAGGTACAATTTGGAGTAAATTCACCCGCATTTACGTATAAAGAGAGTGGGGAAAATATTAATGAAAACCACCGTCCTCTTGATTCGCCCTCTACAATACTTCTTTACGCTTCAAGGGCACTTCTCTTCCTCATGACAGGTATCTTACACACCTATAGAACAACGCTCCAAGCTGTCCTCTTCTCATTACATCCTCCATACTTCCACCTTTCTCCTCAATCACACTTCCAAGATATTTTATGTTGTGTACTTTTCTCAACTCTACTCCATCCAACCTTATATCTTTGTTAGGCCATATCGTTTTCCTTGTCATTACCATCACTTAAACATATTGTGTTTAAAATACTTTGCATTGTTAATTATTTATGAATTTAAAATTAACCTGACAAAGTGTAATAATATTAAATAGTAACAAAATGTATAATAATTGGAACAGTTTTATCATTGATATTACAAAACCTTAATTATATCCCCGGCCCACCGTAGCCAGCGAAATTTGACTATCCTAACACTGTCTGGCGAAGAGTATGTAACTTATCATTATGTAACCTCCTTCACTCTTCATGACCTTCATCCCTTTTTGAACTTAATATTTTTCTAAGTACTTTGTTTTCTAACACCTACATTTCTTCTCGTCATGTAAGGTATAGAAATCAAATGATTAGGTATTTTTTAAAGCGAGCAGATATTTATCCAGCTGGCGTTAGATAAGTTTCAATGAATCCTATTTAATAATATGGTACTCTAAAATAAATAAGATTAACTTTGAAAGGTAAAACTTAACCCTTGCTGTTACATTTATTGCAGCAAACATGTCAAAAGGGCTAACTATTTTGATATTTAAACATAGCCGTAACGGGGGAGGATCTTAAGGGATGACCCCCAACCCCCTCAGTAGTGTTTTTATTTCTCATCAATGACTAGGTTAGCCGATTATTGGAGTCTAAAAACCTACCACCTTAATCATATTTAAAACAAATTTTGGATGAAAATTAATAATTGCTATCTTCTGTGAGGGGACCTCCCAACGAGCTACCATAGGTAAGAATTTTCCCTTTATCCCCCAAAGATTTTTGGGGGAATCCCTGGCTTTGAACAAGCCTAGGCTAAAAATAATATGCTTAAAGAAGATCAAAATAAAAACCTTGAGGTGTGGTGAGCGGTGTGCTCCTAAATGAACGCCAAGTTTTCATCAGATCCAGATATGGGAATCAAACTCGGAACAGTGTCCAGGTTGTCATTTTTAACTTTATTGGATTTTATTTAGTTATCAGGATTGATTGATCCTGTGGAGCATCATCTCGTAGCAATTTGAAATAAATATTAATTTAAAATATGTATTTAGTTTTATTTAAAATACTTTGTATGACTATAATATTGCTACTAACACAGCCCAAACATTATATATATATATTAAATAATATATTGAAAGGAAGGTTCCAACTTTGTAAGCATTCAAGTGTTTTTTAAACTTTAATTAAACATAGTTTCTTTTTAAATATTTAGATTCCCTTAGTGGTTGAAGCATGGCACGTGTTAATCTACGATATAGTAACAGTGGTGGCAGAACCAAAGGAGGTTCTGAGCCACCCTGTAAAACGTTCGCTCCCACCCCTTTGCAATAAATACTCTCCCCATTAGATTTATTTCACTTCACCCTGATATGCTCGACTGTAGATCTGAAAGCTATCATTACAAATCCATTTTAAAAAAACAAACAAACATGAAATGTGCAAAATTTGGCTAAAATTCGTATGTTTACTTGGTGAGGGAGGACAGTATATTACTGTTTCTTGAGTTCTTGATTTTGAACAACAGCCAATCAGCTGGAGACTAACACTGGAGCAATTAAAAATGTGATAACGGGAAATCTTGGAAGATGTTTCACAAAATTCTTTGAAGAAAAGAACCACTCCAAATAGCTTCTAGAGACATTTGTTTTCAAATAATATATCCAAATAGTTTTCTAAACAAATTACAAAAAAGGTTCATTTCAAAAAGCGTTTAGGGACATCCCAATTTTGAAATGTTTTCAGATGGAAAACGCTCTAAATATCTTCAATGAGTTATTTAATTTCAAACATTTTCCAGGTGAAGATCCTACAAATAAATTCTAATGGCATTTGAATTTCAAAATTGAGTTTATTAATTGGTATAGTTCTTTCGTTCCACTTCCGTATTTTACACCAATAAATTTATATCCCCACTGGTACAGCAGTGTTTAAAAAGAAAGAGTTATGTGATTTATAGTTGGATCAAGACCGCTTGAGATAAGCAGTTTTTTTATTTGTCATATTTTTAAACTTATTTACAAATATTACAGAAAATATTAGGCCTACATACTAATTTGAAGAATTTGTTTAGCTATGTGAAAATAAAAAGCTACGAGCTATACTGTAGCTCAATATTTTGTTAATTTGTTGCTTTATACATGAATGAAATAGTCATCACACTAAAACCTTTATTAATTACTTAACCTATAAAGGAGGTGCATAGGATTGGAAATAAAACACAGTCATTTAAGTTCATTATTTAATTTTTTTTATTGATTTTTATATTTTGTTTACTACTAAAAAATACTTCACTTAAAAATATGTCTACAGGTATCTAAATGCAACAAAAAAAATTGTTCTCTACATAAACTGTACAGCATTTTACAATGAATAAAGAAAATGGCGGTGTAAGACCAGAAGCTTGGTTTGACTACTCAATAACAACCTCGCTTGGTCACTTTACCACTAATACTATAAATTACTAATCCTACAACTAGAACAGCAGGGTCGTTAGTAGAGCAGACACGTATAGATGGACAGAATGCATTCCAGCATTATTGTATTATTAAATGATAAAAATTAAACTAAAAATTATATAAATTGCTAACAGCTGTTTCTCATAAGATAAAAGCCTCAATGATTATTCTGCCTGAAAAGGTGGCCACGTGGTATAACGCAGCAAGCTAACAATAGACTGCCTGGTCAGTTACAGAGAGGGAAAGGTTCGAATCCTGAGTGGGCTCACAGGAGGTGGTTTTCCAATCCTCTCTTTATGCTAGTGTGACTGTATTTACTTTAAACTACACTACTACCTGTTAGAATAAGCTGTAAATAGCCTTAGTATTTAGTGTACTAATAAAGATCAACTGTTTTATAACCGAAGGAATAATTAGTTATTTAGCAGTAACTCCTATAAGAATTTTGCAAGTTAGATTTTTCAAAAGTATATATATATATATATATATATATATATATATATATATATACACACACACACATAAAATAAGTGTTTGAGCTTGCTTTACTATAAATTAATTAAACCAAAACCGGTAAAAAAAAAATTAAGAATGCCCCAAGTTTTTAAAATCGATTCCCTCTAAAAACCATTAAATGACGATTTAAAATATGTTCAAGTTCTAATATTATCATTGATCAAAAAGGCATTTAATAATTTTTGCAGTAAATACTTAATCTAAGTATGTTGCTACCGTTGAATTTACAAGTTTGTAATATTTTATTTTAATGATTCTGAAATGATTCGATTCTGATTGTAGACGTTGACATTTTTAGCTCTTTTTCGTTTAATATGTTTAGTGTAAAATTTGTCTTTAGGTATACACATTTAAATAGCACAAACATACTATACATTGTTTGATTTTTTTATTGGAGATTATAGTATGGTTGCTTACATGATGTATATGAAGAGAGAGAATAATAAATAATAAAAAGAAGATAAAAACAAATAAAGCGCAATCTGTGAGAACAATCTATGAGATATTGATTGAGTACATCCAAGTTCAAAATAGTGGGGTTAACACACCTGACTTTGATCTAGAAGGTTGAAGTTTCACCCCAAAATGGTTGCCTTCCACCCTGCCATATATTATTATTAGCACCGCGTCTTACTACCCGTTCGGTTCTACACACTTACGCTAATATGTAATGATAGGGTGATTGTGAGATAAAATGGAGGACCTACAGTTTAACGTGGGATCCGAACCACGGTGGAGGCCTGGCATTCTACACATTCACAAGTTGTGATTAATACAAGTCTTGACAAAGGTGAAGAAAGAGTTTGGTAATCAGATAAATCTGTGCCGGGACCGAGGATTGAACACCTAACCCCTAGACCACCAGGTCACTTCAACCCTGCCATATAGATTCCAATATTTTCTCAAGGGAAATACCTCTGAAATAGTTTAAAATACACCCTCATCATTCCAGCTTCCTAAGGCTAGAAAACTTAAGTCAAAGATGTCCGCTACAACTGTTTTTTAAATAAGATAAATTTAAAAAAATAATGTAATACTTTATTTTGCAGTCGTCATCTATGTGTTCACTCTACGCACGCACGTACGACCCTGCTTAACATTGGATGTTCAAGTAAACAACTTACATCAACGGGCACACTTGCATACATTTTTACAAATAAAACCACTTGGAACGCAGCCATACTCGGTACCGTGTCGCCATGACTAGAGGCCTGTTTCATAAAGCTACAAGTCTGCAATTTGAAAGAGAGTTCCCATGCAGCTTGTAAGAAATTAGAAAATTATATTTCATACGGCTACAAGTAAACAATTATAGCTACAAGTGAAACTTTACAGTTTACAAATATATATTTATTTAAAGTAAGTTTATAATTTGTTATCATGAAGCTATTTGTAACTAGCTACCAGTAGAAATAGAGTTTAATTTTCTTCACATGGTGATATCAACAATTGTTTGATATTTGTTAAAAAAATGTTTTTATATAAAAGCTGAAAACAAACCGAGCTTTTCTCGCCTTCCCTACATTCCCATCTTAAATAACTTTTAAATAAAGGAGTATTTTCTTCAAATTTTGGTACATAGGTAAACTTCTTTACAGGTGCAAATTCAATTAAATTTATTCCAGCATACTACTTTAGTCAATAAATCACCTGTGAAAATTTCTAAGTAACATGCATATTATATTCAAAGAGGCTGTAGACAAGGTGATTATTGAGGTTAGGAGATTGTCAAGTATGAAGTATTGAAATGAGTTATTTGAAAATTGAGAAATCAGTCATTGTTACTGTACATAAATTAACATCTGCCTTAGTTTATGAAAAATTTAATTTTACAGTGCATTATAGTAATGTCGAGTCTCAAACACAAAGCCAATTCATATAATCAACCGTATTCCATGATTTTGTTTTATCTTTTAACTCAAGTGTGAAAGCCACAAACCAAATTTTTTATGTTTTTTAATTTTTTTAAATAACTTATATTCTTTAATTTAACTATAACTGCTGTCATGAACTCATTTTTCAAATCTTTATGCACCTTTTAGTTGCTGCAACAACGGGTACTAAAATGGCTGTATTAATATTTTTACTGTCAATAAAACAGCTAACTTGTAAAAGTTTAAAAAAAAGCACTAAAATTAATAATGAAAACTTTTTTCTCTATGAAACTCTTTATAATTATTACAGTTGTAAAATATTCACTTGTAGCTTGTAAATAGTAAACTTGAATTTTATATGCAACAGGTCCCAGAACGCCAAAACGTCAAGCCATGTTATTTAAACGGGTGACCCAAAGTAGCTCTGGTTTGCGATCAAATGTCGCTGTCAGATCACGGTGATCAGGTCGCAAGTATGGTCGAGCCCTTACACCGGTGGTTTCCAACCTTTTGCAGAGTTTCACCCCAAGCTATGTCTTTGAGACCATCGCGACCCCTTGACAATCTACCAGCGTTGTTATCCTAGTTTTTAAATCATTATTTTCACTGAATCTTACCTACCCATCCCGGGTGTACACATTTAATTACAATAGAAAAAATCCTCCCCTCCCCCTAGTACCCCCCGTCAGAACTTGAATCCTGACCTCATCACCGATTAACCAAACGAGCGTGTCATTAAGTAATATAATTACATATATATAATAACTATATATACCAACACCTTAACTCAGTCAGTAGCGGGTCTGCCTACTGAGCTAAGGGTTCCGAGTTTGATTCCCAGCATTGCTGAAAATTTATCATTGATGAAAATATGGGTTTACCCTTTCACATTGATAAAATGACAGCCGGGGACTGAATGTTGTGCATATACTAGTCTTAAGTTAGATCATATGAAGCTACGACAGGTCTAGCAAACCGGTAGTGGAAAAATATATGAATTTAATAAAAAACTGACCTAGGGCACAGACTGGAAACAGTCATGGATGTAAAGTAAATATAATGACTTTATGAATGCGACTAAGATATCTCAAAAAAGAATCGACGAACCCAGTGGGTAGTTTGGAAGCTATGCCAACAACGCCACTCGCCTAAACACGAGACTGCCACAGTAGACTAAGTCAGCAAGCAACTGTCACAGTTGAATAATCAAAAGGAACCTAAACGGTAAAAAAAATAATGCATGGTGTCATCCCGCAATAGAGCCGTAACGACCGAGAGGCCACCATCTCTGTTGGTGAAGATTGTGGCAACCTCTTCGGTTAGAGGGTGTTATGTGGTCAGCACAAATAACCCTTCCACTGTTGATCTCAATTTGCTAGACCAAAGTCGCTACTTTTTAATTCAAGTATCTCCTCATTATGTCCTCACGATATTGAGCATACCCCGTTACATACCCACTGCTTCAAAGAAAATCTGTAAACGCTGGGGATCGAACCCGGCACCTCTGGATAATAGATTAACAGTTTTTATCACTTACACTTCCATTTGAATTTTGCACCTTTGTATGAGCATTAGGTAAAGTAACTATAAAAAATAAACAAAGTTATAATCTCGATAACTCCATCCAAAACATGGCATGACCCTGATTAGGGTCGCGAGTCCCAGGTTGGAAACCACCGCCTTACACAGTCCATACAAATGATCCAAAGAGAACAATCAAGATAGCTCGGTTCACAAAACCGCGTACGTCGACATTTACAAGTTCATATTATGGTAAAATTATTGTTACTGTTACTACTATCGTTAGTCTATAGCCATGTAATGAGCCTTTCTATGATATCCTATGTTTCCACCAGTCGCCCGACAGTGAGAGTCTATAGTCTATACATTCCTAGGAAAACATTCGATTTGGTTTAAACACGTGCAGGGGCCGTTTAAACGCCGCAAGACGTGACATTTTTAATATTTCCATTAATTATGTTTTATTTTATAATAAAATAACGAGTATTGATTACACTGAAGGGTTTGAAATAGTGTCCTTTATAAGTTTATAAATACCACAAAAAGCTTACAAAAGCATTCGATTTAAAAAATATATATAAAGAGTGGAGTTTTTATAAAGATAATTTTTGACCTCTATAGTAACAGTTTTTTTTTCTAAAACAAAGAGAGAATCCTCTGTAATTACCATTAAAAAATAGAGCATATTTAACTACTGTAAAACATTTAAAAAAAAGAGAATATTTGAACTCTGTAATCTATAATTATTTTAAAAACTATGATAGTAAAATAATTTCAAAATAATTTTAACAAACCATTATTATTTTATGTTACTGAGTAATGATTGTTTTAAAATCCATATAAAATTGAATTTAAATTAAATTAAATTATAAAATGAAGTTAATATGTTAAAATGCGATGTGAACATTTTGTAAAGATGAAAATGCTGGGAGACTAGAAAATGGTTCCTTATTAGGACACAAAGTACTTACAACAAATACTCTTTTAAGTAGATATAATTACTTTTTGGCTGTTAGATAAGGGCATTTCTATAAATATTGGACTGTAGTGTATCGTTTGAATTGTATTTTAGAGTATATATTGCTTTAAAATCTGTTCTTTTTTTTAACTAAATTAAAAAATTATATTACAATGAATATCATCTCTGAGGGAACTGTATGCTTGCTATTGGGAAACAGCTTTGTCACTTTTCTTGTTTTAGTATGTTCAATATTCCTATGATATAAGACAAATTTTACAACGCTGGTCGTTCATGCTCAGGCTTTATGTAACCAGTAATAATGTGTATGCGCTGTCAACAAACTTTTTTTAGCCGACTTAAAATATCACAAGTAATTTTTAGACTCTCAATGCAGGGGGTCTTAAGTTATTAGCATCTTTAGGCTCAGTTCGGCAGTTTAAGACTAGACAAGTATCCATCCTAGACGCTGAACAGGACAATGAACATAATCAACATTCGTCATTTCATGATTATCAGTCAGTTTTCTCGGTAATATAGTTTATTACTTAAAACATTTAAAATGTGCAGGGAATATTTTAACGTTTCTCACATCTCTGTATTTTAGATTTAAAGTATCCATAAGTTAAGTTATTATCTAATTTATTCTCACAACTGGTCTGAAAAAAAAAGGAAACACATTTGTGATACAGTGTTTAGACAGATACAATGAATGTAGATACGTTTTTAAACCAACATTCAAAATTATTGCAGTTGAATTTTTAATAACAGATTATTAAAATACATCATTAATACTGAATTTTATTTTAATTTCACATAAAGAATTACCTTTTTAAATAAATATATATATTAAAAATAACATTTAATCTCAATCACACTAAAATACAACTTGTACGTAGATAGCCTACTGTGAAATTATTATTCCTCCAGAAAATAAAATAAATAGGTAATCAAACATTTAAAAAAATTACTTAATATTTCTGACATTTTTCCAATATAAACGCTTGCCTACAAGCGAGGAAAAGTCTGTTTTCATAAGTCTAAATGTGTCAAATTAAAACTAACTTTTTAACAAGTCAATAAAAGCTTAAACATTTACTCTCAGTACAATTTTTTTTTTTCAGCCAGACATATTCAATAAAGTTTTGGAGTATTAATTTCAAACATAAAATCAAACATCAAAACAATTTTAGGAAGTATTTTATAAAGATATTTATATTTATATTTGGTATTTTAAGCCGTGTTACTGTATTTTCTAAGTTATTATAAGAGCAGTAGTTCTCAATCTTTTCCAACAATGGTTGGCAAAATTATGTATTCCTTTTGAAAGAACAACAAGTTACGGGTATTGGGGGACAAGCCCATATTTTTCCACAGCAGGCCTAATTACGGTCAAATCTATCGGTGAGGGAGGAAGTGGTTTGAATTGGTGCTAGCTCATAGCAAATCTAGAATCGTTTAACCTATGAATGAGCTGAAATAAATTTTTACGTATATTATCTTAATACAAATTAACTCTCGGTGTTTCTAATATACAATTTTAAATACAACTAAGAATTTATTTGCAAGTCGGTATGATGCATGGACCACAGATTGGGAAACATTGTATTAAAGTATTCAAGTGGTGGACCATTATAAAATAATTAAAATAAGGTGTTCTTATATTTTTTAACTTTTATTAATAAATGAATGAGTGTTATCAGCAATACTACAGGTTGAGGCCGAAATTAGTAGACGATAAGTAACTTGAAAATTAACATTTGAATTGAAAAGTAAATATCCACTAGCTAAATAAAAGCAAACTATAGCTTATAAAACACTTTTTCACTTTTTGAAGATAATGTACCTCAGGTGAGCTCCATCGGATGTCAGACAAAAACCTCAGTACTTTGTCCATCACTTTCCTCAACATAGATCGTCTAATTGTTTCCACCCCCTCCTGTATAAATGGTTGTGAACAGTTACAATAAATGTCCCTAAATAAACATTTGAAACATGGACACAGAACAGATTGCTTGCCAATGCTCTTTAAAATATAAATGTCCAGGTCCATTATACATAACCAAGATATATTTATATAGTTCTTCAAACTATTTACAAATATTAAACTTTATTTTACTGATTAATGAGTATAAGAGTAATCAATAATATATATTTTAAAGAATTTTAAAAGTGTATAATTATTATTAAACTGCTTTACAATAAAATAAATAGGATTTTTAGCTCATGAAATTCAATACGTTTTCCAATCTATATGTATGCTAAATTAAATACAAGTATTATTAAAAAATAATCTGTTAAAATGACTAGAGAATTTCACACAGATTAATAGGAAAGCTATTAATAAGTTCCAGAAACAATTAACCAATAATCGGCTTGTTATCAATAGCAACATTAATATTTATAAATATATTGTATGGGTACTTATTATAAATATTTTGTAATTTTATAGAATTACAAATTGCCTTATAAAGCAATTTAAAAAATTAATTTTGGAGCACAAACGCTTATAATTATTTTCTATTAACAGAAAATTTTAAAACGAAATTAAAAATTACAAAGTAAAATATTTTAGATTGAACCCACTCAAATAAAATACATGTTTTTACAAACAAATTTTTGTTTAGAGCTTGTTTTGTGTAGGTGTATATATTATGACATACACTGACACCTAAGCTATTGATTTAACCAGACATACACAGAATTAGTAATTCCTAGTCTCCCATTCCAACAGAACATTTAAAGTTTGTAATTTTAAGGTCTATATAAATTAACAATACGTCATTACAGTGCATCTTCATGTATTCATAAAAGTATAACTGACTTCCAGTGTTATGTTGACTAAAGCAAAATTAATTAAGTTAATTCAAAATAATCTTATGCAATATCTCTTTATTAAATTTTTGAAATTTGTAAACTATTTCCTTTCAGTTAAAAATTATAATTTTACATCCTTCTCAACATAGATCTGAGAAAAAAAATTAGTTTAATTTCTATCTATCATCACTTATATTATATAAGTTTAAGAGAGCTATTTTCTATATTTTACCATCGAAATTAATACTCCAAATAAATATTAATTTATTTACCAATATAGTAAACATGTATTTACAGAAACAAATATAAACACAAAATTAATGTTAAAATATCAGTTAATGTATTATTTAATAAACAAGGATCTTAAGTCGTTTTAAATATTTACTCATTAGTTATTTATTAGTTGTTATATTCGTTTAAATTATCATTGTTTATCAAACATACATTTATTGTGCGATTAAATAATAAAACTAATTAATTTTTAAATATTTTAGTTTTGAGCCTGGTAAGAAAATTAAAACTGTGCTTGTAATTAAACAAAGACATAAAATAATCGACATTCAGAAAAAAAAAGTGTTTGGTATGAAAATTATTAAGCACCATAAACAATATTATTTTGAAGGTTGGAATAATTTATTTGTTTTAATAAGTCATTGTAAAGTATTACCGACGATACTAGGTCCTATACACATATAACGTGTATCATAATTTACAAGTGTTATATTAAATAAATTATTTTCTGTTTTAGCTAATTTTCCGAATGAGTAATGCACAGTTAACTAAGTTTTATCCCCGAATTCGTTCAATTTTTATAATAAAATAAATTACAAAATAAATGGACAACTAATAAATGTATATATATGTACAAAATTAAGAATACCCATGAAAGCAAATTTAAGAAATAAATAGACTATGTTCTATAGTTTAAGATATAATTGTATTGTATTACAAATAGACGTAGCTATTTTTAGGTATGTTTATTTTCACCACGTTTTAGTGCCACTTTGGAGTATCCTCAATCGTTAATTACACTAAATGAAATAGAGAGGAGTAAAGTAGAGTATTAGAGGCGTAATTTACCCGCATTTTCTGGGAGGGAGAGTGGAAGACCATTGAGGAAAAACCACTCTAAATACACTAGACTGGTTTTCGAACCCCGATCTTTACGCTACCAGCTGTACAATATAACACAAGAGTGACACGTTAGACCATACGAACACCGATGCTGGTATTTTGGTATAAAATACTGATACAAAGCTATAGTAGTGTTTACATTAAACACGATTAGAAAATAATTAAGAAAATTTGAACTATCATTAGTGCTAGATCTAACACATTAAACATTTTCTTTACATGTTTTTTTTAAATACTCATAATGTTGAGGTAATTTTTAAGAAATATTGCTGTTAATAAACAATCATTTAAAACACAAATACAATAGTAATAAAGATTCAAATAAGCCTTTTATCAAAAAATATATAACACAATATATAATCCCATAAACATATACTTTCATGGGTTTTTATCACTAGATTCACCTCCTGTTCATGATACTTGGAGTTATATAGATAAATATACATAAAGTCATACAAATTAACGATGAAACATTCAAATAAACGAAAATGTCACAATGATTAGAAGTGATATGTACAATATTTACAAAAGTTTATATATAGTTTCATAAAAAAAAAAGTCAGCAGAATATAAATACATGTAAGACAACGCAATACGTTTCTTAACAAAATACAAACAATATTAATATCAATATTTTCAACGATTGACGAATTAAGTAGATTTTTGTTTAGTTTAAAAACTCTAGATTTCAAGATGTACAAAATTTATTTTAATACTTTCACTTTTAAATATTACATAATATTTCAGGATTATTTGTTTTAAATGTAAATAAATATATCAGTAAATTTCGATTTTTTTCGGTGAAACTTTTGTACTTGACTTTTATATCAGAATATTATAAGAGACGAAGGTAACATTAATTTGAAGATGTGTTAAGTAATAATGTTAAATATTGATGGTATGAAATATATTTTGATTTCTAATGAAAACTAAAATCACAACAAACCTTAGGTGTATTACAGTTTTATTTACTCACATGTCGTACCGATACAAACCCAATGCAGTCTGCAGAGCCTAACAGTGTACGATATTGTGACGTAGACTTAAGGTTGACCAGAAAAATCATCGAAACAAAAATATATTTATAGAAAATTCGAGGTTTAAAAAACTTGTGGTAGTAGGTTTTTTAATCAAAATGAACCCATATGAAAATCACGTGTTTTTGTGTTCAAAAAATATGGATATATATTTAAAATTGGTACACAGAGACGAGAATCAAACACAAGATTTTTGGCGTAAAGCAAATTGATATATCCTGTCCTCAGGCTCACATGTCAATCTTTATTTTAAGACAGGTTTGACTCTCGTGTTCAAAGGTAATTAAAAAAAAAAACATTCGGATATTATTATGAACTTCCCATAGTCCAAACTCAATATTAAATTAAAATATATTTTATTTTAAAAGTGACAATTTAGTAGAACTTTTGGAAAAAAAGCTAAATATTTTGAAACCTATACTTTGATACAACGTCAAAGAATTTTGGATGGTACCTTATTTTGTTTTATGGGGAGTAACTTAAGAATGGTGCTGTTTGTAGGTATGAGTTATTGAGATTATCAGGTTTGATGGTATTACAAATTGGTTTATTTTGTTTTCGAATCCTCAAGGTTTTTTTCCTTCTCAACACATTGTTTTTTCTTACTTAGGCCTAATTGAACTCGCCGCTGAAGTGCTGGAATCCACGGAGGACATCGGCGGAGGTCCACTAAACTCCGTCGTCGACGATTTTTCGAGGGTCGACGCGACGTCTTCCTCCCAATGCCCCTCCGCGGCCACCTCAAGCCTTTCCGTGTCATCCGCCGTCGACGACGGTAGCATCGTGGTCTCTGACGTCGTCGACGGCGTCCCTCTTTGGTTCACTTCAGTCGGCACAGCGTCGGCGTCAACGAGGACCCTCTCTATTGCACTCGCGGCTCCCAAATCTAGTGAGGTCTCACCCCTGTCGACCAGTCTACTGTTTTGGAAATCACTATCACTAGTACCACTCAATTGTCTCTGTTTCTTCAGCTTCTTTTTACCCCCGACAGTGGTTTTAGACTTCTTAGCACCCGCATTCTTCAACTTTCTCTTTTTTTTCGTGGCCTGCAGCCTCTGCAAGCATTCTTCCTCGTCTTCTGCAACGTCGCACTTTTTCTTATTCTTTCTGTTCTTACCTACACCCGTCTTTTGGCACTGTTCTCCTTCTTCCTCACCTTCTCTACATCTTCTCTTTTTCTTCTTCCTCTTCTTCCTCCTCCTACACCTGAACTTATCCCTCCCCTCGTTGTCTTCGGGCGCCTGCGAATGGGTGGTTGGCACCTGCGGGCACAGTTGGTTATACCCGTGATGGCGGAGAGGGTGATGGGCGCTGGCGACGCCCGTCTGCGACGCCGTCAGGTGCTGGTGTTGCGCCTCCCTCGCCGCGAGTATCTTGGCGACCAGGTGGTCGACCTTCTCCGTCGGGACGGTCTGGGTGAGGACCTTGGTGTAGGTAGAGAGTTTGCCTAGGGGAAGGTTCTTTCGGATCTGGACCTTCCTGGGTTGTCCCCGTTTGTTCAGAGCAAGGTACAGGGTTCGTTTCTCGTTGGAGTACTTCGCCGAGGAGTACGTGTTGTAGTGGTGCTGCTCGATCATCTCGTTGAAGATACAGTCTTCAGTGAACTCTCTCTGAAACAATTGGATGCCAAACATTAGTATTGATAATACCGAGATACTTTTTAAAATGGGTTGGAAGAGAACGTGAAATAAGGTACTAGCTATTAAGTTTTTATAACAAAAAACACTTTTTTACCCAAGTAAATAAAATATTGCTCAAGTAGATATGTTTAATTTAGTTTACAACACTTCATGATGATATCAAAAGTTTGAATATTTGTCAAGAGCAAGGCGGCATTCAACTCGAAAATTTTTCAACTTACATAAAATATCCTGTTTTAAAAACGCAATACTCAAAAAATCTGAGATTTCTTTGTGTATATAATTGAACTAATTGTTTATACTGAAGTAATAGTTTATTTATTTTGACCCAAAAAGTTTTTGTTATAAAAACTGGAAAAAATATGGACCTTATCTCGTCGAATTAGTACTAAGAAATAACCATTTAAAACACAAATACAATACTAATAAATATTCAAATAAGCCTCTTATCAAAAAATATATAACATAATATATAATCCCATTAACATCCCCTTTAAACCCACCTTAAAAAGTGGTTTCATTACAAATGTGTTGATAAAATTTGTACTGTAGAACGAGTTGCAACAAATAAAATATCAGAAATCTTAGCATTTTCATCATTCTAAATGGGGAAGTGATATCTAGTTTTAATTTTATCTGACACACACGAGCAAACGATGACAATCCAAATGCACTGTAACGTAACTAAGTGATATTTATTCAGCAGGATATGTTACGCACATAACAAGAGTTTTAAAATAAATCTATTGACACGTGTTGGGCGGCAAACTGATGGCGGCATCTGTAGTAGGTTAAAGGTAAATTCAAAATAGGCTGAGAAAAAACTCAATAAAACTGCACTGTCCTTAAAAATCTGCTTCTTTTTTTATCACCACGTCTTAATAGGCTCATGTTCAGGCTATACGAAAATATAATTGTTAATCTAATGGTTAAGGGTGAAGGAGAAAGCATTTTAGAAGTAATCTACTCAAATTTGCGTGGAAGGAGGATGAGAAAACATTTTAAAAAAACACACTCAGTAGACCTAACCGTATTTGATCCCAAATCTTCCCTTCATTAGCAGGCCAGAGTGACGTCTTAGACCATTCGGTCACTGACACGGGTTAAGAAACCACTAATGCCAAATTGATGAAAATTATTTAATTCAAGATACAATATAACCACTCGATAATTTAACCTTCAGTTCTTGACAAAATGTGCAGTTCTTAAAACAATTGTGACGTTCTAACTCTATTTTAGTGCAGTTAATAAAAAGTGCCTGGGTTAGAAATGATTTAAATAATACAAAGAAAAATTCATGATTAACATCTTCTTCAACAGTTTTCTTATTTTTTTTTTGCAGTTCTTAAAAACTTTACACTATCTTAATGTAAGCATATATTGAAAGCGTTAAGATTTTGGGAATAAGGACATGACCAACCCCATCGAATAGACTCATGTTTGAATCCCAGTTGGAGTAGAATTTAGTCTTAACGTGGTACTTAAGTAGGTTATAGTATAGTTTGATAAAACAAAAAAAACTGACTGAAAAATTCAAAAAGTTATTTTTTTCTTCCACCACGTGTAACTACTTATATGAGCTATCCGCATATTTAAATTAATGGTGCATAAATAAAGTGAAATTAAGAGGAAATGAACCCGTATTTGCGTGAAGGTGGAATAGGAAATTATTTAGGAAAATCACCCTCAGTAAACACACTCGAGATTCGATCCCCGATCCTTACCATTATCAGCTAATCAGACTCAGATTGACTTCCTAGCTTGCGTACCCACCAATACCGGTCAAAAAGCTATTGATCTACTTTAACATATTCATACGCAGGCCACATGTTCTACATTTGGTTAATTTTTTATATATGTCAGATAACTATAGTAAATTTTATTTATTGGTTTATCTAAATTTATTTTTTGGACCTTCTAATAAGCTCTTACATTAGTGTCGCTAAACAGTGGCAATAAAGATACAATATAAGCAAAAAACATTTAAAATTAAAGTAATGAAATAAACATTTAAAAAAAAGAATTACAAGCAAGCGTGGATGAAGAGAGTTTTTTTATAACACTGGCTATTTCCCCCCTCCACAAAATAGTTGGAATTTAACCGAAATAAACATATCCAAGCGGATCAACGGTAAATTTGGCATGGAAAGAGCCATGTGTACGGAGAACAATTTATAATATAGCAGGAAAATTCAGATTGAGGTATTGCATGGATTGTTAAGAGAAAATGGTAGCAGTAGTCTAGTACGCCCACCTAGCCCAATCTGACCTACTTTTCTCTGATAGGTCGCTATAAATAGATCTGGCCTCTGATTGGCTGCTGACCCCCCACCCCTAACCCCCTCCCCTCCCCTCCCTCCGCTCTGATTACAAAATCTCCACCAGTTGATTACGAAATTTCCCCCGCTGATTACGAAATCTCCTGCGTTGATTACGAAATTTCCTCCCCTTAACCCCGTCTCCTACACCCCTCCCCCCTCCCCTACACCCCCCCTCCCCTACAACCCTTCCCCCCTACAACCCCCCTTCCCCTACAACCCCCTCCCCTACACCACCATCCCCTACAACCCCCCACCACACATTGAACATGTTGGTACTTGTGTGGGTCTTTTTTTTTCTTAATTATTAATGATTGTTAATTAAATATTCATATAAGGGTTATGGGGAAGGACATTGGAGTATATTTTATTTGGATGGTGAGCATACGTCTCTGCACGAACCTCTCGCTACGACTGTCCTGCGTAGAATGGAGAGTATCTTTGCTGGTCGGCCGCTTACCGGGTAGTGACCACTGCGCATAACGGTTGCGCACTTTCCCCTCCCCCCTCTCCTCTCGCCGCAATCACCCTGTGACGTCATCGAGACCCGTCGCTGGATCGACAAAACGTGTTGAGACAAGAATTGAGGTCATTGACCAGGGCAATGGGTTTTCCTGGTATTGCAACACGACCTTGAATTAGGTCCCCCACCCCCTATTTGGTAATGGGTTTTCCCTGATGACTGGCGCCTGTTTGGCGCGTTGACAAGACAAGTCGAGACAAGAATAGATTGGGACCTCAAAACATCGAGGTAATTGACCCTGTTCATGTTTGCTAGCCCCAAAAAGTCGAGACTCGTATCTACGTGTAAGGAACAGACAGGTATTTTTGGTTGAATAAAACACGATATTACAAAACATACATTTATTATACATTAAAGATTTTACATACATATTATACACTTTTACAGGAATGACGCATATATTCGTTCATACGTTTTTCTACAGTGTCTTTTAGATGCGTTAGTAAAATTGTTTTTAGTTCACAATCCAGCATGTAATAGTCCAAACCGACGACTTGGCGCGTATAGTAGGTAGCACTGATAAGATCCAGGTTTCTGATGTGCGTTTCCACAGTAGGCTGCTCGAGATCGATGACATCCACTGATTCTGTAAGCGTGTCGCATACATCTACGACGAGCGTGTCGATCAAATCGTTGCAATAGCGTGCGACGGGTGTCGACCACATATCCCGGCGGTCGACGGCGACGTCGATGAGGTCCCACACATCACAAAGACGTGCCCAGCTAGGTGCTAGATAGGCGACCCGTTTGAGTCCTGCGTCTTGTTTCTCGCTGATGACGACCATACGGTCACCGCACATGCGTCGCAAAGAGATTTCATGATTAGTCAGACTAATCTTTTGAGGAGGTTGCGTGTTGCTGAAAAACTTTGATATGACCGACTTGTAGCTGCCCAGTTCTTGCCACTCTGTACGGTTAAACACCGCACAATTCCCTCCACATTTTTCTAGCTGGACATAGGGCGTAAAGTTGTTCTTGACGCTCATGCCTACGATGACTCGCTTGGCGTCGACTTCGTCCAGCGGAAACAGAGTGTTGAAAATACTGGTGAGGGCGAGCGGCTTCACCGGCTTTGCTTTGCGGGCGCAAACGTCTTGACCTTCCATCGCTTCGACGAGTGTCACAGTTATGGACGGCACGCCGCCGTGACGCCCCTTTTATAGGCGCACGCTGATTGTACGCAGCCTCTTGAGGGGCGGCAGGAGCCTAGCTTCTTGAAAAATGTGTTGTAATATCTCACCACCTTAGCGTCGTTGCCTGTATGATTGGTGGGTGAGAATAGGGCTAGGAAAGTTTTCATCGGAATGTTCTGGGCACGATAGAGAAGGTACATGAGACAGTAATGGCCGCAAACGTCCGAGGCTATGCTTTGAAGTTGTAGCGTGCTATAAGACGTGCGGGAAGTGTTTTTTCGTATAAATGCCAGATGCGACTTTATACGCGGCGGAAATCCATAACTGTCAAAATATTCTCCCACGCCGTTCTTGTCGATAAAGATGGCGACCCAATGCGTCCCAGGCTTGGTGTGTGGATCCGTGTTGATGACGAGAGCGGCAGGTCGCGCTATTCTTGCGGGTAGTTGATCAGCAGGGAAAACACCCGACCGTACAGAACGGAACCAAGGGCTTGTTTTCAGCGCACGTCTTATGGTGTGCGTGTCCATCTTCAATCATCCAGTCTCGAAGTCCCCAAACGATGGAGGCCGAACAGAAATTCCAAACAGAACTATGTGCCATGCACATGGTGCGACCCAATTTAAGTGTTTTCAAAGACGAACAACCTCTGTCGTACAGATCTACGACGGGCGTAGGCGTGTATTTGACTAGAAACTTTTTCTTTTCTGCTCCCTTGACGTAGACGGTTTCTGCACGTGCTGTGGCGCGGGAGATGAGGGATTCGAGCAGGCTGTAATCCACATCACCGCTATCCCAGGGAATACCGTGCAGCTTGTTGACGATATAGTCGGCTTTCTTTTTGGCCGCCGGTGAAAGTTCCTCTATAGCGAAGGGGGGCTTTAACACCCAATGTTGAAGTAATGTTCCGCATACAGATAAAACACTCAATTCCTTGACGATAAACTGCTTGCTGTCGTCGATGAAGCTCTGGAAATCCACAATGACGTCCATGATTTAAATGACGTGTGTAAGGGGCGGGAAGCCGTTTATATTAACTCCCATAATCGGTCACGACGTTTCTGTCCTTGTCGATGGTGATGATGTTGGCAAACTCCCCGTACACGATACAGTTGACGGTTTCGGTGAGAGCTCTGGTGAAGCTCACTTCGATGCTCAGAGAGCCGTGCCTCGTCAAATTCCAATGTGATGTCATGTGGGCTGACAGATTAGGTGTGAGATCGAAAGCCATTAGATGATATCCCTTAGGGAAGGCTTCTCGTGTGATGTCGCTACCCTCGTTCATGAAATGGATACCCGTTCCAGAAAACAGTGTGTGGTAGGACATGACATAGTTGCCGTTTGAAAAATCGGGCTGTAACGGTTTCGACGGCACTTGTTCTCCGTCCACGTACAGCGAGAAATGGTTCATGCCGTAGGTTTGGAAGTTGAACGGGTTCTTGGTGGCGTCTCCGTTGAACGCTGCGTTTGATACAAAGCCCACGATGCATCGTTTGGGTAGTTGTCCGGTGAATACGTTGTCCAGCGATTTCCCTTGTACACCCGTAGGAATAGTGAGTGTTTTTACTTCCACGCGGGTGATGGGATACTTTGCGGGACTGACGTTTAATGCCTTGGCATGTGCCAACAGTATAGAAGGTGCTACTTTGACACGTCGCACTAGAAGGCCTGCTTCAGCGATGTGAACCTTATAGTGCGGGAGTTCAGGGACGGCCATAAGACTGAACCCGTCTCTGGAACGGACCAACTTGACTCTGAGTTCGGTGCCGTTCAAAAGGTATTTCTCTTGGTTAAATACATCACCGTGTAGATAACCCAAAAGATCCACCGTCTTACTTTTGGCTGTTAGACTGCGACGGGCCTCAAATCCTTTGTTGCCTGCGTTAGTCTCCTCAAAGGTTCCGGGGCTGTCTGCGAACCAGAGACCGCAAGTCAAATGTGTTCTTTTAGCTTCACCGTTGTAATTGAGCAGCGTTTCAATGTACGATCTATAAGCATACGTGTTGCTGGGCGGTGAGACTAGTTTTTGGTTTAAAAACACATCCACCTGTGTGAATAGCGAATGCAACCAGTTGTTGACGGGAGCGATTTGGTCCACCTCTGTGAAAGAGCCACCGTCGGGTTTCACGATGGCAGCCCTGAGATAGAGCATAGTCTGCGAAAGATCGATATAGAACTCGCCTTGACCGGTAACGGTAAATTCTATGGGTGAATCATCGGTGAGTGAAGAGACAGGTTTGTACTGGATCCATTGTCCACTTTCGAGACTGGTTTGCGTGGGTGGGACTGAAAATAGATCGAGTTCACTGCTGGCACACTCGCAGGACTGGGGGTGTAGAAACGACATTTCAACTGAAAATATCTACAGCTTCTTTCTTGACCTTTTTACGTCGGGTAACGGCTGAAGACTGACGCCGGTGCTTCTTACGACGCCCTTTATAGCCTGAGCCGGTCATCAGTGTGCCGATCTTCTGCTCCGCCTTGCGTTTCAGGTTTGTTCCAGCCTCGCCGACACGCTGCCGTAGAGCCTCTTTGAAAGGACGACGCTGATTGGCGACGTCGGAGAGCACGTCGATACCCGTATGAAGGGCTTGTTTTCCTATGGCTTTAGCGCCGCTTCTCAGCAAAGGTACGACGCTCTTGAATAGGACCGCTGAAAAAACTTCCTATTCCATGTCCACGTTGATAGGGAACACCGTGGTAGATCGAAGATATTCCCGTTCCAGCCTGGTTGACGTAGTATCTTTGGTAAGGACAGTTCATGTTGAGCGGCGTCGAAAATGAAGTTTCACGCACACTTTTCCAAACTCGAATGGTACAGCTTCACCAGTGTCGGTCCTTATATTGATTTCCAGGCTTTCAATTTCTCTTCTAAGTACTGGCACGTAGTGCATCGGATCGTAGCTAACTGTCTTATGTATGCCGTAGAGATAGTTTGCGTTGTTGATACCGACGATACGTAAAAGCGGTGCCACAATGTCACCCACGGGCTGAGGATCGATGATATCCGTGTAGACGTACATTTGCGAGGGCAAGCCTAGTAGAATGTTGGCGGCGTACGGTGACTTTGGGACTTTGATCAGATTAGTATTAGGATCGAAACCGAGCTGTAGACTTAGTTGATTAGATAGCTCCAGCAGCTGTATATTTGGTGAAGAAGAAACAACGTCCACTTTTTTGTTGGTGCTTGTGTACTTGAATACAACTCCAGAATCCCGTTTAAACGCCTCTATTTCGTTTAGGACTTTGACCATTTCTTGGATAGTGCTATAGTTTCCAGGCGGGATGTGATCCTTGAATATTTGTTCCACACCGTTAGCGTCAACCCAGTTGTACCATACAATGTTTCTGCCCTCGGGTACGGTGGTGAAAGAACACGGATATTGGAATTCGGCGAGAGCTACTTCCCACTGGCCGTCGAGTGTAAGACGGTAGGGTAGTTGCGTGGTGAAATTCGTGAGGGTATTTTTCGGGAAATATCCCATAGAGCTATCGCTCGGCAAGGTGAGGTAAAACTGGTCCTTCATGGTAGGGCGCTGACGTAACTGGCAGGAATCCAAGAATTAAACTTGGCGGGGTAACCTTTCCACTGCACGTACACTTTCTTTCTGGCACCTTTACCCTTGACACGTAGTATTTTATCAACTTTAAAAGTTTCGGGAAGACGTACGCGTTGCAATTCGGGTTCGTAAAACGTTCCCTCCACCTCCTCGCCGTCAAGATCGGTCACTCTGTAGACGACTGGTTGCCTCAACACGACGCTGCTGACTTTGAAAATTTCTTCGCTCCAATTGCTTTCGTAGCCCTTTTCAAACAGCATTTTGGATTTGCTAATACGCACCGTGTCACCGACTTTGAGTTTTGGTTTACTATTCGATCTTGGGCCCCGTTTACCGTACAGATTATCTCTGACTTGAAGCACGTTGGTTTCTGAAACGTCGGCAGGCGCCATCTTGATACTGGAATGTTTTGCACCGTTGTAAGCGTCGACTAGATCTTGGAGGACGTCCACGTAGCGATACGTGTTATTTTTGGTAAAGTAGCGCCACATGCGTCCTTTCAGAGTTCTATTGAATCGTTCCACGATGCTTGCCTTCACGTCTGGATTATGAGTGGTGTAGTAATGCACGCCTTCTTGCTTGAGAAATTTCCGGACTAGACGTGCCGTGAACTCTGTCCCCTTGTCCGTCTGTAAACTTAGAGGTTTACGGCCGCTTTGCTTGAAAATGTCCCGAAAGGCGTCTCTCACGACGCTCCCCGTCTTGGATGGAAGCGTCCTCGCCCAGGCCATCTTGCTAAACACGTCGATGACGGTGAGCAAGTACACCGCACCGTCGTTGTATTTTCCGAGACTTCGCATATCGTTGAGATCGGCTTGCCAGAGATCGTCAATGTTTGACACCACGTACTTGTTGCGTGGAAACTTTTTTATCACCGGCTTGTGGAGGGTATAAGCGTCCTGCGCACGAAGCCATTTTCGTACTTTGTCGGGATCTTTCTTGGACGCCTTTATGAGCGACGCCGCCCCTGCAAACCCAGCAGGATGAGAAGGGTCGTAGTAGATGTCGGCTAAACGGGGCATTAAGCTCGGAACGGCAGCCACCTGTTTTCGTCCACCCTTTTCAGTTTCTTCTTCTTAGGGCGTTGCGACGGTGTAAGTGGTTGAGGTACGGGCGTCGGATCTCTAATGGGAGCCAAACGTTTCGGATTTACAATAAATTCTTTCGGGATGTTTATTTTTTGAAGTGCCGTGAGAAACTCTCGCCACCCCGTCGGCTCGCTGTGTCTTCTTGCTCTGACCAGATCGTTGACTAAATCCACAATGTTAGATCCACGGAGAGGTGTATCGTGAATACTCACTTCCCCGTCTTCGTCCCAAGAGATACCGCCCCTGGAATTAATATGTTCTAGTAAAAGCTCGGCTTTTTTACGTGCCTGTACTGGTACAGTATTGAGTACAGCCGTGATGGGAAGTACGGGGGCGGTCGCGGTGATATTTTCAGGCGGTGGAGGTTGTTGACTAAAGTGTAGATAGCGCTGCAGCACTTGTTGGTATAAAGTCCATTTAGACTTGTCGTCAAGTTTTGAAGCGAGGATTTTTTCCATTTCCTTGTCCAGCTCGGAGACCACTAGATTTGTGGCCGATGCCGCTTGTTGGTGGTGTTGCTCGTAACGGTGTAATGTTTCCGGGGACACCAATATCATTTTTTTCGTGTGTTCCATTATCTACTTGTTGAATAAGGAACCGAGGACACCGCTGATTAAGGGGGCTAAAAGTAAGGGCAGGAACGCTCCTCCTTTCTGAACGAGCAGTCGTCTCTTCTTCTTCCAGCACTCTCCTCGTTTGACCAGCTTGCGCAACACCTGCTTGTGAGCACGTAACTTTGTCTTCTGCGCATTTTTCAACGGCACCCGCCCTTTTAAAGTGTTGTAGGCACACTCGCAAACAGAGTCAATCAGTTTCTTGTCGGCCGTTTTCAACAAGGCTACACGTTGCTGTGGGTTCATGCGATGCATCGCACGCAGCAGCGGGGCTTGCTTCAGCACTTTGGGACTCATGGTTATGAAATGATATGTAATTGGGACGTGTCGGTGTTTTTATAGCTTTTGCGTGGTAGGTACACGCAGCACCCGACATTTGTGCGGGTTCTATATCTAAACCATTCGGGTGTACCTTGTTTAAAATCTAACAATAGATACCCGTGGGGGTACTTGTAGCGTCAGCGTAAGCCTCCTGTAAAATACGGGGGTTTTCAGGACACACTTGACGTGCAAAGTGTTGAATCTGAGCTTTATCCCTGGGATTTTTAAAAAGCACAATATAATGCGCGTTTAAGGAAATGTCTCTTTGGCCCTTGCCCTGGTGGAATATATTTTGTGTAAGGTACATGACGCTAATATTTTGATGGTGGCATCCTTTGGTGAAAAGATCGACGACCACTTCGTTGGCTTCACGCATCAGGTCGTCCAGGATTATCAGCTGTGGAGGAGAGTCATCACAGGTGTCATCCATTTCCGGTAAACCCTTACAGAATATGACAGACCCGTCTTGTTCGAATCCCGGTTGCCATAAAGCATAATACCAGGTGATTTTATCAAATTTAACGTCACACATTGTGTCCAGGTGACGGATAAAGTCGGCTACAAAATGGGACTTTCCACAGCCTGAAGGGCCGCTGATGATGGCCGAAAATGGATGTTTCAACTTGTCCATAATGTTTAAGACTGAGCTTATAAGCTAAATGAACTTGTATTTATAGGATAGAAGGGTGGGGGTGTAGACGTTAAAAACAAAACATAACAGTAACACAAATCAAAGTTTTTACAAATTTTATTTCACACAATTATTTACACAGATCAAAGTTTTTACAAATATATCTCACACCATGAAAAATATTTATTTACACAAATCAAAGTTTTTACAAATATATCTCACAACATGAAAAGTATACTTTGAAAAATATTTATTTACACAAATCAAAGTTTTTACAAATATATCTCACAACATGAAAAGTATACTTGAAAATATTTATTTACACAAATCAAGGTTTTTACAAATATATCTCACACTATGAAAAGTATACTTGGAATATTTACACAAATCAAAGTTTTTACAAATATATCTCACACCGTGAAAAGTATGCGTGGAATATTTACACAAATCAAAGTTTTTACAAATATATCTCATACTACAAAAAAGTATACTTGAAATATTTAATTACAAATATATCTCATACCATGAAACGTATACTTGGGATATTTATTTACACAAATCAAAGGTGTTTTTTTACAAGTATATCTCATACGATGAAAAGTATACGTGGAATATTTATTTACAAAAATTATATATATATATATTATGGAAACAATAATCAATTTCTTGAGCTCGTAGCGGGAATAGTGGCCTCGGTACTAATTTTATAAAGTCCAGTTTAAAAAGTATTTTAACATATGGTTTCAAATTTGATTAGAATTTAAAATATATATACAAACAAATTTGACTAGA
Organism: Timema podura; assembly: GCA_033556935.1. Lineage (NCBI taxonomy): Eukaryota > Metazoa > Arthropoda > Insecta > Phasmatodea > Timematidae > Timema > Timema podura. The sequence continues at coordinate 41,457,334 of JAVRXN010000004.1, read as the reverse complement.
ATTAAAATATATACAAACAACTAATTTTATTTGACTAGATATAACCAGGTAGGTGGAGATTTATACTGGCGGATAAAAAAAATATAAAAAAAGTATCCCGGGTGCATAAAATAAAATAAAAAAAATATGCTTGTTTTCATGCAGAAAAAAATATGAAAAAAAATTTCAAATCTTTGAAAAATGGTATGTCAGTGGAACTGTCTAGAGTGAAAGACTAAAAAAGATGATTATTCAGCCCGTCTAAATGATCACCTTTTAGTTGTGACGAAGGCGTTTACAAGGACTCTGATACCCAAACGGCAACGTATTATAATCATCGGTTATCCGCCGTTTGGTGTACACAGGCCGGTAGACTTTATTCTGCGAAACGGTACATACAGTCGCAAGACCTTTTCTTACAATTTTGTGCGGTATCTGTATGTATCTTTCCGCGGCCTGTTCGGTGACCATCGCTTTCAAAACGTCAAAATTAACGTCGTTCCGGTTGCCATAGTTTATGTGATACCGCGAACCTTGCATACCGTTTTTGTTTTGGCAGGGTCGCCACCAACGCAAACTCGGTACGCGTAATTCTTGGGACCGCCAGATACAAAGGCGCTAATGTAGCTTCCCGACCGTAATCTTGAAGTTCGTCAGTGAGGTCACCTAAAAAGTCTCCGGTCGGTGGACTCCAATCGCCGGGGCGTCCGTGAATAGAACGCTATCTGTATCATGATACAAAACGCGGTCCCCCAATTTTTCAAGGATGCTGTATAAGTGCAACCTAGCCATAGCAGTCGTGTAGCACGCCACCGCCACACTCGTGTTAGGGTTAGGGCGCAACGCGTCACGCGCATCCTTGTAATTGAGGAACATAACCTCATCATTTACATCAATGACGCTGTCCACGGTGATGTACGGATCCGTTAGGTACTTGTGAATGCCCTGATAGTCGTTGACAACGGCTACGTGTGGTAAATCGGGTCTTTGCCCAAACTTTCCCCATAGCGAATTTAAAAACAGTTTAGCCAGAGTGCGGAGACCAGGGTTTTTACAAACAGAGCCGAAATCGAGTTTTACCCCCTCCCTTTCCTCATAATTTTGAATGTAAGCTAACTTCTCATCTTGTGAGGTACACCACTCTGGCCATCCGCTGGCTTCTTGTTTGATTTTCAAAAAAGTATCAATATAGCCGTGAAACAATCCGCCAGAACGTGTCTGACGGTCGTAAACAGATACATTGTACTCCCACACTTCGTGTACGGCTTCAACGGTGTAGCCTTTCTCAACGGCTTTCCGGATCTCGTCAATCACCCAGACACCTGTCAACCAGCGATCTTTTTTGTCGTTGTGCTGACACGCGCCTTGGTTTTTCTCCTCCCCGCATTTCCTGCACAAGATGAACATTAACTTGTCGTGCATCCGTGTAGGTAATACGGGCATGAATAAATCCCGCGGAGGCGTCACTGTAACTTTGGCTATGCCTTCTACTTTATCTATAGCGGGACAATTTGGTTCCAAGTGAATTTTGGGGTGGCCGATGGGGTATTTTTTGTACTTGCAAACGTACGGATACAACGAACACACATCCAAGTACTTGATCTTCTCTCCACAAGAAAGGTCTGCTTCGTGGAAGAGTTTGATACAATTTGTACGCCCGCCAAAGAATGCGTCCCTGGGACTGAGGGGCTCCTTGCTGTACACCTCGTGCCGGAGTACAAATTGTTTCAAGTCCTTGTCTGTGCGTTTCATCGCATTAAACGTACACTCCCACATCTCTACGACCGTGTAGCCGGCATTCTTAAACTTTTCAACACAAGCCATGGTCGCTTCATAGCGCGTCTCCATGGTCTCGTGGGGACTGTTTTTGATAGGGGGGTCCTGCCCGGATAACAGAGAGGGCACCCGTGCCAATAACAACCCCAAAACTGAAAGACGGTGGTGGTATCTCCAGCTTTAACAACGCCGTCTACACGTCGCCCTAACACATATTCCTCACGGCCGTTACCCGCATGAAGAATAGAGACACCGCGTTGATGGGCCTCCCAGCAGAGCCATTGTACAGCTATGTGCGACTGTTGGTCTGCGCACCTATAGCCACCGTTAGGGATAATACCGATAGTATTCCCCTTAAGATGACTACGGCGGTAAACCAACATGGCCGCTCCAGCTATCGTACAAGCCTCTCTGAAAGGATCCACCTTTGCTTTCTCCATGAGCATGTCTCTAAACTTTAGACAGGCCTTCCGCAGGATCTCTACGTCTTTCACGCAATACAGTTCCAGCTCGCGGTTAAAATCAAAGACGTAATTTTCTTTGACCAACGCGTCATACCACTTCTCAAAGTGCTCCTTTCCCTCAACTGACATCTCCCCGACGCCGTAATCCTCCTTTGGCGGCAAGGGACCCCTATACCCCGCGTTTTCTTTTTTATTGAAAAAATGGGGGAAATGTCCCTTGGCCAAAGACTCGTCCAGGCCGAATGTCTTGGGCATCTTGGACAACGACATGGGGAGAAAGTTCAGCGAGTCAATAAAGTGGAGCGGGCCGTAACGCATGGACATGATTTTCCCACCGTTCATTATAAGGTCTGGAGCCCATTTTTTTACCTCCATCATATATTTTAAAATAAAATTCCCATCATACCCTTTTGAATTTTGAGCAAGGAGGGTGATATCCTTAAATTTTGAAGCTTTAATTTGTTCTATAAATCCGAAAAATTGGGCCATTGTGGTATCACCCCCGAATATGCGAGTCCTATCGCCCCCGCAATCGGTGCAATGATTGTCATTTGCATCTATATGAAGGCAGGCCTTGCAACATGTCTGCACGACACATAGGTTAGGTTCGTGCAAGTACGTGTTTACCGCACCTTTAAGAAGAGTTTCTTGTCTGCATTCAAAATCATAGAATACAAACATGAAATTACTCTTTTCCAGTGACGGCTTGGACGGGGCTTGCTTCATATAACAGAAATGCCCAAAAGGACGATATGAATCACATACTCTACAAAAAGTCTCATAACACCTATGTGAATAATTTGATCTTTCCAAACTGAAAAATTGCCCACATACCTCGCAAACCTTTTTGACATCACAGACCGACCTGTGACCTCTGCAAAAACCGGGACGTTTATGGTTATCAAAACATGTCTGGTTTGTGAACCAACGCCCGCAATCTTTACAGACCACAGATTGACCTCCACTACAAACCACTTTAGTGTAGCACTTTTTACACGCGGACTCGCATTTGTGCTCGTTCTTATGATCAAATGGCACACGGCACTCGCGGCAAAAGTACGAGCACTTAAAGGCGGCTGTCAAGGATGTTATGACGTCAAAATGGTTTTGCTTATCGTCGTGAAAATACAAATCAAGGTTGCCCTTAAAGGAATGGTCGGCGGGAGCAGGCCCTTCATATAGGATTGTCTCCCGCGACGTTCCCTGAACACCGTGATTTTGTATTCGGAGAGGTATGTTTGAAATTGTTTCAGCTCAGTCAATCCACCACCTTTCAAAAGATTCACACGGGCATTATGGCATAGTTCCTCTGCTTCATATTTTTGAATAAGACGACCCCCTTTGATCTGTTTAAAGGTGTTCACGTCCATACATCCTGGCTCTCTTTTATTATCACATACAGCCTTGGCAACAACTAATGCACGGGCAAGACAAAGTGTGTCGCCATTTTGAATAGTAATTATTCCTTGGTTTTTACGGCTATATGTGCTAGCGGGAGAGAGTTTATCACATTTATGATTACCCCTCCCGCGAGGCTCCTTAAAATGGCAGAGTTTAACGTACAATGGTGCTGTACTCAAAAACAAACTATTACTCTGCAATACGCGACTTACGTTATCAAGCACGGCTCGAGCGTCTAACTGATCTGCTCGTCTAAAAGAAACGTACACAGGGTTCAACGTCGAGTCCGTGCTATTTAAACGTAAGCCAACATAATCTTCGTTACTGACGCCATGGTCCTGCAACCGGTTGAGCAAATTAGTAATTTGTTCTTCAAGCCAGCTTAATGCGTCACGATCGCTTGCTGGAGCACCAAGATGTACGGTAACTTCTCTACCGGTATAAAAGAAACGCCTCAATTGCTTAATTCTCTCTTCGACGATACGAAGAGGGAGGCCTTGGTTCAAAGCTCCACCTACCTGATTTACCGGGCCACTAATTCCCGTCTGGGGTGCCGAAGATGGCCTGCTACCACCGCCACGGGTTGTGGGGAACCCGTCTGCCTCGCCGTAGCTGGGGCTCGAACACCTTCTCCGGGCTCGGAGGCGGTGCTCGCGCGGCTGGGTGAAGGGGTGTCATGGCCGGTGGCTGCGAGAGGACGGCACCGCCATTTTCGTTCTCAAGTTGAACTATAACACACAACGTAAGCACTTTAACACTAATTGTTCTAAACATACGCGTCTTTAAAACGATGCCACAATTTCAGACTGCTTTTGGTATTTATAACACAGCAACATTCTTAAAGTGTGTGTGTGTGTGTGTGTGTGTGTGTGTGTGTGTGTGTGTGTGGTGTGTGTGTGTTGTGTGTGTGTGTGTGTGTAATAAATACACTTCCAACATGTACAAATACATCACCCCCTCAGACATGTGAAAAGTTGAACACACACATTTTCAGCTATGCTAGGAAATCGAACCCTGGACCTCCCTAGCTCATCAGGGTTTTAATACACGGCTATAGCAACGCTATAATTTCCCTGGTTAACTATTATGGCTGTATATATATTTTGATATCTGTATACAAGCACTACATGTACAAAATACAGTTTAGTTTCACTATGCCTGTGGGGGGAATCGAACCCCGGTAATATAGGGAAATACATGTATTCACACAAGACAATTAAGTTTACGTTTGGTGGAAATAATTTTGTTTTGATTTATAACCGTTACTTTATTGTCTAAAGTGTGCCACTGTATGATAATTTACGCTATAATTTCCCTGGTTAACTATTATGGCTGTATATATATATATATTTTGATATCTGTATACAAGCACTACATGTACAAAATACAGTTTAGTTTCACTATGCCTGTGGGGGGAATCGAACACCGGTAATATAGGGAAATACATGTATTCACACAAGACAATTAAGTTTACGTTTGGTGGAAATAATTTTGTTTTGATTTATAACCGTTACTTTATTGTCTAAAGTGTGCCCTGTATGATAATTTACGCTATAATTTACCCTGGTACTATTATGGCTATTTATATATATTATGTTTGATATCTGTATACAAGCACTACATGTACAAAATACAGTTTAGTTTCACTATGCCTGTGGGGGAATCGAACCCGGTAATATAGGGAAATACATGTATTCAACAAGACAATTAAGTTTACGTTTGGTGGAAATAATTTTGTTTTGATTTATAACCGTTACTTTATTGTCTAAAGTGTGCCGCTGTATGATAATTTAACAACCAGACGTGTAGGTAAATGAACCCTGGACCAGTATCGCGCCCCCCTAAGTTGCTGGTTGAATATTTGATCTAGCAACTTGTAAACATGAATTTAATAAGTATTCAAAGCGACAATTATAATTTCCAGTCTATGAATGTCTGTACGGGAAATGAACAGGGGGACCATTTAAATCCCTTACTGGAACATGTACAAAATACCAACCACAGGTGTTATTTATCGCTATGAAAGGGTAAACAGTCATTTATCTGCTTGCAGCGTCAGAGTTGTTGGTGGGTCTTGTTACGGCACCCCCTCAACCCTTCTATCTATAGCTGTCACCGTAAGAAACCCCCCCCTTCGCTAATGACAGAGGGGTGGAGGGACTGTCTCTCTCTCGCTCTTTCAAAAAATATTTTTGCTCTGGCTTAAAAGTGACTTCTAACGCTATCTATAAGAGAGCGAAAGCACTCATACATGAAATGCTGTAGTCAGGCCTGCGCGCGATATCTATCGGTTAGATAATAAAGCACCTCACTGCCCGAATTATTTTTTCTATCGGTAGAAATAATTTTAATAGACAATTATTTTTTTCAGCCTAAAGGTCAGGGCACTTTACACGCATTACTTAAAGACTAAGACACCCCGCCCGCTGCCTGTTAATTTATCAGACAGACATTCTTAGCCGTGTCGGGAATTAAACCAGGGACCGGTAGACATGCTATCGACTGCACTAAGTTGACGGTTGAATTGGATCCAGTACATTGCAAACACTACTAAAAAACAGACAGTTATAATTGTCTCTTGAATGTTTGTAATGACAAGAGCTAATATTCTTTTTGGTTAAAGTTGAAACGGACAGCTGACAAAATGTACTAAATAACAGTGGTTTGGGGGAGGGGGGAAGAGAGCGCGCAAATAACTGTCTATTTCTAACCTAGTGACTATATAGTATTGTTACTTGTAGACGGTACTTACATAGCAGCAGATCTAGCGCATCCAAATCACCACAGGCGTCTGTGCGCGTCTGGCCATTGATATGGGGCGGTGTGATGACGGCTGGGGGCGGGCTACGGGTGACGGGAGGCTGTGCGATGACGTCGTTCATCACCGTAGGCGCAATGCTGTTCCTCAGCCCCTCATCCAGCCCATAAGGGTCCCATAAGTCTGAAATTTAATAAACACATATTAATTACTATCGCGGTGGGGAAAAAAACCACTATAGAATCTATAGCAAGAAGCTATTTACCCATAGACCACTCGCCATCCGCGATGCAAATGCCGTCCTCCGTAAAAAGGTTTAAAGGATCCGGGCTACTCGGTTCTGCCAACACTGTGGGGATGTATTCTTCTTCTTCTTGATGCGCTGCCAAAGGAACAAGAAAAAAATGTTCACCAAGATGTGATGAGAAAAAACTCTTTTAAATCTTACCCGAATTTATCCAATTTTCCAACGCGTCGAAACTCGAAAAAAAATGTTCACCAAGATGTGATGAGAAAAAAAACTCTTTTAAAACTTACCCGAATTTATCCAGTTTTCCAGCGCGTCGAAACTCATTTTTGATGTTTATCACACTCGATTATTAATCACAATGACCGAATGTAATGAGATCAAGGTCTATTTATAGTCGCTTCAATGGGGGTGTGTGCCACATGAAAGGTGGCGCCTTCTCATTGGTCGAAAATAACATTTCCGCATCGGAGCCTATCAGGTCCGTGTAAGTACCGTTATATTTCATTTGCGTTAAAGCTTTCACAGAGGACGGAGGTCTTTCTTCAGCGCTGTCTAGGGGTGGATCCTATGACAGTCGGGCGTGCAAATGCTGGTTCACATCTCGCCCCGTGACTGGAGGGGGTAAGGACGTTGACTCGACAAACGCCAAAAGTCCCTGGTTCGAATCCCGTCGATGATATCTAAGAGCAAAACCCTTTTTTTTCACTCTCGCAAATGTGGGGTGCATTTTTCAACTTGCCTGAAGCATTGGACGGACGCGCACCTACTTGATTAATTCTAGACAATAGCCTCAATAAGATATATATGTATGTTGTTATATTTTGAAGTTTAGCTATAGTAATAGAAATGCCGGCGTGTTTTTTGTTTTTCCGGCAGCACAATTGCTGGTACACATCACGCTCTGTGACTGTAGGGGTAAGGACTTCGACTCGACAATCGGCAAAGTCTCTGGTTTGAACCCCGTCGATGATATCTAACCGGAGTAAACATTTCAACCATTTATAAGAAAACACTAGGTGATAAAACTGAATACATCCCAACTAATAGCGGGGTTCGAAACCCTGTACTAGTTCCGTTTTTTCGAGAGATCGGTGCTTATCAGTCACGGGGTCTGGTTCGAATCCCTTGGGTTGAATAATCTTTTTAGACAGACAATTTTTTTTCAAAGATTTTGAGCTATTTTTTTCCTACATGAAAACACTCATATTTTTAATTCTAGTCAAACTGTCACCCATGAGGCCTTCTAGTTCGAGTTTCTACCAAAAGATGGCTGTAGCTTCTAGAAACAGAGTAGACAAAATTAGCTTTGAGTCCACGACCTCTGTGACAAGGGGTGGGACTTGGGGGGTGGGTTGGCGGGAAAGACGAGTTCAAGAAACTTTAAACGTTTGCTTATTGCAACATAAAATTTTCCACGACCTCTGTGACAAGGGGTGGGACTTGGGGGGTGGGTTGGCGGGAAAGACGAGTTCAAGAAACTTTAAACGTTTGCTTATTGCAACATAAAATTTTCCACAGGGAGGCAACTGACCCCCTACCCCCAACGCAACATTGCCACACGTCAGTGACGTAGGGATGGGGGGGGGGGAGGGGGAAAAAGAGAAGGGTGAGGAGGTATGACGCGATGAGGGGGTTTGCTCGCATTCAACTGAGTGCTGCCAGAGGGCACGGTCATGCTGTCCTCGCGAGTAGGGTTGGTGAAAGGGGCCTTATGGTTGACTCGCACTCTTCAGCACGCTGCCGTCAGGAGAGCTTCGTGCTCAGTGTTCCTCCCCATACGTTGTCACTACTCGCTGAGCGGCCGACCCCCTCCATTCTACGCAGGACAGTCGTAGCGAGAGGTTCGTGCAGAGACGTATGCTCACCATCCAAATAAAATATACTCCAATGTCCTTCCCCATAACCCTTATATGAATATTTAATTAACAATCATTAATAATTAAGAAAAAAAAAGACCCACACAAGTACCAACATGTTCAATGTGTGGTGGGGGTTGTAGGGGATGGTGGTGTAGGGGAGGGGGTTGTAGGGGAAGGGGGGTTGTAGGGGGGAAGGGTTGTAGGGGAGGGGGGTGTAGGGGAGGGGGGAGGGGGTGTTAGGAGACGGGGTTAAGGGGAGGAAATTTCGTAATCAACGCAGGAGATTTCGTAATCAGCGGGGGAAATTTCGTAATCAACTGGTGGAGATTTTGTAATCAGAGCGGAGGGAGGGGAGGGGAGGGGGTTAGGGGTGGGGGGTCAGCAGCCAATCAGAGGCCAGATCTATTTATAGCGACCTATCAGAGAAAAGTAGGTCAGATTGGGCTAGGTGGGCGTACTAGACTACTGGTAGCGTTACTTTTGTGTCCAATCAAGACATGGCTGAGGACACCTTTGGTGGAAAGTATACTTATTGGCTTGGCTCTTCCGCACTTCCACAATTATATAATTTTGGATCCACAGCAAGTAATTGAGGGATTTAACAAGCCTAGTAAACACAGTATAGTCATGTAGCCTATACTTAAGAAATATTATAAGAATTGTATTATAACTAAGTATTTGTTTTATTCATATTTCCATTTATTTCTATCTTGTTTCCAGGAGTTCATGATGACCTTAAATTGCTCATTTTGAGGGTTAAATTTAAAGTGAAATATCATTAAACTGGGGGTATTCATTAACCCCCATACCCCGCCCCCCCTACCCCCCGCCAAAAAAAATGCTCCCTGGATCCACATCTGTCTTCATCACTAACGTATTAGCGATGAATATTTTCCAGTATATTTTCAATCGGAAAATGGTATTTGTAAAGAATTTTATTCTAATAATGAAATATTAACAAATATGGTCTACGTCAGACCCAACGTTAGTGACACATTCAACCACCAAGCGCTGCAGTCTGGACGTGAGTGTGAGATAAGAACTACTGTTATTGTTTTGTTGGAGCTCGTTTGATAATGTTTCTAGTATTTACGTACAAAGAAGAAATCAAACTGAAGTGGAAACTTTAAAACGCGGTATATTTCGATAGCATTCATTTCATATAAATCGTTGGAAAATTATTTTTTTCTTCTTCTAAATTTCCTGTTTCTAAGCAGCATGAACTCAAACAAATATATCACATATCTTCATAATCGAACCAGGGTTACCTAAAGTTGGGGATCCACCCTCACTAAACCAAAGAAAAAGTCTGAAGTTAATTAAATTAATACAGTATGCAGGTAAATTTAAATTAATCATCGCTAAATAGATTTAAAAAATCAATGAGGGTGTGAGAAACTTTGAAATGTATAGGTCCAGGGTCAAATTTCCTTCGCTTCGACTTCATCACCCACAATAACCTCCGCATCTTCGAAACATTACGAAGGAAGAGTAGAATTTCGATATATTATGAACAGATTTGAAATACCTCACTAAATATGACAAATTTCAAAATACAATATTAAAAAAAAGCTATTAAATAATATATTCTGAACATAGAAAAATGACACCTAGACACTGGAATCGAACCCGGGACTCTGGCTTAGTACGCCAATGCTCTAACCACTGAGCTATCCTGGATTCTTCCCATGCTGTGGGTCATTCTTTCCTTCTTATTAAATAGTAGTTTAACACTTACTAGTGATTAAATGACACCTAATAAAATAATAGGAGCATTTCTAAATTAAGCTATGTCGGCATAAAACAATATATCGTGCTTAGCCTTTTCTCTAATCCACTATCTTTACCTAGAAGCACTTAGTGGATAAATCTTGAGCGATAAAAATCCGAAGCACAACTTGTTGACCTCGGTGGTCTTGAGGTAAAGTAATCACCTTAGGACCCGATGTTAGTGGGTTCAAGCCCGGCTGGGGTTGATTAATTTTCCTTGAGCGATAATAATCCGTAGCACAACTTCCTTCGGAAGGGAAGTAAGGCCGTTGGTCCCATGTCAACTGTGGCGTGTAAAAGAACCCTGGAAGGTATGTGAAAATACCTTACCCGGCAAAATTGGTAAGCCCTTTCGCTCTCGCTCAAAGAAATACTCGTATTCTGATACAATCAGTCGGTTCAAAAAGTACATACCTCAAATAAATAAATAAATAAATAAAATGTGGACAGTTTAAAATTACTATTGTTATATTAAAAAAAAAGTATTTGTCTTTCGCTTTGGTTCCCATTTTTCAAGATTTACATTTAAAAATTGGCTTTCGCATATCCATAAAAATCAACATTAAGATTAACTATACCCTGTTCGACATCTTTGCACAGTTGGTAGTGTGTGTCTTTCTTCTGAGCTAAGGTTCCCGGATTCGATTCCCGGCATGACCGAAAACCTATATCATTGGTGAAATGTAAGTCTCCCTTTCACAGGCTGGGGGCTGTACATGCTGATAAAATCAGTCGATTCAGAAATTGCACGTTAAATACCACAAATTAAAAAATATATAAATTACCTCTTTTTTCTGACCCGCCTCGGTGGCGTAGTTGGCTAACGCGCTAGTCGTGTTGAGCTCGACCGCCGAGGACGGGGAGATCGAGGTTCGAATCTCGGTCGGGTGAACTGGGGGTTGTTTTTCCTAAATGGTTTTCCACTCTCCCTCCACGCAAATGCGGGTTCACTTCCTCTAAATTCAACCTTTCCAATTCCTAATCCATTAGCGTAATTAGTACTTAAGCGTACTCGAACGGTTAGTAAGACGCGGTGCTAAATATTATTATTATTACCTCTTTTTTTGTCGAACGAAAGATAAATTCTGTTTGTAAATCACGTATCAGATTTAATTTTACGACGGACAAACTATACTCTAAAGTAAATACGTAGTGAGACTGTCTGTAAATATTGAAAGAGAAGCTTGTGAACACATCGACCAAGAACAAACATTTTGATAAGCTGACAAGTGAAATTAACTGTGTGGATGAAGAATAGCCGACAATTTGTGGGGTCTTCTGGCTAAAAAAAAAAAAAAGTTTATGATAAAATAACGACCGAGAACAAGCAAACTTATTTGCAGTGGGATTTTTGTCCAAACAAATACAATATGCAACTACTTCCTGAAGGTTTCAATGTTTCATTTTAGAAATATTCTAAAGTAGGCCGCAGTAATTCAAGTAGGTTGCAGGTTGTAGGTTGCATCTACTATCCGTCTTGGCTATCCGAATATTCATATTAGTGGTTTGGGAATGAGAAAGGTAGAAATAGTAGGAAATGTACTTTCATTTTTTATGATAATTACTCTAATTGAGAAACCATTTAGGGAAAATCATCCACATGACAGTACAACACGGAAGTGACACCTCAGACTGTTTGGACATTGAAACGAGTGTTGAAGAAGTAACTAAAACAATGTTCATAGATTCATACGTTCTGTAACTGCCACTTTTGATAGATAATATTAATCTTCCTAATAAAACAATAAAATGTTATCAATGTTGAATGCAATTTCTTTTAGTCTATTTTTTTTTTGGTGATTATATAATATTGTGTTCTGAATGTATATTTGTAAAAAAAAAAAATCAACGTCTACATGCGTACACTGCGAATGAGTAGTATACGCGCTGAAAAAACTGGTGAATAACAGTTGAGCCACGATCACTGACTAGGAGGACAGATAAGATCTGCTATTCGATATGGATTCGGCCCCACCAATTTTTTTTGGGCTTTTATATTAGATTAGGCTTGTTTTGGTTAAGTTAGGTTAGGTTAGGTTAGATTAGCTTAGCACTGTTGTGTCTTACTATCCATCACTTAGTGTTTTTCGCTCAGATTGAGAAAACACAACCATCCTAAACGGAGCGCCACAAGAGCCGGGGCCGAGTAGTACACCTTGTTTACAATTCCCAAGAAGAAATTCGTTGCCCAACTGTAATACGCCCTAAGAAACTTCTTTATCTCCGACCCCTCTCTATTCCAGACAAAAAACAGACTGAACCTCTCTTGTTTTTGTTGTTGACCTTGACCGTTTGAGAGTGGCGCGTGTTTTCTAGGCTGCCAAATAGCCGCAAAGGTTTCTCCGTGATTAAAAATGTCGAGGAGGTGTCCGGACTTCTTGTGCGCGCGCGCCTGTAATTTGGTCGGCAGTAAAACCTAACGTCCTAATTTGGTTGGTTTTTATTTTTATCGTGTATTTATTTATTCCTCAATCCGGTGAGGAATGCCGACGTTATAGAGCATATTGTGGCACCTAACTTTAGCCTGCTTGCCACTTGGTCTATCCGCATACAATATTTACAATAACAAGGTGGGGATAATATAGATAGACTTTGGAGGAAATGTACCCAAATTCGCGTGGAGGTACAGTGGAAAATAGCCAAAGTATACCAAGCCGGAATTCTAGCTTTTCCCTTTTCGTTATCTCCAACACAGTCCAGTGCCACAGCCCAGGAGCCCGACGATGTGGAATTAGTGGGTTAGTGAGGTAATGATGAGGAAGGCAGAATTTAGGGGAAATATGTTCACATTTGTGTAAAGGTAAATAGAAAACTACTCTCAGTACACCTGGACAGAATTTGAGCCCTGCCCTTCCCATCAAAAACAAACTGGCCAGGTGAGGCTGAAGCCTTACCCCATAAGATCACCAATGCAGTTATAATGGGGTAGTCAATTAATAATAAGGAAGATGTATAGTAGGAAATCAGTTAAAAGAGTTAAACAATAGTTATAAAAACATATATAACCTTTTAGTTCTTTTTAATCACCGCGTCTTACTATCTGTTCAGTTCATAAGCATTTATGATATTTAGTCTAATGGGGTAAGGATGAGAAGGTAGCATTTTAAAGGTAATCTGTCCGCGTTTGCGTGGAAGGAGAGGGGAAGACCATTTAGGAAAAATCACCACTCAGTAGACCCAACCGGGATTCTAACCCCGATCTTCCCGTGATTATCAGGCCAGTCTAACATGAGAGTGACACTTTATACTATTTGGCCATTGAAGTGGGTAAAACAGTTTAATAATAAAAATTTTCTCTAGAAAGAGTTTAAGTTAAGTCTTAAATAAATCAATACCAAATTTGAAGAGAAGAGCTAGACATTTTGTAATGCAAAGTCCTCGGACATAGAGACAGTAAAATGAACCCAATGGAACTTAGGATCGTGACATTAGTCAAAAGAATCAGTCAGATGAATGTATGAACAAGTTTTTATTTTTGTATATTCATTAAGAAACCTGAGCAGGTGTTTATAACGATCGTTCACGTGGACTTGGTTGTTTCCTGGAATAAGAAAACCAGTTTTATTTAAAATGTCGTCAGAGGTTAGACGACACTATGCTATTAAATTCTTTTGATAGCAAAGCGTTTATAAATTTAACCCAATATAAACGGTATGACACGCTTTAATGTGGTAAAATTCACTCCATTACTTTTTTTTACTCTCCCTTCTAATGAAAACTTGACTTTATCCTACTGTATAAAATATCATCAACATATCATACAAATAAAGTATAGAGATATCAGTGTTATTTTGGAAGGTATCTATCGTAAATAAATTTTTTAAAATTTTACTCATTTGTAAAGAGTTGAGTTCAATATTTATATTTTATTATTAATCAAAAAGTTCACTGTTCTAATAAATGAACGGTATTACTTATTTTATTCAAATTTTGTATTTTACAGAGGTATTTATTGTATTTTTTTTACAAAAGTTTATATTCTATCCAAAAGATTCTTATAGCCTATATTAACTCATATTAATACAAATTAAGAATATTTTACCTAAAGCAACAGTCATAAAACCCGCTTCAGTGGCCGCATGGTCTAAGGCTTTACTCTCCCAATAACCTAAACTGCCTATGACGGGGAGATCGGGATTTGAAACCGGCTTGAGAGTACTGAGGGTGCTCTTTCCTAAATGATTTTCCACTCTCCCTCCACGCAAATTCCTCTACACTTCCTTTAAATTCAACCCTCATCATCCCTATCACATTAAATTAATTAGTACACGGGCGTATATGACACGAAAGGGTAGTAAGACAAAGTGCTAAGGAAAATGTCTCTTTTTTACAAACACATCCTGGTATTTTTTATTATAACTCTACGATTTATTATTTTTAAATAGAGAGTATGAGAGAGACATACTCGTTTATGAACAGTTTTCCTAACTTTTAATTTTTTTAATATCTATAAATGTCTCTAGCTAAAAAATATATTCCATTAATATAAACACATACTGTACACTTAAAACTATAAGGGCTTTATTTCAAGGAGGCTTTCTTGGTAACCGAGATATTGCCAATCAGATGTTGCGCTTAGGTTAAATATTTTATGTATTTGTTGTGTTTATAGGAAAAGAAAACACGGCTATTTTCTATGACCCTATATCTATCGACTTGTTAACATCGTTTAAAAGCTGAAATTTTCCACTCTGTAAAGTACAAAAATCCACATTTTTGGTTGATCATTAAGATCTAAATGACCGTAAAACGAAAAGTAGCTGGTATAAGAGCGTAGAATAGATATTTGTGAATCAAAAGTTGTAGTTTAGTAGGGGTGGCCACACCACAAATATTAGAATTAGTATTTTTCCTCTTCTTCTGTTTGTTCTCCTAGTGTCTGACAGCTACACCCAGTAACGCTATAAACCCTCTTAATTTATGACTTTTCCGAATTTCTAACTGTCTAATTTAGCGATTTAAGCTAGTTTGTAAGTCGTATCCATATATAGCCTTCGTGTTAAGGTGTTCACGTCAAATATACCACTTTACTTTAGCTTTCTATTTATTTGAGTTATTCAAGGTGCACTTTCTAAACCGACTTATTATATCAGCACATGACTTATAAACTTAATTATTGAGCAGTTACAACATCCAGCCGCCGGGCGTTATTTCATCACTGTAAAAGGGAAATACCATATTTCACATAGAATGGTTCTTTTGACCATGCCAGGAATCGAAACCGGGACCCTTAGTTTATTAGATAGACACACTAACGACTGAGCTAAGGTGTCGGACTCAAATATACCAGTAATCAAACTAAATTTATAGTATAGTCTTTTTTTTTAAATCACCATGTCTTACTTCCTGTTCAGGTTATACGTATATATGAATATTCTTATAGTGAGGCAGGGATGAAGAAGGAAGCATTTTAGAAGTAACTTACCTGCATTTGCACAGAAGGAGCGTGGGAAACTAGTTAGGAGAAACCACCCTCAGTAGACTCAACAAGAATTCGAACCCCGATCTCCCCGTAATCATCAGGCCAGTCTAACACTAGAGGGACGCCCTAGACCATCTATAGTATAGTCATTGCTACTTATTGCCACTTAATTTATATTAAAAAAGCCTTAGTTTTACTAAAACTAATTAAGACTCTCAATATTTCAGCAATTTTCCAAAGTCATACTATAAAAAGCACCTCAGTTTGGAATCTAACAGTCTACTATGATTTAATACATCACGGAACACCCTGTTGAATCATTCCCACCCCTTAATGTTATGGTCCATTCTATCTGAATGTAAAACTGTAGACATGGTTGGGTAATTTGTGTCAACGTAAATAAAATAGACACAGTGAATCTAATTGGAAGGGGTCCTCTTCTACTCTACACCCCCCTTTTATTTACGAAGTAGCTGAACACAGGGATTCTTGAATGGGAATTGTTGACTTGTCGGCCAATTATTTTGAGTTTCACGGAAATATTTCGATGCATCATGAACACTAAGATCAAACATTCCATGTGACTCGCTTACATTTTACAACATTATGTACATTCAAAATAAATTGCTATCCGCTTCGGTGGCAGCATGGTCTAAGGCATCAGACTCGCAATAGACTATACTACCAATGACAGGGAGATAAAGATTCGAATCTCAGTCCAGTTTACTGAGAGTGGTTATTCCAAAATAGTTTTCCATTCTCCCTCCACGAAAATGCGAGTATATTTCCTTTAAATATAACCTTCCTCACCCTTAAAACCACTATCGTAATTAGTACACAAACGTATAACTCGAATGGGCAGTAGGACGTGGTGTTAAAAAGATAACATAAATTGTCAAAAAGCCACAACATTTTTTATTATTATTTTTAGCTATAAAATCTTGTGCCGGTATCAATTATTTAAACTATATAAAGCAAAAGGAAAGTGAATGAAGGGCATGAATTAAAGGGTTGCTCCCGAATTTATTATTTGAGAGAATCATAAACCACTCTAAGCCTATGCAATATCAACCCCTGAGAGCACATCTTTCTAATTGGACCCCAAACTTCCAAGGGTCTCCTACAATATCCATGGGACCGATATCGACGGTCAGGTTGTTTTAATGAATATAAAATATTGAACAACGAAGCTTTTATTTTTTGGGGGATAGTGTTTTAGTGGAGTTCCTCATGTCGGGTCAAAGTGCCCATGCTAGGACAAAATGCAAGACCGGTTTTTAAATTTTAATTAAATTTAGCACATCATCTTAGTAATCGTTCGCGCTATACGCTTAAGTACTAATTCTTCTAATGGATTAGGAATTGAGAAGGTTGAATTTAGAAAATTTGAATCCACACACTTGTGTGGAGGGAGAGTGGAAAACCATTTAGGAAAAACCACCCCCAGTTCACCCGACCTAGAATCGAACCTCAATCTCCCCGTCCTTGGCAGTCTAGCTCAACACGAAACAGGACCTGTTCATTTGTCTAATCTACTTCATTAAAAGTAACAATATTTCTTAAAGTATTTACTATTTTTGTAATCATAATATATTAGTGCTAATGCACATATATAAACATACATTAATATATATTATATATATATATAAACCCCGCCTCGGTGGCCGTGTGGATTAACGCGCTACTCTCGCATTGGACTAAACTGCGATGACGGGGAGGTTGAAGTTTGAATCTCGATCGGCTGCTGTGAAATTTTTTTCAAAATTGTTTTCCCTCTCATTACAATCATATTCGGGTACACTTCCTTTAAATATAACCTTTCAAATCCCTAAAACCATTAGCGTAATTATTACAGAAGCGTACAACCCGAACGGTTAGTAATACGTGTCACAACTTGTGAATGTGAGGAATGCCAGGCCTCCACCGTGGTTCGGATTCACGTTAAACTGTAGGTCCTCCATTTCATCTCACAATCACCCTACCATTACGCATTAGCGTAAGTGCGTATAACCCGAACGGGTAGTAAGACGCGGTGCTAATAATAATAATAATAATAAGTAATACGTGGAGATAAAAGAAAATCATGTATTATTTTTATAGTTTTTATAATTGATAGTAATAATGATAAGTATTTAATTGTACCTTAAATTTCAGCTCAAGGCAATATTAAAAACGTCATACTATCAAAGTGTCTCCTGTAGGTTTATAAAGTAGTCTCCAAACTGTATCGACTATAACAAAATGTATTCATGTAGGTCTATAAATTAATATCCATACTGTCTTTATCATTGAAAATTGTCTTGCTGTAGGTCTATAAAGTAATTTATAAACTGGCTTGATCGTGGCACAGAATCTTCCCTGTAAAATGCAATATCCCAAGCGTAGCCGATGATCATTTGGGCTGCATTTGATCCACCTGTAATAAATATGAACAATAACTAGTTGAATAAATAACAAGTATTTTGACGATGCAACGAATAATTGGCTGACTCCGCAGTGTAATGTCCCGATAAGTCACCGATGCTCATTTGGCTCGCAGTTGGTTCCTCATAATAACTACGTACATTGATTAGTTGTTGGGGCGCCTCGCTGATAATTATTGTAAAGGTATTGTGTACAGCAAACTAAGACAAGAAAAAAACGGAGGTTGGGGGTTTGGGGTTGTTCTAGGTACCAAAGCAAACAAGTTTAAATAATATTTTTTGGAGACCCGTTCCTCAGTGAGTATGAAAGCCGACTACATGTCAGTGAAAACCTAGTTCGACTCTATAAGGCGCGTTAATAATACGCTTAGTGTTAATATACGTTTTCAAATGAGATCTGAAAAGAAAAAGATGGCAAGATGAAATAAATTCTCGAATGTTTTAAATTTTAAGCTAAAAGGCCAAAAATAGGACAGTGTGGTTTTATTTCAAATTTATATATAAAAAAATCAGATTATTTTAGTACATGGTACAACTGAAAGTAGGCCCCCAACAATGATGTTGCCACAGTATAAGACGCCAGGCTCACATTCCACAGGATTGCCAGTGAAGGGGAGGTTGAAGTATGAATACAATTCAGATGTTATTGTGGTAGTTTTCTAATACTCTCCCCGCGTCAATACCTGTTAATTTCCTCTAAAAAACTAAATTTCTTTATAAATTAAAATTGGATCGGATGAAATCCCTTAAATTGACAAGTCTGACGACAACACTTCCATGTAACTTAGATGCAACCCGCTGTACAGACCAGCCTGACAACACCCCTTCCATGTAACTTAGATGCAACCCGCTGTACAGACCAGCCTGACATCACACCTTCCATGTAACTTAGATGCAACCCGCTGTACAGACCAGCCTGACATCACCCCTTCCA
The DNA here is from genome assembly GCA_033556935.1 of Timema podura. Lineage (NCBI taxonomy): Eukaryota > Metazoa > Arthropoda > Insecta > Phasmatodea > Timematidae > Timema > Timema podura. The sequence continues at coordinate 41,438,298 of JAVRXN010000004.1, read as the reverse complement.
TGTAACTTAGATGCAACCCGCTGTACAGACCAGCCTGACAACACCCCTTTCATGTAACTTAGACGCAAACCACTGTACAGACCAGCCTGACAACACCCCTTCCATGTAACTTAGATGCAACCCGCTGTACAGACCAGCCTGACAACACCCCTTTCATGTAACTTAGACGCAAACCACTGTACAGACCAGCCTGACAACACCCCTTCCATGTAACTTAGATGCAACCCGCTGCACTGACCAACCTGACATCACCCCTTCCACGTAACTTAGATACAATCCGCTGTACAGACCAGCCTGACATCACCCCTCCTCCTGTAACTTAGATGCAACCCGCTGCACGGACCAGCCTGACATCACCCCTTTCATGTAACTTAGATGCAAACCACTGTACAGACCAGCCTGACATCACCCCTCCTCCTGTAACTTAGATGCAACCCGCTGCACAGACCAGCCTGACATCACCCCTTCCATGTAACTTAGATGCAACCCACTGTACAGACCAGCCTGACAACACCCCTTCCATGTAACTTAGATGCAACCCGCTGTACAGACCAGCCTGACAACACCCCTTCCATGTAACTTAGATGCAACCCGCTGCACGGACCAGCCTGACAACACCCCTTCCATGTAACTTAGATGCAAACCACTGTACAGACCAGCCTGACATCACCCCTTCCATGTAACTTAGATGCAACCCACTGTACAGACCAGCCTGACAACACCCCTTCCATGTAACTTAGATGCAACCCGCTGTACAGACCAGCCTGACAACACCCCTTTCATGTAACTTAGACGCAAACCACTGTACAGACCAGCCTGACATCACCCCTCCTCCTGTAACTTAGATGCAAACCACTGTACAGACCAGCCTGACAACACCCCTCCTCCTGTAACTTAGATGCAACCCGCTGTACAGACCAGCCTGACAACACCCCTTCCATGTAACTTAGATGCAACCCGCTGTACAGACCAGCCTGACAACACCCCTTTCATGTAACTTAGACGCAAACCACTGTACAGACCAGCCTGACAACACCCCTTCCATGTAACTTAGATGCAACCCGCTGTACAGACCAGCCTGACAACACCCCTTTCATGTAACTTAGACGCAAACCACTGTACAGACCAGCCTGACAACACCCCTTCCATGTAACTTAGATGCAACCCGCTGCACTGACCAACCTGACATCACCCCTTCCACGTAACTTAGATACAATCCGCTGTACAGACCAGCCTGACATCACCCCTCCTCCTGTAACTTAGATGCAACCCGCTGCACGGACCAGCCTGACATCACCCCTTTCATGTAACTTAGATGCAAACCACTGTACAGACCAGCCTGACATCACCCCTCTTCCTGTAACTTAGATGCAACCCGCTGCACAGACCAGCCTGACATCACCCCTTCCATGTAACTTAGATGCAACCCACTGTACAGACCAGCCTGACAACACCCCTTCCATGTAACTTAGATGCAACCCGCTGTACAGACCAGCCTGACAACACCCCTTCCATGTAACTTAGATGCAACCCGCTGCACGGACCAGCCTGACAACACCCCTTCCATGTAACTTAGATGCAACCCACTGTACAGACCAGCCTGACATCACCCCTTCCATGTAACTTAGATGCAACCCACTGTACAGACCAGCCTGACAACACCCCTTCCATGTAACTTAGATGCAACCCGCTGTACAGACCAGCCTGACAACACCCCTTTCATGTAACTTAGACGCAAACCACTGTACAGACCAGCCTGACATCACCCCTCCTCCTGTAACTTAGATGCAAACCACTGTACAGACCAGCCTGACAACACCCCTCCTCCTGTAACTTAGATGCAACCCGCTGTACAGACCAGCCTGACAACACCCCTTCCATGTAACTTAGATGCAACCCGCTGTACAGACCAGCCTGACATCACCCCTCCTCCTGTAACTTAGATGCAAACCACTGTACAGACCAGCCTGACAACACCCCTCCTCCTGTAACTTAGATGCAACCCGCTGTACAGACCAGCCTGACAACACCCCTTCCATGTAACTTAGATGCAACCCGCTGTACAGACCAGCCTGACAACACCCCTTCCATGTAACTTAGATGCAACCCGCTGTACAGACCAGCCTGACAACACCCCTTCCATGTAACTTAGATGCAACCCGCTGTACAGACCAGCCTGACAACACCCCTTCCATGTAACTTAGATGCAACCCACTGTACAGACCAGCCTGACATCACCCCTTCCATGTAACTTAGATGCAACCCACTGTACAGACCAGCCTGACAACACCCCTTCCATGTAACTTAGATGCAACCCGCTGTACAGACCAGCCTGACAACACCCCTTTCATGTAACTTAGACGCAAACCACTGTACAGACCAGCCTGACATCACCCCTCCTCCTGTAACTTAAATGCAACCCGCTGCACGGACCAGCCATCCTGTCGAACGGCCAAGCACGCAGGTGCTCTTTGTCACGTGGCTTACGTGTCGGACGCCAACCTCTACTTGAACGCTGAAGCGTCCCTTCGCACCAGCGTCACAGTCACCATCATTAGATCCGTTCCTATTTTTACAACTTTACAATAAAACCAATGGACGCTATTTTAACCCATGCCGTTTCCTCTTGGCCGAGTGTTGTCTTTGTTTTTTGTGCTTGTCTCTATTGGTTTTTTTGTTTTTGTTTCTCTTAGTGTGTCTTTGGTGCAAAGTTTTAAAATATTTTGTCGCTCATCTTTTGTGGAATTTGTAGTTGAGCGACTGTGTCACATTATAACCTATTTTATTAGTGAGCTCAGCTCGACGGTAACTAAAGGTAGTGTTAGCAGGGATGAGGAGAATTGTTAAGAGAAAATGCATTAACATTCACCTGAATAGAAAATAAAATAAAAATTTTTCATTTTTTTTTCATGTCCTAATAACCACAAAAGCTATACGCATTTAACCATACAAATAGTGTAGGAATGAGGAAAGTAGTGCTTATATGAAATGTACAATAGTTTGCCTAGAGGGAGAGGGGGAAACCATTTATTTAAAACCATCCTAAACACACCGAGCTGGTATTTGATAGCCAAGCTCAACAAGTGACAAGCCAGCCTAGACGAGCTTGACATTCAGTCTTCGTGCCCACTGGTACAGGTTTGGAAACATCGACTGTATTTAGGAAATATCAAGCTAAATATGTATTTATATATGAAACATACCTAAATTATTTGTATTGGTATTGTAATCAATTGAAAGCCCATATTTTATAGATCATCGTTAAGGACACTTACATTTCGAGAACAATGTTTTCATGAAACGTTTGAAAACCCCATTTCGAAAGAGATAAAACTTGTTTCAAATCCAAATAAATTGTTATAGCATATTTTTGGGTCCATAAAATAAAACGATTAGTTATTAATTACGCGAAATTGAAGTTTTCTCACTAATTATTAATAATAATCGTACACGCTTCGGTGGCCATATGGTCTAACGCGGTACTCTCGTGTTAGACTATAATGCCAAAGACGGGAATATTGGGATTAAATCCCAGTCGTGTGCACTGGGGGATAGTTTTTTGTAGTACATAGGCGTATAACCCATACGGGTAGTAAGACATGGTACTAAAAGAATACTACTCGTGCCTTAAAACTAAATTCGTGTTTCTAGGCAAAATTCAATCTATAAAACATTTTATGTGGCTTATAGTCGCATCCTTTGAGGAATGTACTGTATGTAGCTATGTACTGTAAATAAATGTATATAATGTATATCAAAATACTTTATAATCACCGCAACAGATTGTGCTATTAACTACTTAACTTCAAAAACGTTGTTCAAAAATAGATTTACCTTGACTCTAAAAATAAAAATTTATTTTTAAGCCAAAATGACTGACTAAATAAAATAGCTAAACCTTCTATAGCTGTTACTACCACTTTTTACATATGGTTTTAGAGACTTTAAGTTGCTGTATGTTGTTTACTGCTATTCTACCGTGATATGAATTTAGTGTCTTGTTACTAAGTTTGAAATATCATTAATTTTTATTTGTAATAGGCCTACTTCGCTTTAAAACATGACTCAATAAATATTTCCAGCAACAAAAACTATGAAAATGTCTTAGGCCATACCTTATTATGTAGGCCTCTAAAAAGTATAAATTTCAAGATTTTGCCAGTTTTTTTTACTGAAACTATTTTTTTTAATCGTGCAGAAAGATTATTTTTTGTAATTTTTCTAGGTATTATAAACCCATTTTAAGGATGATTTTGTTTAGTTGAGAATTTCTAAACCTAAATTAAAAAATTTTTATAATGAGAGTTAAAATATTTATTTATTATAATATAAGGTCTCTAATCATCATAAAATGAATAATTTAAACTTTATTTTAATTTTCTAAACGAATAATTTAAATACTCTTTAAGATACAATCATAATTTTAGGTTCCTAAGAGCACATCCACAGTCCATTAACAAGAAAAATGGGATTATTTACTACGCTCAAACCGGGAAATTATTAGAGTGGAATTTTATAAAGTATTCAGTTGACAACAGCTAAACTGGAACACGTATATTAATATATTTCATTTCAAAATAGTTATAAAATAAAATAGGTTATATTATTCCTATTCTAGATAGACAATTGCTTGCAAGGACTTTTTTAAATATACATCCTGGCAGGAAGATTCATACAGGCCATTTTAGTTAATATAGCCTGAGTTTTAGAAGCTTTTTTAAAAAAATCACAAAAAAGGCTATTTTAAGTTCAAATTTTTTTTGTCATAATGTAAGGCTGAGCAACTGAAAGAAAACGATTAGGAGCAGTTGAAATATGGTGATACAGAAGAATTTTGAAAATATAATGAACGCAGATGGTATCAAATACAGATGTGTTGAGAAAAGAAAATGAAGAAAGTAATCTTTGTAAAGTTATACAGCAAAGAAGAGTTAACATGGTAGGACATATACTGAAACATGATAGTTTGACGAAGATAATTATAGAAGGAGATGTGGACGTTAGAAATTCAAGAGGGAGACCAGAACTGGAGTACATGAATCAGATAGCGAACGATGTTGGCAGAAGATGATACAAAGATGTAGCAAATTTGGCCCAAGATAAACAAACATGAATAGCTGTAACAAACCAATCGCAAGAATGATAACCTAATAATGAATGTAAGAATATCTTTAGAATCATTCAATAATTTATAGTTTTTGTTTCAAGGTTATATTTTAAAATTTAGCTGACATGAATCCTATCTTGATTCGTCACTAAGTCACAGGTAGGCGCTTTTATTTTCTCTCCCTCCAGAAAGTATGTAGTGGGGCACAGTTAAAGTAGGTGGTGTTATTTCTGCCACATCACGCAGGGAGAAAGAGGTTGGGGGAGGTATGGATTGTTGAACTGCACCTTCAGGTACATCTTGAACTTAGAACATATCTGCGCATGCTCACGTCACATCTCAGTCATTGCACTCAATGTACCCTGCCAACAAAACAACTATTTAAAGATGAAATGCTAGATGAATTTAGAACGAAGGGAACTTCAGTAGAAAGGTAAACTAAGGATCAAATTAAATATATTATTTTCAAACTTTTTTATACGCACCACGTTTTACTACATGATCAGGTCATACGGATATGTATTAACTACGCTTTTGAGTCAGGGATAAATAAGGTTTAATTTCAGCGTAAATGTACCTGTATTTTCGTGGGGGGAAAGGGGAAAAGCATTTCGGGGAAAAAAAACCTCAGGTCCCCCGTACTGGGATCAGAATTTTGATCTCCCTAATATCGGCAGTCTAGTCTAACATTAGAGTCACGCCTTAGATAGTGCAGCCACCGAACCAGGTTATTTTTGTTATTGCTAAGGATATTCAACGTGCAATTTCTGAACTAACTTATTGCTATAACTTAAAAATAGAAACACAAGACTTGTTCGATACCTTTGCTCAGTCGGTAACTTGTATGTCTACTGAACTGTGGATCACGGGTTTTATTTCCAAAACCGCTGAAAAACATATCATTTGTGAAATTGAGGCTTCCCTTTTGACAGTGATTAAATAACGTCCGTGGAACTGGATGTTGTGTCTGTTATAGATTTAAGTTAGCTTAGAAATTGTGTGATAATATAAATATTCTGTTCAGAAAATGAACGTTAAATATTACAACTTATAATAATCACACATGATTTGCAAATCAACTTAGACCTTGAACACATAAAACCTCTTAAGATGGGGATATAGGGAACTCGAGAAAAAGGCAGTGTTTTTGCAGTTTTTATAACAACACATTTTACTAAAATAAATCAAATATTTCTCCAGTAGAAACATAGAGCTAGTTTTCTTCTCATAGTGACGTCAGCAGATGTTGAGTATCTGTCAAGGTGGTCCTGGAATTTAATGACAACTTTTTCTCTTACTTTAAAAAGTTTTTCGTCTAATGCCGTCAGACTCATGACAGATATTCAACAACTGTTGACATCACTATGTGAAGAAAATTAAAAATTGGCCAAAAATAATTTTGCTATAAAAACTGCAAAAACACTGCCTTTTCGTGTGTCTCCTACATTTGCAATTTGAGTCAGTCATTAGTGTGATATCGAAATCCCCAAAATATCCAGACGCTAAAGCTGGATGTGTCTTGTGCATTACTAAGTTAAGTAAGTTAAGTTAAGTTAGTTTGTTAGTCATGTGGTGATATAATATTTTTTTAAATAAGTGCTTGTTGTATTGACCAATTAAAATAATATATAAAGGTGTGTATGCCTAACCCCTTGCCTTGCCCCTCTCAATTCGTTGTTAAAAAGATTTTAAGACGACCGCAGCCCACCACAGCGGAGCAGTAAAGTTGTAATTCAGATGCATGATAACATTGGACCAGTTCAATAAAATAGTAGTCAAGGTATGTTTTATTGTCCATCCTTGATCACCTGCACGCACAGCACGCATTGACCTGACTCCTAAGGCCGGAACACGGACCCAGACCTACGCGTTCTATCAGCGTTACCCCCATAAATCCCCCCTTGTGGACCGGTGGGCGGGATCACAATAGACTGGATTGCTATTGGGGGTCTAGGATCGAGTCTCAACCGGGTGAACTGGAGGTGGCTTATCACCTTTGATGTTCCCAACCTCTTCCCATTCTAATGCAAGTACATTTATTTAAAAATACCCTCCTCATCCCTATCCTATAGTTTTGTTATTTCTGCGATTTTCCCACCTTTTCCCCTTACTATTGCGGGTACATAAACTAGGAAAATACCCTTCTATTATATACATTGAGGTCGTAAAAAGCCCATGTATTAAACGTGTGTCGTTAATTAAAAAATGATACACATATGGCCACGTGGGCTAAGGCTTTACATCCTCATTTTACTCGGTCACTACTGACAGTAAGTTCGGGGTTTAAATCTCGGCAGTGTATAATGGAAGATCTTACTAATATTATATGTTTTTCTCTGTAGTTCATCAATTATATCTTCACGAAGGTGTTTGAACATTTCCTCTGAAGGCACTCTCTTCGTCCATTATCTTTAAATTAATTCGTTAGTAGTTCTCGTGTTAAATAAAAAACTTCTTATCTACCCCTAAAACTCCTCCCCATTATTCTGTTCTAGTTATTTAAATAATTCTTAGATACCAGAATATGCATCTACAAGTAAACATAGGCCTAGCTAAACTATTTAATATGCCATTATACCCACCTTGGTAAGCTCTTCTGGTGGGATTTGCCGATGACAGGTAGGTCAGCGATATAATCCCGGTTGGGTGTATTGAGGATGTTTTTATCTTTAATTATCTTCTACTCTATCTACACTTAACTGCAGACATATTTTCTCTTCAATTTTAATGTACCCACATTTACCCCACTGGTTTTAATAAATACTGATAGACTGGACGGGTAGTAAGACGCGGTGCATTAATAATAATAACAATAATCCTTATAGTATGCAACTTTCCACAAATACAGATATTTCTCATATAACGAGTGTTTTTAGTCCGCGATTTGGATAAAACATGGTCAGTGAAATAAGGATTGTTTTTTTGATAACGCGGTCCCGAGACATATTATGAGATTTCTGAAAGTGGATCATTGTGAATCCCCGTATCTACTACGTTACTCTGCCCCCCCCCCTCCCAACGATGCCGCATAGATCACGTGCGCGAGTGTGGTTTCAGGGATTCTCCATCCGAGTGCCTTGTTTCTTCCCCAATAGCGATGTAATCATAAATAGCCTACACAATTTGTTTTCCTCTCTTAAGTATGTTCTGCTTCATATAATCAAGGTATGTATTATTTCCGCATTATAATAATACTTACTATTTAATTTTTTGACAGTTTAATTTATAAACAACAATATGTAAGTAGTATATAAACAAATGGAACTATAAAGTTATGTCAAAATATGAACAGAAAGTGATTTTTCATAGGTCTGGTCAGTAACTACTACCCTGCAATCTTTATTTCTCTATTTAACTTATGTTTTATATAACGCGATCTTTTTTTCCAGAACACAGCTAACGTTTTATAGGAGAAACTCCTATATTTAATTCGTTGACAAAAATGTTTGTGTGGGCTTATGTTGTATCTGAATAAACTTGTTAGTCTTTTTAAACCACTGGGTTCGTATAATTTACTGCCCAAATAATTGAGTTAGTACATCGTCACCACATAACTTCCGTCTGATTCAAATAGCAAATAACCATCTTGTCAGTTATAAAAATTACTAAAACAGGTTTCATTATATTTATACTAGAGATAGGCTGAATTCTATATTTCTAGAATCCAAATCTTAGATTTTCTTTTGAATCTCGAATCAAAACTCGAATCCTCAAATTTTTAAAATTTTTTGTTTTAATTAATGTATTTTTTAATCTAATAAAAAAGTTGTTTAAAGGCTTCTGACAATTGGTTATTTTATTTGTCATGTTTATTACGTTATAAAAAACCCAAGATAACCCTTTGTTACTCCCCCATCTACGTATGTTTATATATTTTCTTTTTGCCAATTGCTTAAAATTATTGAATTTAGTCAAGGTCTTCAAAATTGTGTTCGAGATCATTTATGAGATTTTTACGAATCTCTAATCTCTCAGCTACAATAAGATGGGAGGGATTCGAGGATTTGAGCGTACCGTATTTATTTATACATAAAGTCATGTGATCTGCATCAGGACTAGTATTATAGGACTAGGACAGGCACAACAACCAGCCTCCTGCCGTTAATTCATTAATGTGAAAGGGTAAATCGAACCCGGGGGTACTTAGCTAGGTAGGCAGACACGCTGCCAACTGAACTAAGGTGTCGGACTTTTCAAAATTACGAATATGATACTTGATGGGGCTGTAAACTTATAGATCATTTTAATCTCTCAAAGTTCGTTATTCATGTAAAGTATATTTAACTGTACAGGCGTTAGCTTTCTTTCACGTTAAATATCACTAATAAATCAAATCATTTAGACATGGTTCGTCAATCATTAAGGTCATTCGACAGTAAAAAAATTATTGCACACTTTTAACAAGTGTATAATTATAAGTTATAAATATTGACTCAATTATTTCAAATCATTGCAGTTCACGAGCTATAAGGGGTCAAACTTGCTATTCTATGCTTTTTACATACCATTGTTAAGGTAATTAATGTATGGAGCTGAAATTTAGTATAACTAGACATTCATATGAGATGTATAGAATGAAATATTTATGGTATGTTAAAGAACATTAATTTTTAATATTTAAGCAGTTTAATTTGATACAATTACATCATTTTTAATTACATATAAATAATGTTATTTTTATACCCCAATAATTTGATTTTATCTCATTATGTAGCACAGAATGTCGTTGTTTATAATAATTCTTTTAACCTAGCCCTACTCGCTAATTTTTAACAATGTGTACAAGTTGAGCATTGAAAATAAAGATTTGAAAGGTATATTTCATGAAACTTATTGTTTAGACTTTACCAATTGTAGAGACAACACCGAATAACAGAACATAATATGCCAGGCTGGAGTAGAGGGTCAGATAATCTCAACTAATAACAACGAGGCAAAGCGAACGCCAGCTTCCTTATTTGATCTATGTTGCCAGAATTGGCTGAGACGTTGCTACTTGCTCTCTATTCCAAGATAGTCCCCTTACCCCCCTCCCCCTCTGCACCTGTGTTAAATTACCTGCCTAGATATTACAGACTCAAACAATCTTAGTAATTCTTATTGTCGAATTACCTTAACGTACTGACCTAACATACAATGTGTCTTGAAACCTCCTCTTTTTCCTCCAGGAACTGGTTTTCTCAGCACCGCCACTGACGTTGTGGGCTTGAACATGTCAAGAGGAATACATGATAGGCGTGTTATTTTTATCTTATTAAAAACTAGCGCTAGTGGCGCTCGGAGCAGTCGAATGATCAGCTGTATGCTGTTAAGAGGGGATCAGTGTTTGCCGCGAGGGTATTATGACAAGTCAAGCCGGTGGTCTGAAAAACATTCCTAGGACTGCTGTAAAGAGAACAGTAACTCCAGATACATTCCACCATTTGTTTGGAAAACAAAATAGCTTATTCCGTGATCTTCAAGTTTGATCAAGATTGTGTGAAATAAATAAGAACAGGAGTACATATTTAAACCAGAATGATATTTCCTGTTTGCATACGGAATTTTACGATCTATTCCCAATAAATTAGGAGTAATTGCATTATTAATATCAATTTCTATTTTATTTACTATGCCTTTCTACAACAACAACAACAACAAAAAGATTAAGAGAATAATGATATATATCCTATTAATCAATTTTAATTTTGATTAATAATTAATATTATGATTTTATTAACTTTAATTGGAGCTCGACTTGTTGAAGAAATACGTATATATTAACGATTTTAAAGGAAGCTTGGTATTAAAAGCCAAAATATAATAATTTATATTAGTATCTTAAACGGGATTAGTTGAGTATGGTTGGGTTTTTGAAAGTGAAATAGAAGGTAACGCGAGTTGGGGTCCACATTTTTGCAATATTTAGCACAAAATAAAGAAAATACTGCTTCAGTAGTTACTTTTTAGTTTAATTTTCTACAAATCTACACAGCTCAACAGTCCTCGACTACTTATATTTCTGAATTTGAAAATAAATTTTTCTCTTCATTTAAAAAAAATTTTGTTCAAATTTCCGTGATGCCCATTATAAAAATTCAAAAATATTGATATTACTATGAGTATAAAATCAAACTAAACGTATCTACTGTAGAAATATTTTATTTATTTCTGCCAAAACAAATTTTTGTTGTTAAAATGCAAAAATAATTACCATAAATCACGTTCCCTTCTATCCTTCCTTAAACTAGATGTTTTATTATTTTTATTATTTGAAATATTTAACCCTAGCTTTTTTTAGCACCATTTATTAATACCCATTTGGTTTATACACCTATAGACTAATTACTCTAATGTGTTAGGGATTAAGTAGGCTTAATTTAGAGGAATTGTGCCCGCATTTTCGTGAAGATATAGAGTGGAAACCATGTAGGGAAAACTATTATCAATGCACCCAACTGACATCGAACCCCGAAATCCCCGTCTTCAGCAGTCTACTCTGTTGTGAGAATAGCGCCTTGGGCCATGCGGTTACTGAAGTAAGTAGCGTGCACTTTCTAAGCTGAATGATTATTTCATCACACGATATATAAACTAAAATTATAACAGACACAGCACCCAGCTCCCAACCGTTAATTTATCACTGGGAAAGGGGAAACCCAAATTTAACCAATGATAAATATTTCGGCTATCCTGATAATCGATCCCGGGACCATTAGATTAATGTGCAGACATGCTACCGATTAAGCTAATGTGTCGGACAATTTGACTTATTAAGATAGATATTGATCCTATCCGGCTTAGAACCAAGTTTTATTAAGAATAATATATTTTCACCCGCTTTGGTGGCCGCATGATCTAAGGCGTGCTACTACCGTAGAAAACTAAACTGCCGATGATGGGGAGATCAAGAATCTAATCTTGGTCGGGTGTACTGTGGTTTTTCCAAAATAATTTTCCATAATCCCTCCACGTGAATGTGGCTACGCTCCCTATAAACAGGTGCCGATTCAGGGGGGGTCAAAGGGTCAGTTGACCCCCCTGTGAAAGTTAGAAAATTAATAAAAAAAATGAAAGTTCAAATTTTATGAAGAAAATACAACACAGATAAATTATACACTTTATCTGTTTACGCGCAGACACCTCTTAAGCCGGGTCCACACGTACATTATTCGTCCATGTTTAATCAATGTTCGATACGACTCACGTAAGTGTGGAAAAAATATTCGTTTTCATGTACAAATATGTGTCGTGCATAGCGAGTAACGAACACTTCTGCAGAGAGAAGGTAGACTACCACACATCAAAGAAGACTAATAATCACCTGAGAGCAGTTCATCCACGAATACCGAATATAAAGTATGTGTGGACAGCAGGAGCGGTGGAACTGTGGGGGACTCTGACCCACTGGAAATAATTTGCCCCTCCCTGGAATAAATCCCCTCCCCCCCAGATATATCTAAAATCCTTTGATATTACCGGATATGAAGCTGAAAGTTGGCCAAAAATCAAACTCCAAATGACTTCTAGACACTTTACAGGCATAGTTTGAAAAGCATCGAATAAAGATTGTCTCTCTTAACTTCCGTCGTAAGAGCGGTTGTTCGGTACCATACCTTGGCAGCCGTCTGTATTTTAAGATTGATGTATTTAGAACCAAAACATTTTAGACAAATAAGAAAACAAAAGAAATACAAGATTAAAAAAAAGTCCCACCAAAAAGACGTTAACGATCCACCTTCGAAGAGATGTCAGTACTCCAGGGATTTTTTTTTCTCTCTTCAGGACCAACTGGAAGGGCTATAAAATCAAATATTTAAAAAATAAATTTAGAAGGTTGAAAGTTTTCAATACTCTTCATGGTGGTCGTAAACACACGAAGGGAGGAAGTGGAGTGGGAAGGAGATTGGAAAACCACCCTTAGTAGACCCTACCAGAATCTGAACACCAAACTCCCCCTCTCCAGCAGACCAGTCTAAAATGAGAGTGACACCTTAGACTATTAAGACACTGAAGTGGGTTTATAAAATAATTAATGTTCAACTTTGTCGTAGTTTAAAAAAAAGGGATAAAAGATTTTACTGTTCTCAATTCAACTGTTTCTTTTAAATAAAAAATAAATAAATAGGGGAAACAGCACCATAATATAACGTCTGATTCGAGATGTATTACTTACCTAAGCTACAGTCCAAATTTCACAGGAAGGGCCTTTTAAAAGATACAAACTTTTTTTTGCAACCAACATTGATAAACTGACAAGACGTGTATTAATTACAACTTGTGAATGTGTGGAATTCCAGGCCTCCACCGTGGTTCGGATTCCACGTTAAACTGTAGGTCCTCCATTTCATCTAACAATCATCCTACCATTACACATTAGCGTAAGTGCGTATAACCCGAACGGGTAGTAAGACGCGACGCTAGTAATAATAAACATTGATAAAATGTTAATATTTTATATGTATTTATAGAATAACATCTATCAAAATTAATAGCTGAAGATCACATGAATTTACGTTTTAGTAAATGAAAGTAGATATGGTACGTACCTTTCCTTGCTGTCAAATAAGGCTATTCCTATGATAATTGGACTGAAGGTGTTATTCGTGGGGTGAGACGGGTTCTTAAAACAATATCCAAAAGGTCTAAGACGATTATAGGCCAGATATGTTTTAGTTCCATGAACATAATAATAATGATGATGATGATGATAAAAAATGTCATCTTAGGCAGACCAAGAATGTAGCCCTTGAACTCCGTGTAAACTATTTCATGCTATCTCTCTCTCTCAAACACCGCAGGTGTCATCTCATAGACCTCAAACCCAATTTGAATACTCGCTGCTAAACATATTTATAGTCAATAAAGATCTTCGTAGGGATTCCTTAGAGCAGTGCTTTTTTTTTTAACATTGCTTTGCAGAACCCTCTACCCCTCCTTTTACTTGATAAATATATAACCCACCTCCCCTCCTAAATCCACATCAGTGGTCAGGTCATATAAGGTGTCAATATCGCACAAGAATTGGGAGGGCGAGGTTTGGATCTCATCCGCATTGGTTTTCTCTCTTCACCTCTCCACGCTAAGGCGGGTACACTTTTCTCTATGTCGGCCATTTATCGACTTTCCACACCTATCAACTCGCCACACTCGACTATATTAGGAATCCCATCAACTCGCCACACTCGACTATATTAGGAATCCCATCAACTCGCCACACTCGACTATATTAGGAATCCCATCAACTCGCCACACTCGACTATATTAGGAACCCCATCAACTCACCACACTTGACTATATTAGGAATCCCATCAACTCGCCACACTCGACTATACTAGGAATCCCATCAACTCACCACACTCGACTATATTAGGAATCCCATCAACTCACCACACTTGACTATATTAGGAATCCCATCAACTCGCCACACTCGACTATACTAGGAATCCCATCAACTCACCACACTTGACTATATTAGGAATCCCATCAACTCGCCACACTCGACTATACTAGGAATCCCATCAACTCACCACACTCGACTATATTAGGAATCCCATCAACTCACCACACTCGACTATACTAGGAATCCCATCAACTCACCACACTCGACTATATTAGGAATCCCATCAACTCACCACACTTGACTATATTAGGAATCCCATCAACTCGCCACACTCGACTATACTAGGAATCCCATCAACTCACCACACTTGACTATATTAGGAATCCCATCAACTCGCCACACTCGACTATACTAGGAATCCCATCAACTCACCACACTCGACTATATTAGGAATCCCATCAACTCACCACACTCGACTATACTAGGAATCCCATCAACTCACCACACTCGACTATATTAGGAATCCCATCAACTCACCACACTCGACTATATTAGGAATCCCATCAACTCGCCACACTCCACTATATTAGGAATCCCATCAACTCGCTACACTCGACTATATTAGGAATCCCATCAACTCACCACACTCGACTATATTAGGAATCCCATAAACTCGCCACACTCGACTATATTAGGAACCCCATCATCTCACCACACTCGACTATATTAGGAACCCCATCAACTCGCCACACTCAATTATATTAGGAATCCCATCAACTCACCACACTCGACTATACTAGGAATCCCATCAACTCACCACACTTGACTATATTAGGAATCCCATCAACTCGCTACACTCGACTATACTAGGAATCCCATCATCTCGCCACACTCGACTATATTAGGAACCCCATCAACTCGCCACACTCAATTATATTAGGAATCCCATCAACTCACCACACTCGACTATACTAGGAATCCCATCAACTCGCCACACTCGACTATATTAGGAATCCCATAAACTCGCCACACTCGACTATATTAGGAACCCCATCATCTCGCCACACTCGACTATATTAGGAACCCCATCAACTCGCCACACTCGACTATATTAGGAATCCCACCAACTCGCCACACTCGACTATATTAGGAATCCCATCAACTCGCCACACTCCACTATATTAGGAATCCCATCAACTCGCTACACTCGACTATATTAGGAATCCCATCAACTCGCCACACTCGACTATATTAGGAATCCCATCATCTCACCACACTCGACTATATTAGGAATCCCATCAACTCGCCCCACTCAATTATATTAGGAATCCCATCAACTCGCCACACTCGACTATATTAGGAATCCCATCATCTCACCACACTCGACTATATTAGGAATCCCATCAACTCGCCCCACTCAATTATATTAGGAATCCCATCATCTCGCCACACTCGACTATATTAGGAATCCCATCAACTAGCCACACTCGACTATATTAGGAATTTCATCAACTCGCCACACTCGACTATATTAGGAATCCCATCAACTCGCCACACTCGACTATATTAGGAATCCCATCAACTCACCACACTCGACTATATTAGGAATCCCATCAACTCACCACCATAATATTTAGAGGAAAGTAGAGGCATTTTAATAAAACAAATGAGAACGTGACATATTTATTCTATACATTTCATTTAGCTCCTCGTAAGGGAATACTTTTTTTTTTCGTTTCCTGCCCATCTTTAAGGTAGAAAAGTTCCCACTCTTCCCATTGTCAACATAATTGCTAAATAGCCTACATAGTCTGAAAACTCGAATAGGTTCATATTGGGTGCTAGGCTAGGTTAGGTTAGGTTTAGGTTAGGTTAGTTCTTTCCATAATGACCGCGGTAGATCTTTGCGATAGCAGAACGCGCTCGGGTGCCATGACCATGGGGTACGGGAGACACGTGGTGAGTGGATGAGTATCTGACTGATAGTGGCATGTGGCGAAATGATAGATAAACAATGGGATGTAAACATTTTACTTGTGAAGAGTTGAGTTACCCGTATAATTTCAACCCCTCTTAAATTAGGTCGCCGATAACCCCGTATATATTATTTTTTTGCACCACACCCTCTTTCTAGCAACCTTCCCCAAAAATCATAACCAAATAGATATTATTAAGTAGGCTATTTTTATATTTTATCAATCAATGTTTATTATATTGTATTATAATGTACTATTATCTCGAAAAAAGCATATGTTTATTATTCACACACGTTGATGAAATAAATGGACACAATCACACAAACTTTCTCATGATGTGTATTATAGAGAAAAGAAAATTTTCAAAAATAGGATTTCAGTAAACTACTCTTAATTAAGTTTTCCTTATAAAAACAAACACACTATCTTGTTAATTACAAGAAACGATCCTTATACATACAATTTTAATCAAATTGTTTATAAATATTGTTAACAAAGTTCATATTAAAAAAAATTAGACCAATTTGTAAACGATTATAGAATTATTCTTGATTTGTAAAAATAAAAAATTATTCTTATTTATAATGAAAAACTATTCCCAGATAATCATTTTGAACTCAATCTTTAAAGCAAATTAAAAAAAATTTCAAATGTTCTATAATTTGTCGTAAGAAAACTAGCCTTAAATTAATTTACTATAGGAATATAAACATTTATCATGTAAAATAGTTCCCATATACCAATTTTGAATAAAATCGTTAGAGCTACTTAAAAAAATCAAATTTTACAAAAATAGGTTATCAGTAAACTAATATAATTTAAAAAAATATGTATAAATTATAATATAAAAACCTAAACAGGTACCAATTTGGAACCAAATCACTGAAGCCATTTTTAAAAATATTCAAATTAAAAAAAGTAATTAGTTTTCAAAACATTTCAAATTTTAGAGAATCCCTCTTCAGTAAACAACCCTTTAATGAATTTGACCAAAAAACCAAGTGCACAGTGTTATTCGGAAGGTCAAACACTTCCTAGATATACATTTAAAACCAAATAGTTAGAGCCATTTAAGAAAAATCTGAAACTAAAAAAAATCCCATGGTATGGCCCTAGAACATCTAGACATCAGGCATGAACAAACCACATCAAACTGTTTCAGATATGTGGCAAAAGGACAGACACAAACATGGAGAGAGAGAGAATAACGTAAAATACACTTTTTTTTTGGGTTCGTACAGACGTAAAAGGTAAAAATTCATATTAATATCAAAGTCGAAAATTTTCACGATTACAATACTTTCTCGTGATGTAAAAAAGTAAAACAAACTTATACACAAATATATATCAATATTCTATATCTACTTCATATTGTAATTTTCAAAGTAAAATCGTGGCAGATATTCACTGGGTTGATAGTTACAACTATCATTACAATTACGATGTTTTTAGTTTAAAGCGTTAAAGTACAAATAAAATAATATGAACGTTTTACGTTTGGTACAGTACAGTATGGTTTCTTGTGACGTCATCGGCTTGTCTAGCCATCGTTTTAGCGTTTTCCTGCAAAACGTCAACCAAGGCGCCGACAAACAGAAAAAAAAGGAATAAAAAAATAACAACTTTAAACAGGTTCTATTTGAAACAAAATATTTCCACAGGTTTTAGCGGCTACTTAAAATAAAGTTTTTAAAAACTACATATTAATGTGATACAAAGTAGCTTTAAGAAACAAGGGCAGTAGTGCTAACTTAAACAGCCATGAAACAAGTGAGGCCAACCTAAAATACACACAAATAACGAGGTAAAAGAAATAAATTAAAAATGATTGAGTGAGATAAAATAATATTAATCTACCTATACATCAACTTAAAACAACTTGTTTAAAAAAAAAAGAGCTCTAAATGTTTGAACACGAAAAGGTGTGCCAACAAAAATAAAGAATACTCTGACGACTAACACATCCATGCGAAGTTCAAGAATGCGTGTGAAACATAATATTGTGACATTTTATCGGGTCAATTATTGTACCAGTAATTTAGTCAGCAATTTCTTAGGCAAGGACTACCTCTATGATCTAGTGGTCCCTGGTTACAACTCCAGAGGTATCGGGTTCGATCCCCTGCACTTCCAGAATCTTTCTGTGAAGCGGTGGGTCTGAAACGAGATCGACTCAGCCTCGTGAGGACAAAAGAGGAGGTAATTGAATAAACAAGTGGCAGCTCCGATATAGAAAACAGATATTAATGGCCTGAGGGTTCGTTGTGCTGACCACATGACACCCTCTATAGACCAATGTTGGCACTATCATCGCTAATGGTGGCTACTGACTAATTAATCTAAGGTGTTATCGCTAACATTTAATCAATATTAAACTTGGGTACACTAAGATAATCCCTTTTACTTATTATTTATGTTAGACTGAAGGACAAATCTGTCGGAAGGAATATTCAAACGCAAATATAATAAAGTGTGTTGAGCTCGGTGATCTTGGGGTAAAGTTCTCGCCTCAGGAACTGATGTTTGCGGGTTTAAACCCAGCTGCGGTCGACGGATTAATCTTAAGCTGTAAAAATCCATAGCTCTATTTCCTTTGGAGGGGAAGTAAAGGCGTCAGTCTTACGTCAATTGTGGCATGTAAAAGAACCTGGAAGGTATGTGAAAATATATTTCCAGTAAAATTGGCAGGCCCTTTTGCTCTCGCTCTTAGACATTTTCGTGAGCTGATATAAACAGTCGGTTTAGGCAATGCAAGCTAAATAGCTTAAATAAATTCAAATAGCTAAGTGTGTTTAGCTCTGAGTATAAAATTATAATTTTAACATTTAAAATACAATAATAAATACTAGCATATTAGTTAAAATATTAGCATTAAAATATTTTTTAAATTTGGCCAAGCAAAAATTAAATAATAATATTTCAACAGATTTTCATCCAAATAAACTTGGTGCATATTACATCCTCTTTTAAAATATATTTAATATATTTGTCTAGAAAGTTAACGTTAAAATGTCAATAGAAACTTAACTTTTATATAGACTAATAGACCTTAAATCGGCCTCCTCAACCATTAGGCCACGCGGAAAAAACCTTTTTGATAGTAATATCACATTAACTATTCCTTTTTTGGAGGGAACCTAATGGTTTATTCCATTGGTACGTTCAATACAAGTGATATTGACGACTTAATATAACAGCTATGGATGAGGATAGTCGAATTAAAAGTAGAAAAATAACAATTAAAAAAAAAAAGCTCCAGCACGCTCAGTCAGTTCCGAAAAATCATTTTCCTGTCAACCTCGATAGTTTGTGATGTGAGTCCACAACCTTATACCGCTTGATTACAGATGTGGGTCACGATTTTTTTTTACCTTGTTTACCCTCCAGCTCATCACGTCTTACTACCCATACGGAGCTAGGCGTAGTTTAATTACTCTAATGGGTTAGTGATTAAGAAGTCAAAATTTAAATATAAATATACTCGCAATGTAATATTTAAAAAAACAACACCCTCAGCATATCCATCTGGGATTCTAACCCCGACTGTACCACCACCGGAAAACCAAGCTAGTCGAGTCTGACACTTAGGACCAAATATGTAGTAGAAATTTGAAGGTCATCCTATGCACCATTTGACCTTGACTGCATGCTATTCGCTTACTAGAAGATTATTTGACCCCTTAGACTAGATTTTAGAATACAATCTACAGGTCCATATAAACAGTTAATATTTAAGATGTCAGACAATCTTCCATTCAATATGGACTGCATGCCAATCGTATACTACGAGATTGGCTTACTCCAAAGACTATACTTAAAATCACGTTCCCACCGTTGCAGGTAAAAACTGTTGTTTACCCACAACCGGGGTCTACGGCGATTATGTTTGTTCATTGCGTGTAATTCATATCTGCACCAAACGTAACTACTCTACGCCCCTAACCCCCCCCCCCCCCAACCTTAAACATGGTCGTCCCTACCGGGGCGTTAACAAGCGGCCGTGGGGACACATTAGAACGTGCTAAAAGTGACACCTAGACTCGAAACACAAGGTTAGCGGATCCGTGCGTACAGGTGCTTGAGCCAACATTAGACCGACCAGAAAAATAAACTACAGTTGTCTCAAGGATCGACGTTGGGCATGGTTTCCAACACGAGACAGATACCGACATAGCTGTGGACAAAAACATTTAGAGACTATTTTATTCTATACTTAGTGGCAAGCGCTGAGAGAACTGTGTATTTTGTTTGTTTGTTTTAATCACTGCGTCTTACTACCTGTTTAGGTTGTACGCATTTGCGTGGCAGGAGAGTGAGAAACCATTTAGAAAAAAACCTACCTCAATAGACCCGATCAGGATTCGATCCCCGATCTATCCATCATCAGCAGGCTAGTATAACACGAGAGAAATGCCTTAGACCGTTCCGCCACTGAATTGGACCTGCATGTTCTACGAAGGAAATATCTTCACTTACCCTCGCCTGCAGTCGGTGGCAAGCTCTAAGGGAATTATCACTCTTTCTTTGATTATAAATACATTATATTCGTATATTATATATTTAAACCTTCTTAGTCCCTATCTTCTAGTTTAAATATGAGAAAAAATGTACCCGAATTTTCGTGAAGGTGGAGTGGGAAATCATTCAAAAGAAACCTCAGGACAGGCATCCGGGACTTAAAATACCGACCTCCCCAACTATTCAGATAAGATTAGACTCACGCCTTTGTCTGTGCTACCACCGGTGCGAGTGTAGAAATGTGTCATAAGTCCTGTTGACTAATATAGTTGATATATTAACATATCTTTGAAGAGTGGGAAAGAGTACTATTTATGGATGATCACGACACAAAACTAATAAAGAAGCACAGTAACCAACACCCGGAAAGTTGTCACCTATACACGCCAGGAAAAAAACAAATACAAAAAATCCTGAAAGCGTTCTCAATAACCTGACACCTGTCTCGACATCGTGTCCGTCAAAACTAGGTTCATAAACCACCTTCTCAACTCTCCGTCAACTTACACGCCGATAAATCAACCAAGGACGAGCTATAAACCCTCAAGTCTAAACACGACTTTCAACACCGAAACATTAAACACTTACTATATTTACGCGTCATTAAAAAATATCGGTCAGGAGTGGAAACATTTAATAAGGTGGTACGTGCCATCATCTTCAGCATCTTTTTTTTTTAAACATCGATTAATAATACTTTTAGGTGTCTCAAGGTCCTAATTTTTTTTTCCTCCTGTGAACTTACAAGATTGCTCTGCAAGAGATTGTTTATGTTTTATTTGTGATCGTTCAAAGGCATCCCATTCCAAACTGGGGACGAATGGGTGAGTTTCCATTGGGTCTACATCCCAGCACGCCTGGGTAATCAGCGCTCGGGATATCATAATTACGGTGAACTCCGAACTAATCGTGAGGTGCCCGATAAATATCCAGCCTAAAGCTTGATTCACACGTTCATCGGAAATAGAAAGCAGAATCTGTCTCAGTGGAGCAGCAATTCACACGCTGTATGTTAACCCACGATGCATTTCAAAGCTAACTTAAAACAACTTATTATCAACATAATTTATTTTCAAGTGGATAAACATATATTTTAAACCATTCTCCCGATGGATGTTTTCCAATTATAGCTCTGTGGCGTGGCACAATCCAATACATTGATACACACGGTTTACATTGACGGATTATTTCAAATCATCTCCCAACGGCCAAAAAAGCTGTCCGCTTGCTTCTATACCTCAGTTTTATCTTATGTGGTGCTGACTGACAGCTCACAGCTGACTTCTGACGGCTTTTAAAAGCTACCAGACCAAATTATGTATCCCTACGCCGAACCATATGATCTGCAAAAAACATGTCTTTAGCAGTTGTCACTTCTGACAGTCAAAATTTAGGTATATACCTAAATGTTGACTGTCAGAAGTCAGCTGTGAACTGTCAGTCAGGACCACATAAGCTAAAACTGAGGTATAGCTGTAGAGCGCATGAGTTGTCAAATGCGCATGCGCACTGATTTGAGATGGTTTATTCTGAGATTTAATTGGTTATCCTGTGCAGAACATCTCAGGTAGAGCGGACAAAGTAAAGATGAGTTAAGCTTCAGAGGAAAAGCTCGCGCCTATGAGGCGGACATCCTGTGATTGGCTTAGATCTCATCACGTGACCACGTTTATGTTCTGCGCTAGTTATTCGGCGAACGTGTGAATCCACAGTAAGTCCCCGTTACGGATTCAAACATTAAACCATTTGAAGATCATCGCAGGAGAATGGGCAAGTGTTGTAGGATTTATGTAATAGGCACCTTTTAGAAAACAAAAACCTATTTTTTTAAAGTTGACAGTAATAACATGTTATTGTATTATTATGATGAGTTCATAGGCATTGATAATACAACTTATATCAAAAGATACAGCTGCAATTCCCATGACTTGAAGTATGAACACGTGAAAGTAGATCTGGTAAGTTTTCTAGCTGCCAAATAAGGTTATTTCTATGAAAATTGAACTGTAGCTAATCAAATCGGGATGACGTGGTGTGACCCCACTGATTTTAGGTAACTCAGATGATTTATTCAGATGGAGATAAACGTGGCAGCGTAATCCAACGCCTTTAAGGTGGGATGGAAGGGTACGCTAGGAAAGACCAGTGTTTTTGCAGTTTTTATGGTAGCACTTTTTTTTGCCAAAATAAATAAAATATTGTTTCAGTAAAAACATAGAGTTTAATATTATTCACATGTTAATATTAACAGTTCCCGAATATCTGTCATGAGAATAGCGGCATTATCTAACAAACTTTTTAAATGAAGGAAAAAAGTTGTCATTAAATTCCAGAACACTCTTCATAAATATTCAAGAAATTTTGATATCATTATGTGAAGAAAATTAAATTCTATGTTTGTACTGGAGCAATATTTTATTTATTTTAACCAAAAAAAAATGTATTGCCATAAAAACCGCCAAAACACTGTTTTTTTTTTTCTCGCACCCCCTGTCATCCCCCTTTAAGCGGTCCATACACAATAAGACAATATTCCGTAAACTACTGTTGCGATACACAACATGTGGGTCCACACACTGTGCAACAGAATTATGAATCATCAGTTCGAGTTTAAAGTCAGTGAGGGAGGTATATCTGAAGCAGTCTGCTTAGCGATAATCATTGAATGTGCTTCGGAAGAAAATATATATTAGCACCGCGTCCCGTTCGTGCTATGTACTAATCACGCTAATGTGTTAGGAATGAGTAAGAATGAATTTAGATGAATTGTACCCTCATTTGCGCGTGGTTAGATAGTGGGAGGCCATTTAAGGAAAACCACCCTCGATACACCCAACCGGGGTCGAACAAGGCTATCCCCTTCATTGGCAGTCTAGTATATTGCAAGAGTAAGACCTTAGAGTCTTAGACCATGTAGCCACCGAAGCGGGTTAGAAGAAGATAAAGCAGGGAAACGGAAAGCTGAGAATGTGTAATTTTTTTTAAATTTTTTTAAAGTGCGTCATTTCGCGCGGTTTTTATACACATCACTTTTCCATTTCTAAACTTACAGAAGATAGCGGTATAAATTCTCTTCTGAATACTTTATTTAATGATGTTGATGCCACTATAGAACAAAATTAATGAAACGGACGCAATAAAAGCTATACCTCAAGTGACCAACTGTTGTGCACCATTACTCAATCCAGCCCACACATTGTACCAACTGTTGCGCAAACAAAAAATCCAAGCACGTTGGTTTTGTTCAACCCGTTGCACAATACTTCATGGTCATTATTCTTACACAAAAACCTCTGTTGTACAAATTATTTGATAGTTTATGATGGGTTTGGGGGGGCTTCAGCTAAGTAAATAGAATGTTTACTTATTGAGTTAAGGGTCACGGGCTCAATTCTCGTCACAGACAAAAAATATTATCATTTCTGAAATTGGGCTCTCACCTTACACAGTGAGACAGAGAGAGTTACGTTCTAGAGATAACTTAGTTTGTAAGTCATGTGTTGTCCCAATCAGTTGGTTCATAAGATGTATGCTTTTTTTTTATCATCGCATCTTCCTACCTGCTCAGGCTATACGTATATGTGATAATTACTCTAATGAGGTAGGGATGAGAAAGGAAGCATTTTATAGGTAATCTACCCTCATTAGCGTGGAAGGTGGGTGGGGAGCCATTTAGGAAAAAACCACCCTCAGTAGACCGAATCGGGATTCAAACTCCGATCTCCCCGATCATCAGTAGTCAGTCTAACATGAGAGTGACGCCTTAGACCCCTCGGCCATTGAAGCAGGTTAAGTTCGTGTTAAATTCACGTAACAAAGTTGGCAGAAAAATAAAATTTTCTGCATTCTTCATAGTAGAATGCTATTAAATTGAAATGACTTTATCAAACTAGCGTTTACAAATATATAAATACTAGAATTAATTACAAAAAATGAATTTAAATAATCTAATTTAAATATCCTACTTTGTAAAAAAAAATTGTTGTAAAATCCACGTTTGCGTAGCTTAATGTGCTTTTATATTCTAGTTCAAAATTTATGCACCGTGTCTTACTACCCGTTCGGGCCATCCACATGTTTATACTAATGGGGGATGAGAAAGGTATACGTTAGATGAAATGTACCTTTATTTGCGTGAAGTGGGAAGAGGAGATACATTCAAAAAACACCCTCAAAGTATTTGACCGGAATTTCAACCCCAACCTTCCAATCATCGGCAATCTAGAATATTGCGAGATTGACGCCTTAGTTTTTGCGATCACTGAAGCAGGATCATTACTTGTAAAGTATTTAAACCAAAATAATTTTCTATTCATAACTAATTAATTGATTAACTTTTCAAAGCAGTGATTGTAAGCAAGAAGGAATGTGAATGAGTTCTGATTACCCTAGACTAATTGGGACTAATTTCACGTAATTTCATCAACTAAAGTAGCTGCAGCACATGAGTGGTTGAACCTCCTGAAGACCAGTAGAAGTCGTTCCTGGATGATTGACACGGGTGGGATGTGTAGTTGTGGTAATGAGGAGGTGTACTGTACTTGTAGACTCCCTACAGCAAGATAAGTAGATCCATCATGCTCCTCTCTGGGAGGAAGGTTCATCCGTCTCAAGAGGTAGTCACATCAGGACAGTTGTATTTATTATTTCACCGACCAACAGATGAAACTACAAGATTGCTTCGGTGGCCGCATGGTCTAACGCGCCACTCCCGCAGTGGACTGGACTTCCGATGACGCGGAGCTTGGGTTCTTTTTAAACCCCGGTAGGGTGTATTGAGGGTGGTTTTTTCCTGAATATTTTTTCTCTCTCCCTCCACCCAAACTAGGGTGCAATTCATATAAATTCACATTAGCGTAGTTAGTATATATGTGTAGAGCCCGAATGGGTAGTAAGATGCAGTGCTTAGAAGAATAATGAGCCTTTATTGGGCCGTAAAACTTGTTGGCACCCTAAACTCAATCAGTAGCGCGTTTGGTTATGAATCTCAAGGTAACGGGCTCGTCTCCCAGCGAGGACCCAACAAGGAATCACAGTAAAAGTCCGTTTGATCCCTTTCGATAGTTTACTTGGAGGTGTAAGTATTTCGAGGATACATTTTAGAGTTAGTGCACTTGCAATGCTACGGTGCACCTAACCAAGATCCGAACCTGGATATTCCCTTCACTCACAATCCGGTTGGTTACGAACCAGTTTGTTATTAAATATTAGGCCTATTGCCAACATATTACCTTGTTAGATTATTTGCTATCACCATAGTGTGTATAGTGTATATTAACTATAAATTCATATTATGGACGACAAAATGAATGCCTGTCTGATCGTTTGTGTTTTTTTTATCATCTTTTTATTTAGTTTTGCTTCCTTTATTTTTTATTAACTATCTTAATATGGTCATAAAAGTACTGAATTACGTGTTTGATAACTATTGAAATAAGACTTTTAGTGAATATTATTAATTAGTTTTTAATTATTATATTAATAGTATAAAGTATAAGTAAGCTTAAACATTATTTATATTGTAAGTGTTTAAGTGTAATAAAAGGCACTGAACTTAAGAGTGATACGTGGTTGAGCATTGAGATGCGTTGCAGACCTATTATTTTAAAAAGTCGTTTGACATTTTTCAATATTGTTTTCAACAAAATGTAGGTGAAAATTATCAGGAGGCTTCTGACTGGTTAAAAAGTTTGAATTGAAAAAAATAAATCAACTATGCTTTACTTGAAAATTTTTACGTATTAGATGAAATCAAAAGGTTATAATCTTAGAACTAGCCTTCCTCTACCAAATAAAGTAACATTTGGATAGGATTTTTTTTAAGATAATGTGAGATTGTGGGTTTTGTGTAAGTTATTTCGATTTAAACTTGAGGTTTAAACTTTTTAACTGGTCAGAACTTTCGCCTGCATTTTGGCAAAAGCCATATTAAATAATATCAAACCACTTTATAAATAATCCGGGATTTCTAAGCAACGTTTCTCATAGCTTTCCCTTGGTTATTATTTTCATTATTATTATTATTATTATTATTATTATTATTATTATTATTATTATTATTATTATTATTATTATTACTATTATTTATAAGACCACGTGACCTCCGATGCGGCTAGCCAGAACATAGTTCTAGGTATTACCCGCATGATAACTAACTATTTCAGAGGACACACAAATACAAAGTTTTAAATATTTGCTCCATGAAAAAAAAAATAGTTGAGGAGAAACGAGGCACTTAAATATAAATAAAATATTCAAGACATTTACGTGAAAGTAGACCTTGTTGTGCAATGATTGACAGGTGAGAAGCCGCTAAATATTAATTCTGTAAGTGATAATAGTAGTGTTGACTGTGGCGTGTGAAAGGAACTAACGGATAACCCCCGGGGGATTCTATCACGCCTCTACATCACACGTGAGGCGGCTCCTTTCAAGGAGTGACTGAATGCTTGGCCCTGGAAGGTACTCTTACACATCTCGCCAGACCAGATAGTTTTTTCTCTCTCTCTCTGTTTCTCTTGAAAATGATAAAAGGAAAAACTGTTTCCCAAACTCGGGTACGTGAAGTACCAATAAGTTTTACTAACCATACATTAATTTTTGATACTAATAAGTTTGGTCCAAAAAGAGATGAAAATACTGGGATGTGGAGCTAGATAATGATGAGTCACATACCCTGGGGTCATTACAAAACATTGATAGAATAACAAAGCTCGTGGATCATGATGGGCAGGACATGCAGCGTGAATGGGAAATTCTAGACCCTTGTTCAGGGTATTGACTTACAAACCCAATGGGAAGAGACCATTGGGAGGACCTAGACGCAGCTGGGAAGATAGCATTAGAATGGACATGAAAGAGATAGGGTGTAATGAGGTGGACTGGATAGAACTATCTCAAGATAGGGATAGGGTGTAATGAGGTGGACTGGATATAACTAGCTCAATATAGGGATAGGGTGTAATGAGGTGGACTGGATAAAACTAGCTCAAGATAGTGATAGGGTGTAATGAGGTGGACTGGATATAGCTAGTTCAAGATAAGTATAGGGTGTAATGAGGTGGACTGGATATAACTAGCTCAAGAAAGGGATAGGTGGCGCACGTATGTAAGTGCGGCAATTAACTTTCGAGTTCCTAATGCCAAAGAATAATTACGCAATAGTAAGTATGATAAACAAATTATAATACATTTTTACTTGAGGCCATGAACTTTAATAAGTGAGCCCTTTTTCACTTTGTCACAGC
The DNA here is from genome assembly GCA_033556935.1 of Timema podura. NCBI lineage: Eukaryota > Metazoa > Arthropoda > Insecta > Phasmatodea > Timematidae > Timema > Timema podura. The sequence continues at coordinate 41,410,128 of JAVRXN010000004.1, read as the reverse complement.
TTTATATAACTTGACCTTAGGGCTTTATTTAGTTTTTGTATGACCGCTTAGCAAGATCGTTTAGCAAGATGGAAAGTATTTTTGTTCGCTTTATCTTTTATTAAAAAAAACCCTGAAACGGTTGCTTTGATTAGGCTGAGGCCTCTCTATATTAGCAAACTGGAGGTTGGAGTTCAAATTCTCGTTGGGTGCACCGTAGATGGCTCTCTATATGTGATTTCCCCAGAACTTCCCCCCGTGAATGTGGGTGCATTTCCAATAAGATACCCTCTTTTACCTACCCTTTAGATTAAGTCGTAAATAATATTTGTAATGAACGTACAACTTAAAACATTATTATTATAATCCCAATTAATTCACCACTTTAAGAGCTTGAATTTAAGCAAGAGTTAGCTATGTTTTTGTGTTACATTTTAAATTTGTAGAACTTAGAAAATAATAATAATAATTTTAATAACAGTAAAACCTCTGATAACCGTAATAAAGGGAGCTGAGCCCATTTCGGAGAAGCAAATTTTTGGATATGAAATTAATACGTCTCTGAAGAGTTAAGAGTTAAAAAATATGATAAATCACTTGAAATACACAGTCACAGAAAAGTATTTTTGTATAAGTATGTACAGTACATACAGTATAAAATGGTTGTTCAATACACTAAATTTAAATACACAACAAAAATAAATTTATCATTTCTTCTTTGAGAAAAGTCTGAAATTTTCTTTAGATTATTTTTTATCGAAACGTAAAACCTTTATTTGGCAGTTAAGCTACTGAAAAAAAAAAATGATGAGCCATTTCGTATATTAGATATCCGGATTTGGAAGGTTTTAATGTATGTGCTTGCTTTACAATTTTAAAGAAGAATGAACAGATGAATGAATAGCAGAAGAAATAAGGCGATCAGAGATTGTCTACTCACCGAACCATACAGCAATCCGCAGCTGTCCATGCACAAGAAGAGGCAAGTGGCGACGCTTTGTATCTTCAGTTGACCGTTATTCACTGAAGACCTCTGCAGGATGGCTGAAAACCAACAAACACACCTGCTGTCAGCCTACACAACCTGCCATCCGACAAGGGTACTGCAGAATTATAACGCCTCCAGTACGGTGGATACTGTTAGTGGCGTAGATACGATACTTTCTGAAAGGGGGGGGGGGGTGTATTTGTGTGTTTGTGTGATAAGTCAATAAGGGCTGGGGTGGGGGGGGAATTAAGCAAAATAATTGATTTACAAATATAATTTTGGTCAAAAAAGTCACTTTTATAGGGAATTAAAATAAAATTTGATTTTGTTCAAACATGTTAGTTATTCAACTACCATTTATTATATTTAGGTGGTTTACCGGAAGACGGGCCTACAGACTTATAGGCCCTTTATCGGGAACTAGTTTTTAACAAACCGTCATACTGTCAAGATCCCCTTTTAATTTCATTCAAATAATCAAATAACCAAGATCAGTAAAGTCATTTTTTTTTAGCACCATGTCTTACTACCCGTTCGAGCTACACGCTCATGTGCTAATTACACTAATGGGCTAGGGATTAGGAAGGTTTAATTTAGAGGAAGCGTACCCGTATTTGAATGGAGGGAGAGTGGAAAATAATTTTGGAAAAACTACCCTCAGTACAATCTGACCGAGATTCGATCTTCAATCTCCCCGTCATCAGCAATCTAGTCCACCACGAGAGCTGAACGTTATTTAATAGCTTTAATTCATCCTTTTAGATTTACAAACAATAAGCATTTTAGTTATTTATTTCGGCAACAATTAAGACAAACTTGATGAAAGCAAGGTTGATTGTCGAGTGTTGAGTCTATTATAAAAATGACCGCCTTGTTCTCATCACGCTCAGAGGTCACGTGATGAAGGAACAAAGCTGAAGAATAAGAAGAAGCAGCAAGAAAAACAAGTGGTAGTTTACGCATGCGCGTGTCGTAAATTGATTGTTGTAAACGAGTGAATTGCCGCTACTTACTAACAGCGCCACAAGTTACCACAAGGATGGTGCGAGAGTCTAGGGAGGGAGAACAAATTGAATTATAATTACGGGTGTTGTAGCAACCTTTTTCACCGCACCGTTCGTGACAGAATGTAAGAAGGAAAATTAAATAACAAGACTTATGTCTGCCCAGCGCCATTCTAGCGGTTCGTCTTGGCCACTGGCATTGCGGAGCAGAAAAAAAAGGATGGAGAAGAGGGGGAAATAACATTTACTAGGAAATTGTGACCCTAATTCTTTTAATTCGTATGAATAAATAATTGTTTTACGGAACTTATTATTTAGTAGGACACCTTAGCCTGTATTTTCAAAATAATTTTATCAAATTTTTTTGAACGTGGACACAGCTTGTTCTTGAAAATCTTGTGTTTACGAACAACAGGAATAGTAAGTTTTGAAGGCCTGCAGCGATTTAAAAACTTAATACGGTCGGAATATATGTAAATTGTAGGAATATTTACACCTATATCCTTGGAATAAATGTATAAAAAATAGTATTAATTTGCTCATTAAAAATGTATACTTATTTATTATTATAGCTAGGTCATATTTTCAACTACCGTATTAAGTACACTATAAGCAGCACATAAGATTTTTGTTACTTAAAAAATAATATATTATCTATTTTTCCTGTTACAATGTTAACAATTATTGTGAACTTTAAACAAAAGGTAGTATAATATCAATTATTTATTTTGTAAGGCTTAAGCGAGCAATCCAAACCTTTTATTAACTTTTATATTCTTCCAATTTTAACATAACTTAAATTAATTATTTGTTTTAAAGATTTAAAAAAATTATGAGATAAAAATTTATAAAACAACCTGGTTCTCTGAAATTTTGGCATCTATATAATTTAATTTAAATAATCACAAATTTAAATATAGTGTCTAGATTTGTTTTATTCCCAGAAAGGTTTTTCACTCTCCATTCCACCAAATGCGAGTACATTTCCTATAAATGATACATTCCTCATCCCTACCACATCAGTGCTAATATTCAAATAGAATGGACGGGTAGTAAGACTCGTTGCACAAAGACACATACTAATTTAAGCTAGTCAAAACGTCAAAACATCATCGATCCAGTAACTATTCATAAATATTTACTGATTGCATGATAATAAATACATTAAATATATTAGTACACATCTACCGGAACTGAACCCAATACCTCCTGGAGTTGTGACCAAGCCCCTATACCCTTTGAATTCAGCTAAAGGTACACTCATAAGTAAAATTATCAATTTGCTTGAAGTTTAAAACACTAAAGTTAATGACTATGGTTAATAGGCCAACATTTTATGTAGCTTTGCCAATATTATTTAAAAGGAACTTTGATAAAAGCATTTACAATACAAAATATATTCAGATGAACTTTTGTAACACCTTTAAAATCTCCTAAAAAAGTTTTCATACATTATGAATACGTCTAGTCATGTGAATTGCAACTGTCGTTTTTTACAGATAGTGTTAATACTCGATATAGGATGCTAGAACTCTCAATTCTTAAAATTATTTGTATTAGAGAAATTCAAGATTCGTTAAAATCTCAAAAAATTATCTCAAAATATAATTATTATGAATACCTTATTTATACTTGTTTATTTGGGAAAATAACGAAATCACAAAAAAGGACATAATACTGTTAATACAATTAATTTACTTATTTCAATCTATTACCATTTCCAGCTTGGGTAAGTTTTTACTTTCTCACTATCTTACAGGTAGAGAAATTATTGTGATCGTCAAAAAAATCGAGCTCGAGATTTTGATGAATCTCGACGTTTCATTTTCCCCCGAATCTGAAAAAGTTGTTTTTGAATTTCTGTCTGTACCTCCTACTAGAACCTAAATTATTTTACCAATCTGGCTAAAACTTAGTATCTAAAGTTTTAATAGCGTTGCCTGAAGGAAATTTCAGAATTGGGTATCCAACCCTAAAATTAAGGGTAGTTTATTGAAGGTAAAAAGAGAAAAATTCGATTTTTTCAAAATCGGCTTTAACGATTTTGATTAATATAATTTCAAAACTTTATAAATATCATAATCCAAACAAAATGGCTACTCTCGATCGGCAAAATGACTTTAAGGGCTCTGGTTTGATGCATAACTTCTCATTTTTTAAAATCACATCTCCGAAATTATTTGAGATATGAAACTACTTATCATTGCAAATATGTAGATCTATTTATAATACAAATATTTTATTTGAAACATATTTTTATAAAACTAATAACTTTCATCTATAGGTATATATACATATATATATACACACTTTTCGAACACTGAAGGTAAAGTATTGCGACCGTAAAAAAAACTAACCTGAAATGTTGATGGATGTCGACGTCTCATGAAGCCCCCGAACCCTTAAAAGTGGTCTTTGCAATGCCGTCTGCCTGTGTGTCTTTTTAACCCCAAAATTAAGAGTAGTTTAGTAAAAAGCGAAAAGAGAAAAATCAATTTTCTCAATATCGGCTCTAACGATCGTATCTAGGCGTTAATTATGATTATAAATAAACTGGCTATTTTCATTTGCCCATGAACATGACTTTTAGGGTACCTTACAGAAGTGGAAATTTCCGTATCTCCGCAACTATTTGAGATATTAAATAACTTATCATTGCAAAATTGTAATATTTACTAGAGGATGAAAAGACAAAAATTCCATTTTCTTAAAATCGGCTATAACGATTCTATCTCTCTCATTTTAGAATCAATAGTCAATAATTGCCTATTTTATTGGTCAAAATTTATAAAAAAGAACTTTAAAAGCAATGTGATAACCATAAGATGTGCATTCCATATTAAAATGAAGAAAATATTTACCGGAAGTCAAAATTTTAATAAGAAATATTGACCCTCCGGGACCCAATATCGATATTTTTTATTGGTCCAATATACAAATGAAGACGTTAATTCTTTAAAAATAAAATTATGAGATTTAAAACCCTGAGTCAAAAAATGTTTTACGTATGTCTAGCGCAATTTGTCCTCGGGTTTGCTAGTGAATATTATATTACGAATTTTGAATAAATATATCCATTTCTAAACAACAGAGCGAGAAAGTTCGTGCAAAGTTCCGTATAATTTATTTATTCAAATCATATATTTTCCACTACAGGCTTGCTAGGTCTGTCGTAGCTTCATATGGCTTATAATATAACTTAAGACTAGGACAGGCACAACAACCAGTCCCCGACCGTCAATTCATCACTGTGAAGGGGTAAAACCATATTTTCAAGAATGGTAAATTTTCGGCCATGCCAGAAATTGAACACGGGGCTTTTAGCTCAGTAGGAAGACTCGCTACTGACTGAGCTAAGGTGTTGGACTATTAAGTTACTAAAAAAGTGTTCACTTTCTTGTTTATAGCGTAATAGACATGACAAACAAAATATCATTTATTAGCAGCACTAAGCGTTAAACAACTTTTTTTGGATTCAATTTTAACTATATTAACTTTAATTTAAATTGTAAATTTTTTTACAGATTTGAGGATTCGAAATTTGGATGATAGATTTGAAATAACATTTAAGATTCGGATTCAACCCATTTCTGATTAATACTTATAAAATAGCACTAGTAATATATTAAAATGTTAATCAAGGTTGACCACAAAAAAATAGGTTTCTATTTTTTAAAGGTTCCTTAGTACCATAATCTTACAATATATTTTATTTACAATAAATAATCCCTATCAACCTTACAAAACTTTCCTGTAACACTTTACTTGATTCTCAGACATACATATTTATTTTTATAAATCAAAAATGTTCCATGTCTACACACCAATCGATCAAAGTCTACTTAAGGCGGCCATTAATTCATTTTATAACACTACACACACTTGTCTTGTGTGGTACAGTTTGGTCTACTCCTGGAGGGCATCCATTTTGTTAGGTCTATAGTTAGTTGCCCCGCTCATTCTGTGTAAGAGACAGTTATGGCGACGTCCTGTCGATTTATTGAAGGAGAAAAGTTTTTACTTTTTTACGAACGATGAATAGATTTGTATCAATTCGAATGGTTACGCCCTGAAACATCCACACAGCAGTTACTGTGTTTACCTACAAGGTGTTCTAAAAAAGATAAATAACATGAATACATTAAACGTAAACTATCACGTTTTATTGGTGCATTTCTAATCGATTAATTAATTTAAATAACTCTTTTAAAAAATAGTACTACTGTTTCTTATTCACAGTATTATATTAATATAATTTTTTTTACTACACCTTTCTTAAAGGTGTGCCCAAAAATACGTACACTGTTTCACTGAGGATCTTTAGGTGAAAATTGAAACATATTTTTTCTTATTTATTTATTTAGCACCGCGTCTTACTACCCATTTGGGCTATACGCTTAGTACTAATTACGCTAATGAATTAGGAAGGTTGAATTTAGAGGAAGTGAAACCGCATTTGCGTGGATAAAAAGTGAAAAACCATTTAAGGAAAGCCTCCCCCAGTTCACCCGACCTAGATTCGAACCTCTATCTCCCCGTCCTTGGTAGTCTAGTTCAGCACGAAAGACTACGCGGCTACCGAAGTGAGTGCCTATGTACTAACTAGGTTGATGTGTTATGGAAAAAGAAGGTTGAATGTAGAGGAAGTGTACCCCCATTTGGGTGGAGGAACAGTTGAAAACCATTTAGGTAAAAACCACCCTCAATTCACCTGACTAGGGTTCGAACCCCAATATTCCCATCATCGGCAGTCCGAGTCTGGAGCGAGGGTGACGTTTTAGACCATTTGATCACTGAAGCGAGTTATTAAGTTATTAATAACACTTATATTAAACGTAGCACTTAAATAAACTACCAATAATTTAGAATACCTAAGAACCTCGGCCCAATACCAAACCATATTAAAAAGCGTCTATTTTCGGTCAAGGCAGGATCATGAATACAGCGGGTTCGAGTAGAGTTTTAGACCATTTAATAGGGTTCCTTTGGAATATCTCTAAAGCTGCGACTGATCCCAAGTAATGGTCTGTAAGCCACGTATTACTCTTGAAACATGAATGAATTCTGGCTAAGAATCATCATTATAGCTTTCTTTAGAACCACTAAGGTCGTAACTTGTACTTAGTTCCGTCCCACGGCGTTCGATCTTATCAGAATTATTACCGATACTTTAATGTGTGTAAAATGACTATCAATAACGGGAATTTATCGTGATCAAACAAAATACAAGATCCTACCTTTAATAAGGCTTGGGACGTAATTTATTACTATGTTGGTAGGAATGTCTTTGGGGGAAGGGGATATGGAGAATCGGTATTAAGGTAAACGTGTGTGATTGTGATCGTGGCTGACCACAGACTTTCTAACTAACGCAAACAAGGAAAAAGAACAAAAATCATAACATATTTCTATATTGTCTTACAACTGCACAGCACGTGAATTGACTTATGAATACGTTAAAGTAGATCTGTATTAACTTTGCTAGCTGTCAGATTTGGCCCTACCTATAAAAATTGGACATTATGTACTTTCTAATTTATATTTTCTTTACGAGGTTAAGAGTTGTTCAAACAAGGTGATTTATTGCCCTTTTTATAATGCCAGATCTGGCTATGAATTAGTTAAAATTAGGTCTATCATTTGATGTTAAAGAATCAGAAGGGTGAATTTTAAGGAAACTATCAGTTATTGGTTGACCTCATTGGGCTTAGTGGCGTGTAAAAGAACCCAGAAAGGTATGTGAAAATACCTTTCTCGGCAAAAATTGATAGGCTCTTTCACTCTAGCTCAGATATGTGCCGATATAATCAGTCGGTTCAGAAAGTGCCCGTTAAGTACCTCAAATAAAAACACCATCATTGCCTGAAAGAAACCAAAATGAGGATACAAACTCAACCCTCAATGGGTGATGATCAAATTTGACCAACCAACTACTACTGAGATAGGTGATTTATACATTTTTAGCTAAATATGTACTACTCTTAGAGATTATTGGTTAAATCAAGCCTTGTACAGAGGGTGGTTTTTTACTACATGTTTTCCCACTTCTCCATCCAAAAATGCTGGTCCCTTCCCTTTAAATTAAATATTTCTCAACCCTACACCATCAGCATAAATATGACTTAAGATTAGTTGTAAGGACAAGAGCAAATATTTTCGACACTCTTTATTCTTCTTGCCCATAGATTGATTTACTTCTTAGGAAGGGCTTTAAGGTGGCCACCTCGGTCAACGAGAAATTATCAATTGCTTTCAGGCCACATGTATTAAAATACTGTACAATGGTCTATGTTGTTTTGATGTAAATACTTATCTATTCTATCTAAGCTTATACTCCCTCTCGTTCTTCCCCTACAACCACCCCTTTCTCATGTCAATAAGAAAAAGGGGTTAAAATAATACGAAACATCTGATATCAAGGTAAGGAGTAAATCTCACTGCTAGTTCTCGAATATCTTAAAATTGTATGTTGTGAGTCTATCAAAGAACTGTTGTATTTGTTGGAGTAAAGATAATTCTAAAGCCATTTTTCATCAAGCCTAGTCTCATAGCTCCGCAAATATAGCTTTAAAAAAGTCGTTGAAAACGGGATAATGTTACATTTTCACATAATTATTTATATTAATAAAATTCAAAAAAACTATAAAGGGGGTGGGGTGGGGAAATAGAGCATTACTTAAATATTTCGACTTTATTTTGGCGTGAACCATATTTTAAAATACTGCCACGTAAAATTAAAACCTAACGTTTGCGCGGCAATATCTCGCTTACCGAGGAAGCCCCCTTAAAAAGACAAACCAACTGCCTCAGATGCCTCTGCCCACTGCAGTAGGAGCCTCTAGCTGACGTGAAAGTGGTAACACCTCCCGAAACTGTTTGTTAAATCAAATATGCTGTATCTGCTGTATGTAGTTTTGGTCTGTATGGAGAAGAATGTCGCTAGACACGAGGTCAAAACAATGTTTAACACTAAGCGCCTCGGCTATTATGGGCCATATTTTTCATGGCGATGCATCTCCTTCTCTCGAAGTGATTAGTTTACATGCGGTCCCAGAGAGGTTGTATTCGTTTAACTTCAAGTTGACCATAAGATATATAACATACAGTCACGTTTATTGGATACATATAGAAATTCTTTTGAAATATGTCACTTGCTTTGGTGGTCGAGAGGTCTAACACAACACCCTCGCAATAGACCGAACTGCCAATGACGGGGAGATCGGGATTCGAGTCCTGGAAGGGTGTAATGAGATTAGATTTCTTTAGTGGTTTTCCACTCTCCCTCTAAATGATTTTTTTCCTAAGAGTTTCTTCCTTCAAGAACCCTACATTGTGCGTGTTCATCATGCTTAGTAAATATTTAGGAGCTAAGATTGGGAATGAAGGTTAAGTTGGTCTGTAAGTCGTATGGGTGACCTGGTGGTCTAGGGGTAAGGTGTCAGACTTCTGTGCTAGGGGTCCGAGGTTCAATCCTCGGTCTCGGCGCGGATTTACCTGAATGTCAAACTCTTCCTTTACCTCTGACAAGACGTGTATTAATCACAACTTGTGAATGTGAGGAATGCCAGGCCTCCACCGTGGTTCGGATCCCACGTTAAACTGTAGGTCCTCCATTTCATCTCACAATCACCCTACCATTACACATTAGCGTAAGTGCGTATAACCCGAACGGGTAGTAAGACGCGGTGCTAATAGTAATAATAATAATGTAAGTTGTATGCTGATATAAATTTATAGGAGTGTGCAAACGGTTTACTTTTTAAATGCAAAGAAACGCTTGAACCATCTGAAGCAACGTTGAGGCTGAAGTTGAAGATAATTACTTTTGTTGTTTTCAGGCGATTTTAATTTTTAAACTATCAATGCAAAGAGAAAGGTTTATAGGATAAAACCAAAGCATGCTATAGTATTTTATGTTGATGTATCTGAATTTATTTATACTTACGTTATTTATATCGACCTCGGTGGTCTTGGGGTAAAGTTCTCGCCTTTATTTAGCGACACAAATCCGTAGCACAACTTCCTTCGGAGAGGAAGTAAAGCCGTCGGTCCCATGTCAATTGTGGTATGTAAAATAACCATGGAAGGTTTGTGAAAATCGAGAAAAGGTCAGTGTTTTTGCAGTTTTTTTAGCAAAAACTTTTTTTTTTTGGGGACAAAATAAATAAAATATTGCATCCATACAAATATGGAGTTTAATTTTCTTTGCATGATTACCTCAACAGTTCTTGAATATATGTCAAAGGTGTCCTAGAATTTTATAAAAACTCTTTCTCTTCATTTAAAAACGTTTTAGATAATTCCACCACGCTCATGACAGATATTCAACAAGTGTTGATATCACTATGTGAATAAAATTAAACTATATGTTTGTAATGAGGCAATATTTGATTTATTTTGACCAAAAAACGTTTTGCTATAAAAACCACATAAACAGTTGCCTTTTCTCGAGTTCCCTGCATTCACACCTTAAGAAGTCGTTATTGAAATAACTGAATCAATAGCTGGTGTTGAAATACTGTTTGGTAATTGTTCTGAAAATGGTTTTATGTTGAATTATTTCATGTTTAGTGAGATATTTTAAATACGTTTATGGTAACTCTTTCATTGGAATGTTTCGAAGCTGCGAAGGCTATTTGTGGGTCTCGAAGTCGAAGCGAAGAAGATTTGACCTTGACTTCTATATTTCGAAGCTTTGCACACTCCTAAGAATATGTTTTCTTAGAAAGATCATATAATTTAATATTCGAATTAAAATGGTTTCTTGTTTATTAATTTACTATCTTTCGTGTGATATTATGTGTCCCGTATGCAAAAACTAGGCTGAGTGAGAAAAAAAAGTGTAAAGCGGATTAAAAGGTGAGTTAAGTTGCGACAAAGGTTGGAAATCTTCGTGCCTTCTACTCTGCTCAACCTTCTGCTTCATTCAGCCCCGTTCTCAAATACGAGCCTTGGACTCACGCTATAAACTTTATTTATTTCTATCATGAATCTTACTACCTGCTCAGGTTATACGCATGTATGATAACTACTCTAATGGGGTAGGGATAAGGAAGGAAACATTTAGGAGGTAATCTACCCGCATTTGTGTGGAAGGAGAATGGGGAACCGTTTAGTGCAAGAAACAACACTCTCAGTAGAACCGACCGTGGTTCAATCCCCAATCTCACCATCATCAGCAGGCCAGTCTAACACGAGAATGACACCTTAGACCATTCGGTCACTGAAACAGGTATATATAACTTAACATATTTATTATGTTTTAAGTCGAGGCAGCTCATTGACCTGCTCGATGTTTAGCTCTCCGAGATTTTGGGTTTATTTTCACAGCTCCCTAATAAAGTGTTTGGAAGTAGTGTGAAGTTTAGGATGGCGCGCGAAATGAGCGCTAAGTTTCGACGTTGTTTGTTTCCTTAGGTCCCCTGGATTCAGTTCCTCAAGGTTTAGTTAGTCTCGACTGCTTCCCTCTCTGGTGTTCGCACCTCATCCGTCTGAAACGATAGCATCAACAGAAACACCGTCTTGAATGATTCTGAGACGCGCTTTGAAGAAGAGTTCCTTGAAATTTAACGTTTATTTTGAGAAAATTTTTAAAAAAAAGGTTTACCTGTAGCCTAGGAATGTATTTTATTTATACCTGCCTCAGTGACCGAATGGTCATAGGCGTTATTCTTGCGTCAGAGTGGCCTATGGAAGATGGGAGATCAGTTTCGAATCCCGGTCGGTTCTACTGAGGGTGTTTTTTTCCTAAATGGTTTCCCACTTTCCTTTCACATAAATGCGGGTAGATTACCTCTAAAATTCCCCATTGGAGTAACTATCATATATGCGTATATCCTGAACAGTTAATGAGACAGGGTGATAAAATAAAATGATAAATTAAATCGTTTATTTATCTGCAGAGTTTATGGTTTTAGCAACATGTGTCGTGAAGGTGAATTAAAATTCTTAGCAGAGAACATTCCAAACTCTTGATATTAATAGGAGTAACCTTATCTGTCAGCTTGAAAAGTGACTGGATCTACTCTCACGTGTTCATACGCCAAGGCATGTAATATGAAGCTGTCACTTTTGATATAAATTGCACATCAATACCTATAAAATAACATTAATAAAATTATAAAATGTTATCAATGCTGCCTGCAAATTTTTTTTAAATTTTATAAAAGGCTCATTCTATTAAAACTGGACTATTTACTTTATTGGATAAAATGATGAGAAAGTTTATGTTAGAAATTTTCCCAGAAGATACGTTGAGAAAATATTAACATATTTTGTTACATTGATGGAAATTAACTTAAGTTAAGACTACCAACTATAAATGTATTTTTAATTAAATTAATACACTTGAAAATGACACCTGTACGAGTTCGATTCCCACGTCCAGGTGTAATTTTCTAACTGTATTGATTTGAATGATTTTTTCATGGTTCACATCGATACATTTTTACCAACTTATTGTTTTTTATAAGTAAGCCTGTTACTAATATTTATCAATAGTCACAATTGAAAATCACATAATTGAGATATGACTATGAAAACCGTCGTAGTAAAATGTATATGTATAAAGAGTGCCTTCATATCTATCACATTGTAAATATCTTCATCAGTGCCACCAGGAACCAAACCATGGTCAAGGACCAATAATAATCGTTCTCAGTGGAATTTTAAAGGCTGAGATATTAGGTGGGTGGTTGGTACGCCTGAATCTCATCGGGCAGGTCAGGGTAAAATTTCCTTCCACCAGAAGCATCTCTCCAAAGGAATATGTATAAAATGTTTATACTATAATCTGGCATTAATCCCCGTTCCCGAAGGTTGAGTGGTTGGACAGATTGACCACAGATCTAAAGGGGTCTTAGTTTAATCCGTGTTCCCGAAGGTTGAGTGGTTGGACAGATTGACCACAGATTTAAGGCGGTCTTAGTTTAATTCCCGTTTTAAAAGGTTGAGTGGTTGGACAGATTGACCACAGATCCAGGGGGTCTTAGTTTAATCCGTGTTCTCGAAGGTTGAGTGGTTGGACAGGTTGATCACAGATCTAAGGGGGTCTTAGATTGATCCCCGTTCTCGAAAGTTGAGTGGTTGGACAGGTCGACCACAGATCTAAAGGGGTCTTAGTTTAATCCCAGCAGTTTATTTCCTGTGCATGGGTTTAAGTACTCATATTGATTGTAACATGGTATAAGGTGTCAGGCTCGCAATATACTGGATTGTCAAAGACCAGAGGATTGGTGGTTTTAATACCTGTTGAGTGTAGTGAAGGTTTATTCTTCATTCGTTTCCTACTTCCCCTCCCTTCAAATGTAAATACATTTCCTCTTAATTTCCCTGCCTAATCCTCAACCCAATAGTGTATTCACTGATTACCTGAACTGGTAGTAAGACGCGGTGCACCAAATAAACTTGCTGCTATAGGGACTAATATAAATTAAAAACATTCTAGCAATACTCCAATATATTCTAGAGATAGACTAATTAGTCATCATTATCCCTAATTCTTCAGCTACTAAGGGAAAACAATACTCCAAAAGCCCTTTTAATTAATCAAATATATTTTAAATCAGATTTAATTGATCTATACGCTTTTAGCTAACTTAATTACTGAATTACATTATGACGATAAAAGAGAAACAATTACGTCACTATTTAAAAAAGCTAGTTAAGTTTTAACGGTAAGCATAATTACGATACAATTTAAAGGGTATAAATTAGGAAGGTAGTTTATAGAGAATTTACTTGCATTAGCGTGGGGAGAGAGTGGTAAAACCAAGCTTATAGGTCACATGTTGAATGCCACGCCCAATACCCCCAGCCAAGATATGAACCTTGACAATATTAACAGCGTTCCCATGGTCTAAAGAGTCACTCTCAAATTAGACTGGATTTCTGCTGACGGGAAGGTTGGGGTTCGAATCCCAGTCTGGTGTAGTGAGAAGGCTTTTTCTTAAATTCCACGCAAATGAGGATATGATTATTTAAAATCTACCTTTATCATCCCTACCCAACTATTATAATTAATATGCATGCCAGCCTACTGAGTTAAGGGTCCTAGGTTCAATTCCTGGCATGGCCGAGAATTTCATTTTTGGTGAAATGTGGGTTTCCCCTTTCACAGTGATGAATCTTACGGTCGGGGGTCTGGTTGCTGTGTCTATTCGTTCTATATTTATGTTAGTTTTAAAGTCATGTGTTGATATAATAAATTGGTTTTAGAGAGTGCACGTTAAATACCTCAAATAAAATAATAATAAATGTGTATGCGTATAGCCCGAACGGGTAATACTTGGTGTGGATAAAAATCTTGATCTTCCGATTGGTGGCAATCAATCCTCTTACGAGAATGACGTATTATACCATGTTATCACCGAAGCAGATATCTACGTCATATTACACAACATTAAAAGTTGCCGAATCATATCTCAAACATACAATATAACCAGCACCTTGAAGTGTAATGATTTGAAAAACATGGCACAATTTTATCAGTATATTTGTTTGATTAATGTATCCTGACTAATTACGATACACATTTCTTCTCTTGTTAAGGCAAGGCAAAGAAAACCAGAAACTCTGATTAAATATTACAGCTAACATTTTTGGTACAATCCCCCAATCTTATCATTTGATTGGAAGAATGAAAGTTGACTTAGGTAATTAATAAGGAGTTTAAAAACGAGCGACACGAACTGGTGGGCACGCAGACTAGCTGTCAGGTTCGTTAAGACCAATTTTTCTGGTGACAAGAGGTTGGGGTTTGAATTCCTATCGGGTATACCAAACACATTTTTCCAGCGTTTAATGTTATCAAGATCCTTCGACAGTGAGCATTAATTACTATGATGTTTGGAGTCTATAGCATTTTGGCAGGGAATTTAGCACAAGTGGGGGTTAGGTGGGAGGGTTATCCCGTAAAAGATCTGGTAAGGAAGCCAGTGCCCATCTTATCTGGGTGTGTCATAATTTGGGATTATCTGACCCTCTGTCTAGGCCTGGTATATTATGTTCTGCCAGTTGGTGCTGTCTCTATAATAAGTACAGTAAAAACAAAATATTTAATAAAATATACATTATATTTCTATATTTGCAATGATTAAATAGGACACATTTATAAATGGTTTATATGTTAAAAATTTTTTTTAACATATTATAAATATTTAATTGTGTACACCTCGTATGCATATCTAATTATAATAAATTTTAGCCCCATACGTTAGTTACTTTACCTTAACAATGGCACGGGAAAAGCATAGAAATAGCAAGTTTGACCCCTAATAACTCGTGAAATGTAATAATTTGAAATCATTGAATTAACATTTATAGCTTATAATGATACAGTTGTTATATTGTGCAATTAAATTTTATTGTCGAATGAGCTTAAGGCACGGCCACACTCGCTGCTGCGACAAAAACGCTAAACATGAAAGTTTAAACTATACATAAAAATAAGTTAAAACATAGTAATCTATCCTAAATGAAGATGCAAACTCCACACCCTAGCTATGGCATAAGCATGGTTTTACTTTTAATTAATGTAGAAGCTTTGGTGACCACATTAAAAAAATAGCATCCATTCTTAAATATTGTTGACATGTTTGGCATCCATTTTTTTGAACACATATATTGTACAAAATTTGAATAAAATGTGTTGTAAAGTGATAACACACATTTTATTTTCAACTCTTTTATCATATGATTAAAAGAACGCTATTTTGAGAAGATCAGGTGGGCAGACAGGATGACAAATTAAGAAGTCCTAGGAAGAGTGGGTGAGAAGAGAACCATTTTGGATGTGATTCTTCGGTACAAAGCAAATTGGATCGGAAACATCCTTAGAAGGAACTGTCTTCTGCACAACGTCATAGAAAGAAAAGGTTGCGGGAAATAGGGGCTTAGGAAGAAGGAGGATTCAAATATTGGATGACTTGAAGGCAAGAAGAATATTCTGAGATCTGAAGAAGGCAGAGAACAGGTTGTATTGGAGGTCTAGGTTCACTGACAAAAGTAATGGGCTTGTTGTAAGACAGAACACCTAATAATAATAATAGTAATACCACCCTAAGATTGAAGCACAGTGTCAAGAGAAGGCGTCCCATTTATCTCCAACAAGTTGTTGATACATGATCCACTGTTGCTCCAAGACGGATAAAGTCACTGTCACCTCGTGAAAATGCAAGTGCAGCCCAAGTGTAACATGATATACGCACCTGAGTCAGGTCTATGTCAATGTCTACGTGACCTGCCTCACGTTTGCCTCAAGGTGAGGTCACACACACACACGCCCTTATTGGCAACTTGCTCTAGTTTATCTATAGACCTATATTGTCTTGATATAGTGGGATTCTGGTAGAAAATACCTTTTAGAAAATAAAAATATTTATTTTGTGATCATCATTAATTACATTTTACTATATTATTTAGCAGGGCCCTGATTTTGATGACATGTCATCTTGTTTTTTTTTTTGTTGGTACGTTAAATACAGTGCTCATGTACACATAAATTCTGTTCGTGGTCTCCAGGTTTCGGAAACATTTTATATAGGTCATAGTTAATTTATTAGTCATTTTCTCTCTTGGTGATGATAGTTCCAATATTTTCGGAAATAGAGTCTCATGTGGTCAGCACAATGAACCCTCCAACCGTTAATATCTGTTTTCTAGACCGGAGCTGTTACTCCTTTATTTAAGTATCTCCTCAATTGTCCTCACGAGGCTGAGTTGGCTCTGTTCCAGACCGTCTGTTTCACAGAATCTTTGGAAGCGCCAGGGATTGAACACAGGACCTCTGGATCTGTAGTCGGGAACTCTGACCACTACACCACAGAGTTTGTCATCGATATTATATATATCCATAAATAATCAAACATAATTTCTTTTAATCACACAGTAGCCTGATTAAGAATTCAATTAACTTTTCACGCTCTTTGCTCGTCTGGTTGTAAAATATACATTCCTGGCGAGACTGCAACCAAGCCGGAGAGTGGAGAGGGTTGCGTTGGAAGGAGGTAGCTATTACTTCTGAAGCAGATATTTGTAAATCATTGTTATATTGAGTATAATTCAAGAGTTTAGTTATTAAAGGCTTTTCATTACTTTTTTTTTTAGTTTACTTTGTAAAGTGTGTGTTAGATTTAATAGTGTGCATTCATTACTAATTTTTATATAAATCTTTAGTTCATTTGTGTATATTTGAATTTTTTTTTAATAATCTTAAGCTAATTTTATAGTTAATTTTTAGGTGTAAGCTGTGAATTTTTTAAAAGGATATTGGGGTGTGCCGTACCTTTTGAAGCTCTTGAAGCTTTTATTTAATACAGCAATTATTTCATTCTTATCACATAAGTCAGGTAGCGGGGCATTGAACGGTTACGCCTTTCCTTCAGCCAGAGATTCAATTTTCACACATTAATTTAACATTCACTCTTTAAAATCCCCCAGAAAACTCATCCAAACAAATTAATCCTCTATGTTAATATCTCTCCAACACAAAACTACAAACATACTTTGCCAAGGAGGTTTCATGGCCATCTTTATTCTTGTTACCATACTATCCAAGAAAAGTGGCAGAGTTGAAGTTAGCATGACTTGCTGACGTATAAATAAATAAAAGTAGCCTTAGAAACATTTGTAACTTTCAGATACAGTCCTACCAGATTCCTACTGTACTTGTTTAGGCTGTACGCATTTAATGACACTAATTTAACAGGGATGAGGAGGATAGAATTAATAGAAAATATACACGCATTTGTGTTGGAAACCATTTAGGAAAAAATCGCCCTTTTAAAACCCGTATGGGATTCTAACTCCAATCTCTCCATCACTGGGTAAACCAGAGCTTGACGTTTAGTCCATGTGCCTCCCGGTGCGGACTATTTGTCTAATATTTTCTATGACCACGTCTTACTACCTGTTAAGGTTATACGCATACATGATAATTACTATAATAGGGTAGAGATGAGTAAGGAAGCAATTTAGAGTTAATCTACTAGCATTTTCGTAGAAGGAGAGTGGCAAACCATTGAGTAAAAATCATGCTCAGTAGACCCGACCGGGATTCAAACGCCGATCATCTCGTCATTAACAGGCTAATCTAACCTGAGAGTGACACTTGAGACCATTTGGCCACTGGGGGATTACAGACTCTTCTAGCACACAGGGCATTTAATTCATGTTTGACTCATCTCAAATTTGGTCCAAGGACAAACACGACGTTCAGAGCCCAACCAGTTAATATACCTCTTAGCGGAAGAGAATCAACTCAATTTCAAAGTGACACCGCCTAGGATATCTCCTGAAATCAAGCGTTGTCCTCTACCAATACACATAACACCAACGGTATGCTGATTATTAAATTATCTAAGTTAGGGGAACGTGATGAAGAGGTTAAATGAAAAGAAAAAAATCCTCTGCATTTTCTATTAAAATGGATGGTAAAGACAATTCGGCGGGATGATTATTTTAATGGAAATATTTAACGTGTACTTTGTGAAACCAATCGACTACATCGGCACAAGATTTACAATTTCTAAATTCCGACCAAAAACACAGTCTCCCAAATATGAATTCAATCTGTGAAATAGGAAGCCTCAATTCACCGATGGACAACATTTTTCGGGCATGCCTGTAACCGAACCAGGGACATTTAAGTGAGTAAATAGACGCTGATGACTGAGTCAAGGTATCTGAACTATATATCCCAGCTATAGTTATGAGTGTATGTAAATGACAGATAGCAAAAGTTACCAGATTTATTCTCATGTATCTATTCGTCAAACATTATGATTTGCAAGATCATTTTATGTTGAGCTGCTAATAGTTTGACATTTGTGACTTCCAGAAAATATTTGCAATAAATAACCTTATTATAGATGTAACTTATCTACACTCTTACCGTAGATAGACTATAATTATTTTGGGCTTGTTAAAACCTCTCTGAGACAACTTGATCAGTGATCAATGATCTAAACCCGGCCTGCCTAGTCAAGCGCGCAAGCTCTGCCTGTCTGTAAGGACGCTGCACATTTGAGGAGGTATCAGCCAGTCCCAAAGTTCACGTGACTGTGCCGAGGTTGTGCACCACTAGACAGCTCCAAGATGTTTTATTTTCTTCACAGCGCTACAGTCGATTAATCAACCAGCCGTGTCAGTCAACAACTTGCAGATTTTCACGAGCAATGGCTTAAAGTCCTGTCTGCATATTTTTACTTTACATCCATTACTGTTTCCAGTCTGTGGCCTGGGCCAGTTTATTATTCAAGCCATATGTTTTTCCCCCTACCGGCTTGCTAGACCTGTCGTAGCCCGTCTGCATACTCCATATCCGATAAGTCCTTAGTCCGTAATAGTTCCAATCCACAGTGGCAGATTGTCCTGTCCACTCTATCCGTAAGTCCTTAGTCTGTAATAGCTCCAATACACAGTGGCAGATTGTCCTGTCAACTTTATCCGTAAGTCCTTAGTCCGTAATAGCTCCAATCCACAGTAGCAGATTGTCCTGTCAACTTTATCCGTAAGTCCTTAGTCCGTAATAGCTCCAATCCACAGTAGCAGATTGTCCTGTCCACTCTATCTGTAAGTCCTTAGTCCATAATAGCTCCAATCCACAGTAGCAGATTGTTCTGTCCACTCTATCCGTAAGTCCTTAGTCCGTAATAGCTCCAATCCACAGTAGCAGATTGTCCTGTCCACTCTATCTGTAAGTCCTTAGTCCGTAATAGCTCCAATCCACAGTAGCAGATTGTTCTGTCCACTCTATCCGTAAGTCCTTAGTCCGTAATAGCTCCAATCCACAGTAGCAGATTGTCCTGTCCACTCTATCTGTAAGTCATTCCGTAGAAGTTGAATCAATTTTTATTTTCTTTAATAGTTGTCGGTACGGACGTTTACTGAGAGCTAATCACCGGTAGATAAATAAATGTAGTAGATAAATAAATGAACAACGAACGAAATGCAAATAGAAATGTACTCAGAAATAATAATAAACGTGTAACATATTCATTAATTAATCCACCTATAGTATCAATTCACAAAATAAGTTAACATATATATTTTTATTTTCTCTCTATCTTACAGTTAGAGAAAGTATGGTGATCGTAAAAAAAATCGAACTTGAGATTTTGATGAATCTTGACGTTTCATGACTACCTGAATCCGAAAAAGTGGTTTTTGAATTTCCGTCTCTGTCTGTCTGTCTGTCTGTACCTCCAACTAGAGCCTATACTATTTTACCGATTGAGCTAAAACTTGATATCTAGGGTTTTCTTAGGGTTGCCCCGAGGGATTTTTAGAATTGGATATCCACCCCTAAAATTAAAGGTAGTTTACTGAAGGGCAAAAAGAGAAAAAGTTGATTTTATCAAAATCGGCTCTAACGATTTTGATTAAATTTCGTATCTAGGCGTTGATTAAGATTATAAATAGACTGGCTATTTTCATTTTCCTATGAAAATGATTTTTAGGGTACTTTACAGAAGCGTTAATTTCCGTATCTCCACAACTATTTGAGAAACTAAACAACTTATCATTGCAAAATTGTAGGACTATAAGAAATAAAAATCTTTTATTTGACATATATTTTTTATAAAAGCAACAGTTTCTGAGATATTTGCAAATATATTAATACAATTTTGTGAGCTTTAGTTGTAAACATATACTACTTAAGTCTTAACGCAATAATTCTCCAATGCCATAGAGTAATATTATAAATATAAGTATCTAAAAAAAGTATGTTATTTTTCCTTAAAACTCTTAGGAGAAATTTTTGTACAACAATGATCTATCTCAATTTTAAACTCAATAGTCAATATTTAAATTTTTTATTGGTCAAAATGTATAAATGAATAATTAAATATCAATGCGATGACTTGAGATGTGCAACACCTTGATGATACTTGAGTTTATAGAAAGAGAGAGAAAGTCTGTGCGGTGCGCCGTACCATTTATTTAACTAAGAAAACATTAACAAAATATATATCAATTTTTTTAAAGCACCACGTCTTAACGTCTTAATACCCGTTTGGGTTATACGCCTATTTACTAATTGCGCTAATTTATTACGAATGACAAAGATTGAATTTAGATTAAGTGTACTCACATTTGCGTAGAAAACAATTTAGGAAAAACGGACCTCGATACTACCGACTGAGATTCTAACTCAGATCTCCCTGTCATCAGCAGTCTAATATAACATGAAGGTGACGCCTTAGACCATGTGGCCACCGAAGCAGGTAACAAAATATAACATTATGAAAAGGTTTATTGTGTCCACAAATTTGGTTAAAATTGTTTTATTTCGACGAATTTGATTGGACAAATTACTATTAAATTTTTTGGTTTCCTATTGAGTGGCATGATATCATTTGATCAAGAATACGGAAGGAGTGCACAAAATTAAAAATCATATGGACTTTAAGGACTAAAAGTTACGAAACTAACGGAGTGTTAATGAGGTTTATTCAAAGATGCTTGCCTACTCATAAGGCGTAACAGACTACAAAAACCCCACTAGCCGATTTGATGTGATTTCGTGGTGTTCGTACCGCATCATTCAAGGAGGTACGGGTGATGAAAGGAAAGTTTAGAGACAGTGTACCCGAATTTGCTTTGAGAGAGAGTAGTAAACCGTCTAGAAAAATAACACCACTATACCGTACTGGAATTTGAATCCCAATATTCCAGACAACTAAAAAAAGACAAGCTCAGACTGACAACTTTATCCACGTGGCCACCAGTGCGGGTTTTGTACGTGTTAGGTCTCAACATTTAAAATAAAACGGAAAATATAAACAAATATACATTTAAAAAACATATATGTTTTTAAGCTCATCTTTTAAAAAAAACAACATTTCGTTAGCCCGGCACCTACTTCCTTCCACCATCCAACCGATATGGGCGGCTTCCCTTTAAATCTGAAGAACGTGGTGTGAAACACGTCTAGTACGCGAGTTACAAACGTTTTCCCTAAAGATTATATCTTGTAAACGCTCTTAAAGGTGATATGCTGTTAAATCCTTCACAGAGGTCTTAAAAAAATGAAGTAAAAAAGAAAAAACAAAAACAAAGAGCATCCTATTACGATAACATTACAACGAAAACAATGGCCGGTCCATTGTGGTTTGGAATTCAAGCAACATTCTTTGATTACGGCACATACAAATCGATCCAACTACCCCCAAAACTAAACTTTAACAACGTTAGACGAATAGTTGTTTTTATTTGTTTTCCCCCTTCTCGACAGAATACGATCTTCAACTTTTTTTTTTATTACTGTTTTGATAGATCAAATAGGGCTTATTTAGGACATAGAAAAATGGGAAGAACTATTTAAAAAATATATATCCTAGATATAACTCATAAATCTATAAGCCCAACCGAAGAATAAGCTTTTTTTATACAAGAGCTGGGTCGTGGATTTAGTTACCAACTTTTGAAAATGTTTTGAAAATAAGTGTTTTATTATTCAGAAAAAATAAATAAAACATACGTTTTTTATTTTTCTATCTTGCACTTCAGTTTAACTGAAAATGAAATATTTATGACTTTTGAGAACCCGATGAGCATTATTTATTTTATTTAATCCCTCTAGCATTAGTCTGGGAAGAGAATTGGAAATATCATTATGAAACAAATAGCAGGAACCAGAGATCGAACCTTTGTCTACCATATAAAAATAAATCATGACATGACACTAAGGAACCTTGGCATCCAATCAATACAACTATCTGATAGTCAAACTCAGTGGTATTGGGGTAGAGTGTTCGCCTCTGAACCCAATGTTAGTGGATTCAAACCCAACTGGAGTCAACGGATTTCTCTTGAGCGATAAAAATCCATAGCACAACTTCCTTCGGAGGGGAAGTAAAGTTTTGCCTATACAAGGAGGTAGGATGAGAAATCTGAATTTTACAATTATTATGAACTAGTGTTGTTGGTAAAGTTAGAATGTGAAACAACTTTATAGATTAATAAAACAAGGGGCAGTTAGTTGGGATTGAACCCCAGATACATTTCAACAAAATCTTAAACTACACTTCACTCAATCCAGATAATTGGTTTGATCTTCTTTGGCAGCATTAAATATTGTAAATAGGAGATAGTTTCACAAAAATATCGGGAACATTTATTGCTCAGTGAAATGTGTTGTATTAGAAAACTCTCAGATAAAAAAAAATCCTGTAAGAATTGCCGAATGGATTCTCTAAATAACTACCTGGCCTGGTGTCGAATAATGCGTCCATTTTGCAATGATCGCTCTTACCTTTAAACTTTATTTTTTAGGAATAAAAGCTCGAGATTTGTAAAATCTAGATAATCATCCTATATATTATTATCATTTCATTTAAAAAAAATGTAGGTAGATTCAGTAGAATTGTAAGAAACGTTTTCTTAAATTTTGTACTCTCTATTGAAAACAGGTAGCCTTTGATATAATGGTCCGCAAAGTAAATGCTTGTATTTAAATAACAAAATTTGTTTAGCGAAACTCGATAAATTGCTCCCAAAAGAAATGTGTCGTTTTCTGAAATTGCGACTTCTGCTTTAAATCTATTTTTTTTATTTGAAATATTTGGGTATATCCTTCTTGTGATTTCTTTCGACAGGGCCATTGTCTTTTACAAATTGAGTCCTCTAGCATTTCTATCAGCAGCTTCCTTTTTTTGTTTCTCGAAATCTCATCTGCTTTCCTTTTTTGAAACACATCAATAAGTTACATTCGTGATCTTCCATGTCCCCTTCCCCGCTCTACTTTGCCTTGTATAACATAACTAAATAATTGTATTTATTCTCATAATGTGAGCCATCCAGCTGGCCTTTCTTGTTATAAATTCATTAGTGGACAGATATGTCCATTTTATCCTCTATATTCTCCTCCAGCAGCATATCTAAAATCTTACAAAAATATTTATTTGTATATTTCCTCAGGATCCATTTCTCAGCTCTTCGTATAAAGCGATGATCCATATGTAACACTTACAACAGTTTCCTACTCATCTCCAGGTCCAATTTGCTAGTCAGTAGCATCCTCTTCTTGCGGAAAGCAGCCTTGCCCGTAGCTCTTTTTGACCTTATCTCCAGTGTGCACTGCACGTCTGTCAAAATAAGACTTCATAAATATTTGAAAATTGTTCTACATTCTCAAGATATTAATTTCACACTGCTCCAGTGGTTCTTCTCTCAGCTTTATCCCCATTTACCTTCGACTTCTCGATGTTAATTTTCATCCCTTACTTTCATATGATACGTCCGCCATCTTAAATTTTTTTTCAAGTTTCAGATTGTTCTAATAAATATGGCGTCCATACCAAATTTCAGCTTTCTAGAACTCAATTTGTACGTTTAGTCCACCATATTGTATCTGCCATCTAGTATTTTTCAATTTTAGGATTTTTCTCATAAGGATGGCATACTTCATGCCATCAATAGCAAATTTCAGCTCTCAGGGATATGGGGAGGTGGGAGAAAAACAGACACCGTATGAAGGATTTTATATATCCAGATACCTATAAAATAACACTAATAATATTGTTAGATGTCATCAATGTTGACCGAAGAAAATGTTTGTACATTATAAAAGGTCCTCCAAATGTTATTTCATAGGAAAATCACGGTATAGATAAAAACTGATGGGTGAACGTCAGACATAATTGGTAAGAAACCAGAAATATAATTCATAATCTACAGTAGGAATTCCGAGGTCATTAAACATAGTTTTTCTCAATACCATTTAAATCCTACTGATTCGTGTGTATTTCCTTTTATAAAATAATTCCAACGTATTAATAATCCAGCCCGAAAGCGGCATATATTTATTTTTATCTAAGTATCAACACATACTATGAAAGGCAAGAATAAATTCAACTTTAATTAACATTTTGTCCAGTCTTTTAAATAAACCTAGCCTTTTACTCTAACTTTTTATTTATTTTATATTTTAAATAACAGTTAATTTCATGTGTATTGTGGAAAATAAAACGATGTATAGTTTTATTCTAGCGATCCATTTTGAAAGTTTGCAAATTATCTCGTATAATATATATTAAGAGAAGCATGAAAATAAATGGGATTGTGGGTGGTTTTATTTGATAGGTAGTTTGTATATTTTCAACTGACATTAGTCACTTTTAAGATATTAATAAACTTAAGATTTAATAAAAAATAATATTGGAACTGTAAACTAGTATATGCATATTTTATACACATTATCATTGCTTTACGCTTTGGTGCACTCAGAGACCTTAGCTATTTAAGTTAAAGTTAAAGAAAAAGAGGATGAATGCTAAATAAATTCACAAGGGAGGTAAATAAATCAAGTCCAGCCTAATAGAGTCTAATCCTGCTCTCCCAAGTCATAAACATACTAAACACTCGTCTAACTAATCTGGCTTTCCAATGATTCACAGTTTTTTTTTCTCTTAGCACCACGTCTTACTACCTTTTCGGGTTGTACGCATATGTACTAATTACGCTACTAAGCTAGTTATGAGGAAGGTTGAATTTAGAGGAAGTTTACCAGCATTTGCTTGAAGGGAGAGTGGAAAAGCTATTAGGACAAACCACCAACAGTACACTCAACCATGACACTTCCTCCGATCTCCCCATCATCAGAAGTAAACTTTAATGACGCCTTAGACCATGTCGACACCGAGGTGGGTTTAAAATTTATTTATTTATTTATTTAATAAAGTTAAAGTTAAATTTGAGCGTCAAGATTATGGCTAGAAATACAAATATGGCTAAATATAGTTCTCTTAGATAATATTTTCGCTTAATAAAGTACACTCTTTTTATGTGGACACTATCAAATCTTAAAATATATTTTTATAAGAAAGTGTGTCTTAGTTATTTTTCTTATCGGGTGTAATAGGAATTTGTGTCTGACCATACACATTTTCTTCCCTTTGTTGTGGCTTCGGACCGGTTTTATGGCTGTTATTAACATCAAAGGTTATGGTAAGCTATTCAGTTTCAGAACCTTATTAGGAATTATTATTATGATACCAGGCGAGACATGAAGTAAATTACCATGGTGTTTGTAATGGGTATTATTGGGGGGCTAAATCTCAGGTGTTTAGAAATAACATTTTAAGTGTGTTTTGAAGACTTGATCGGCGGCTTTTAACACTGTCCTACCCTTGCTGGTGTGGTCCGACTATTTTAGTGTTGAGGTTAGGTAGGTTTAGTACGTAGTGTTTTAAAAATACTGTCCTACTCTCTGGTGTGGTCCGACTATTTTAGTGCTGAGGTTAGGTAGGTTTAGTATGTAGTGTTTTAAAAATACTGTCCTACCCTTGCTGGTGTGGTCCGACTATTTTAGTGCTGAGGTTAGGTAGGTTTAGTACGTAGTGTTTTGAAAATACTGTCCTAATCTATGGTGTTGTCCGACTATTTTAGGACTAAGGTCAAGTAGGTTCCCATCGTAGTGCTTAGATGATTTTATTGGTTGTAAAAACATTGTGGTTTCCTTATACACTTTATTTTGTAGCTCCAATAAGCTTCTATTGTAAGTAATTGTGGCCTAATAACTTCTAATTGCTTTAATTCAATTTTAACTATTTATTTTTCATAAAAAAATGTTATCAATATTGACCTCAAAATAAATATTGCATTTTCTAGAAGGTTCTCCCAACCAAGATTCTATTACCGCTATTTCCCTGTAGAACATTATTTATATAGAAATAAAATCACTTTATATTCTCTCGCGTGAAATAACCCATCGACTTCCAAATCGGGATTTTTCTAAACACATATTCGTGTCACAGAACGACATCTAAGTATTGTTATGAGGCAATTAATTCAATAAATGAAACGAAAATCATTAATTCATAGATCAAATATATATACGATGTGACATTGCTTTATTTGACCCCTGACCTCTGTCAATTTGAGTGACAAGTGAATAAGAACCACACGGTCTAGTGGTTCGAGACTTTCTAAATATAGTTTCATGTCAGGAGACCAAAAACCCGGTTCCCAGAAGAAGTGACGGTACATCTTCTTAGACACATCTGACAGCCTCAACAAGTTTCACGTTTTATCTGTAGCCTTCACAAGTAGCTTACAGTAATAAGTTGAGTGGGGGGCAGGGGGGGCAGGGGGCTGTATTGTGACACTTCAGGGTGGTCATACTAAGGTATCGTTTAAGGTCATTCGACAATAAAAATGTATTGAGTAATTTTAACAAATGTATAATTATAATATATAAATGATAATTAAATGTTCTCAAATCATTAACGTTCACGAGTTTTCAGTGACCAATTTTGCTATTATATGTTTTTCACTCCCGCCCCTTTAAAAGTGACTTAGCAACCTAATGTGACCCCCGGTAACTAGTATATTTTCTATCTGAGATATAAGGTTCTTTCTATAAAAATTGGATTGTAAATTTTTTTTTCGTATTTTAAGGACGCAGATGATGGTTAGAGTGAAAGAGGGAGAGGGGAATGGTCAGCGAAAATTTTCAGAAGAAAGCTTAACTTATTCTTCTCTAACTTTACCTTAGCTTCTTTTGAATAAGACTTTTCATCAAGTTTAGGGTCAAAGCTTAGATCACGCCATACTGCGCAAGACTGAACAAATATATCTTCTTCTACCAATGTACACTCAATTTACCCTGAACGGTAGCAGTCTTACCTTGACGGATTACACTATGAACCTACATTATAAGATTTACCGTACTAAAATAATGAAATATAAGTTTTCTACCTTACAAGGAAAATGAAGGGTGCATAGCACTCCTTATCGTTTTATTAGAGGAGAACGCCCAGAAAACACGCGTGGTGAGACACGGCTCTACGTGGTGAGCCAAGGCTCTACGTGGTGTACTACGCCTCCACGTGCCCAATTGACTAGCATTGTGCTAATGGCGAGGTTGGGATTTGAATCTAAAACATAATGCATTAAGAAATTGTGTTTTTACACATGTTATTTTTACCGTGGTTTCCAAATCCTCTTCCCAAGCTAATGCGATTTCACTTTTTCTTGACAACTCAACGCCGTCTTTAAGTTTAACCACTAATAACCTTGCTAAACGTAATAAATAATAATGAATTAAAAGACATCAAAGATAGCTTAGTATTATATACTTTAATATTATTTTTTGTAAAATTTTTTGACTATGAAAACGTATTTTTTTTGTTAATTTGTTATTACTTTCATCATAACAGTAGTTACGTGGATTGATTGTCAGGCTCATATAGTCTAGCTTTATAGTAACGTGAAAACGGTTCAAATACCGACCAGGTTCACTAAAACTGCTTATGCTTGGATGTCTTTCCGCTCTTCCTTCAGTAAATGCGGGTACATTTCCTATAACCTTTATCTTACTAATTCCTACTCTATCGGCGCAGTAAAATGGTGATGATCCAGATGGCTATTAAGACATGGTGAAGGGTCTAGACAGGGGTTGAAGCATAAAATAAAGAAGCTCATGCCTTAAGATTACCCCATACATATAAATCGGAAAACAGGAAACGATAAACAAGAACCACAGCCAATACAGAACTACCAAGAACTAAATTGATTTTTTAGCTTTTAAAAATGACATGGTCTGAACTATAAAATATTTTACGTCCTTCATATCTGTTGGTCCTGTTCTGAAGATACAAGGGACGCCCGACGCCGGGCGTCAAAAGAGAAGTCGTGTCATTCACAGGAAGCTGTGCCAAGTAGTGAGATCCATTTGAGAACGAGACCGGAAGACGGACCAAAAGAATTATAGACGGATGTTCAGAGGTCAAGAGAGTGGTTGACAGATTCAATTGCCTGCTGAAGGATTCTATTGGTTGCAATTACCGGATTCCTTCAATGAAAGAGTGGTATAAAACAGTTTGCACGTCCTTACATTTTGTTATTATTATTATTATTATTATCATCATCATCATCATCATCATCACCGCATCCTTCTTCCTGTTCACGTTATACGCACGGGTGCTACTTACTCTTATGAGGTAGGGATAAGGAATAAACTACATTAGTGGTAATCTAATAGCATTTCCTTGGACCCGACTGGGATTTGAACTCCAATCTCCCCGTCATCAGCAGGCTAGTCGAACACGAGAGTGACGTCTTAAACCATTCGGCCACTGAAGTGGATTTATTTTATTGCTTGCCGCATATTTACACTGATAGTATAGGTAGAAGGAAGGTAAAATTTAGAGGAAGTTTTGCGCGAGAATGAAGGGAAAATAATTTAATAAGAAACACTTCATTAAACCAGGTCGGGATAAAGTCCCTGACATCACCATCACCCGAAAACCATTCTAGACGATACTAGTGCCTTTATACTTCTTCTCAAACACATATTAAATTTAGAGAAACAATATTTTTAGTAGAATTCTGATAGAAAAATACAGACATATAATCTTTTGCGGATAACCCTATTATTATTATTATTATTATTATTATTATTATTATTATTATTATTATTATTATTATTATTATTATTATTATTATTATTATACATTTTCAGCACCACCTCTTACTTTATTTATTTTAGCAACACGTCTTACTACCCGTTCGGGCTATACGCTTAAGTACTAATTAAGCTAATGGATTGAGAATTGGTGAGGTTGAATTTAGAGGAAGTGAACCTACATTTTCGTGGAGGGAGAGTGGAAAACCATTTAGGGAAAATCGCCCCCAGTTTACCCAATCAATATCTGAACCTTTATCTCCCCCTCCTCGGCAGTCTAACTCAACACAAAACTAGCGCGTTAGCCAACTACGCCACTAAGGTGGGTCAGGTCTTAGTACCCGTTCAAGTTATACGCCCATGTACTATGGGCAGATGACATTAGAATGGACCTGAAAGAGATAGGATGTGATGAGGTAGACTGGATAGAACTAGCTCAAGATAGGGATAGAGTGTAATGAGGTAGACTGGATAGAACTAGCTCAAGATAGGGATAGAGTGTAATGAGGTGGACTGGATATAACTAGCTCAAGATATGGATAGCGTTTAATGAGGTGGACTGGGTAGAACTAGTTAAAGATAGGAATAGGTGGCGTACTTTTGTAAGTGCTCCAATTAACTTTCGAGTTCCTAATGCTATAGAGTAAGTAGGTACAACCAATATAAATGTAACCATGGAACAGACGCGAGTGGCATCTATATGCATATTTAATATATTTAAATCTTAGTATAAAATTTAAATAAGGCCTTGGTTTGGTATAAACTCTTTATTTTTTAACGTCATTGTAAGTCACAGCTAGCTTTTCTTTTTCTATACACTTTCAATGAAATTATAAAGCAGTTCTCAGAAGTCCAAAACTCCAAAAAACTACAAGAAATTGAAAACTCTACTGCCTTAATCAAAACAGTAAATAACAGAAACCGTATTGTACACATACGACAAATACATCCTGTACAAAAAAGTTCTTTAAGTTTGACAAGTAGAGAATTTTAATATATAGGTCACATTTATTGAAAAAAATATCCATTGTAGATCTACGTTTTGACATGTTAAAAAGCCACCGTCTTCGTTGAAAACCTGAATATATAATGAATCACAAACTTTTTTTATCAACTATCTCACATTTAAACTTGCAATAACACTCGTTGTGAACTAGTACAATGGACTTCATGTCATGAATATTAAATTGTACCTGTTTCTGTTTTATTTATCTTTCTTTTAAAAACAAACAGTTCGAATTACACATGGTTGCACCACATGAGTGCACTGAAGAGGTTTATGAATATTCTATCAACTGCGTATTCTGGCAGCCTTGACTCAAATTAGCGAGTGGCGGCCCGCGGAAGAATACAAATAGAAATTAGTTTAAGTCCACAGGAACCAACCAAGATACTCCAATGCAAAATATTTAAAGATTAAGTTTAAACCACCAACCAAGATGTTAGAGAGGAAAATTTTCCAAATTAAGTTCAAGATGCGTCAATGAAGTGTTTCCCAAACTGTAGTACTTATACCCCCAGAGGTACACTGAGTTTTACTAATCATAAAATATTTTATTATAACAGTAGAATTGATGAACAAACTAACGCAGATGTTGGCATTATTTGAGGGATTAAAACAATATGGCAGGTCAGTTTAAAAAATAATAAAGTAAAAATTCCAACTTTATATTTCTCTAGTATTGTTCGATTGCAAATTTTCTATTTTTAAGCACCGCGTCTTACTACCAGTTCGGGTTGGACGCATATGTACTTATTACACTAATGGTGTAGGGCTTAGGAAGGTTTAATCGAGAGGAAGTGCACCCGCATTTGCGTTGAAGAAAAGTGGAAAAGCATTTAGGGAAATCCATTAGTGCACCCGAGCGGAATCGAACCATAATCCTCACCGTCTTCGGCAGTCTGGTCCATCACAAGAATAGCGCGTTAGACCAAGCGGCCACCGAAGCGGGTGCTAAGTCTCTTGTGGGCCAGATAAAATTAGTCAGCGGGCTGTAGGTTGCTGACTGATGATTTAAATCATCACTCTCGAAATTGACTGGACTGCCGATGACTGGGAGATCTGGGTTCAAATCCTGGTCAGATGTACTGTGCTTGGGTTGTTTCTATTTCCAAATAGCTTTCCACTCAGCTTCCACGCAAATTTTGTTATATTTACTGGGAGATTGGGGTTCAAATCCCGGTTGGATGTACTGTATTTAAGTGGTTTTTATTTCTAAATAGTTTTCCACTCACCTTCCACGCAGATTTGGGTACATTTACTATCTATTAAGTATTCCTCATCCCTAAGCAAATTGTGTAAATATGCTGATAGCCCGAAAGGGTGGAGTACAAATTTTATGAGCAAGGATTTTTAGAAAATACAAACAGATTTTTTCTGTCAAAATTGATAACATTTTATTACTTAATAAGTGTTATTTTAAAATTATTGATAATATCTATCAAAAGTGACAGCTTCAGATAAAATGACATGACGTGAGAATACGTGCAATTAGATCTAGTACTCTTTCTAGCTTTCTGAAAATTGGACTGTAGTAAGACGCGGTACACTGAAAACGAAGATTCCTATATCTATACATAAATTGGTAAGTAATTTCGCTCTCACTCATAGAAATTCTCGTGTGCTGATATAATCAGTCGCTTCAGAAAATGCACGTTAAATACCTCAAATTAGGGTGTGCGAAGTCCACTTTTTCAATTCAAAGCAAAATCGAATCGAATATATGAATATATTCTCGAAGCCGAATCGAAATTTGAATATTTTCTTTTAGTTTATTTATGCTTGAAAAAATATTATATTGTAGTTATTTAAATCACTTTGTGCACTAAAATTACTTGAAAAATATTTTATTGCACAATTGTAATATGTCATGTTACCCTGATTAATCAAGTTATTATCACAACATTCAATTCAATTTATTCAGATTTGTCCATTTAAATATTAATTTGTAATGTACAAAACAGCTCAGAATGACTATAATTGAACATAAATCATATTTTAGCTGTCAATATTTTTACCGGCGAATCTCCGAAGCCAGAATTTGTTTCGAAGTGAGGTCGAAGCTGATGTTTGTTTTGAAGCCAAGTTGAAGTTTCAAATAAATAAATAAAATATAATCATAAATATTTTCTACTATAAGATTATGATTAATGTCTCGAACTCAAAACCATTCTGTCTGTCCCCATATCCATCTTTGTCCGGAGCTAGAGCCGAGATGATTTAATGGATTCATTAGAACTTAATGTTTAGATGTTATATGGTCATATCTCAGGATAAAATTGTGATTTTAATCCAATTTTTAAATTAATGCTAGTTTACTGGTAAGTGGTAAATGATTTTTCAAAATTAATTTTTTTTAGAAAATAGCTATAATGATTATGTCCAACATAGATATGTAGGGAGTGTTTTATATGATAGGCCTACATAACAATGTATTCTCGTTTGTATACATAAAAAAATACAATTTTTGAGTTCAGTTTTTTGACAAAATATTTTTGAAAATACGAATTAAAAAAATTTCTACAGCAAATTGTTTCAAAATTTATATTTGTAAATTTCAAAATTATGTTTTTTTTAGTAAAACTTATTTAAGATTAATTTACTGTCAATTCTTTTTTTAATATTGGCTTCTAATTACAATCGATTAGATGAAAATGTATGTATGATTGCTTCATACCATTTATTTAGAGTATTTTTTTTATTAGGTAGCATTATATACTGTGTAGTCAATTTTCCTTATTTAATTTTAAGCAACAAATTATGTGAAGAAATATTGAAAATGGGACACAAGCGCTGAAACGGCCGATAAAGACCAATAATTTACGAACCATATTAATCGGTTTGAGTGAAGCTATCAGAGCACAGCGCACCTGCCGGAACTAAAATAAATGTTAACTACCTTTCCACGTGGCGCGCACGCCCGTCGGCAATTAGTGGAGTACTTACAACACTACTATCATCTGTTATTACGGCGATTATTTTGTTTAATGTATTTTTTTCAAACAAGCACTAAAACCCTAAATTAAACGAGAGAGACAATTAATTCTACTCTCTCATTAATCTCCCTCTGTACATTTAACTCTTTTAAACTAAATAATGATGGGCTGATTTGATTGCAGTTTTTTATTACCTGGGAAATATAGCAATAAGATATAAATTATCTGAAAAAAGTTTAATTTGAACTAAACAAGTTTAAATTACTGAGTATTCATTTAAATTCCACAGAGGAAATGACCAAGACTTTTTTTTATATATATATATAATAATAAAATGTATTATGTTTAGTTATCACCTAACTTATTCTGTATTTTTATCATGTTTATTTTTTATAGTTACGTTTAAGGTTGCGAATTTAATTGGTCTGGAAACTTACTATTATCACCATAGTGATTATTGTTATTATTGTTATTATTATTATTAAACAGCAGAGTTTGCTAAACGGCCGCAATCTAGATTGACGTAACCCTTGGGCTCAGCTCTCGGTTTGATTCCCGACCGAGAACATTGGGAAGTAATTTGAGATTTTTTATTTGTTTATTTCATACCCTCCCTAGGTGAATAATGATTGATGCATTTACTTAAAACTTACCTTCCTCATATTATGCCGTTTAATTGATGTAAATTACAGATTATCTTCAAGATAAGTATAACTTATTATACTTAGCATACATTTTATTGTTGAAATAGTTAGAAGCTGTGTTGATTTACCTTAATATAAATACAACATTAATAATTTTATTCGCAGCATAATAAGACAAGGAATTACACTTGTACTGAACCAATACTCAATGTTGTACATGTACCACCAAAAAATCGATCGTTTAATTTTGTTTGTTTTTTGTATATTTTATTGCTAGTGTGTTGTCTATTAGTGACTTATCCTGATAAAGTTCTATTAGTGACTTACATAGTCAGTGTGCTGGCTATTACTTACTTATTTACTTATTTAATTACTTTATGGTACAAGGAACTTGAAAGTCTATTGCTGCACTTAAGAAAGGACTCCACCTATCCCTCTCTTTAGCTAGTTCTTTCCAGTCCACCTCATTACACCCTATTCCTATCTTGAGATAGTTCTATCCAGTCCACCTCATTACACCCTATTCCTATCTTGAAATAGTTCTATCCAGTACACCTCATTACACCCTATTCCTATCTTGAAATAGTTCTATCCAGTACACCTCATTACACCCTATCTATTCAGGTCCATTCTAATGTTATCCTCCCATCTGTGTCTAGGTCTTCCCAATGATCTCTTCCCATTGGGTTTGTCCAGTCAGTACCCTGAACCTAGTTCTAGAATCACCCATTCACTCTGCATGTCCTACCCACCGTAATCTGAGAGATTTTACTATCCTAACAATGTCTTGTGATGAGTATAGGGTATGTTAATCATCATTATGTAACCTACTCCCCTCCACAGTATCTTCATCCCTTTTTGGACCAAATATCTTGCTAAGCACTTTGTTTTAGAACAGCCTAAATCTGTTTTCGTCATGTAAGGTAAGAGTCCACGTTTCGCACCCATAGAGAACACCCGATAAAATTATTATTTTATATATTCTGAGTTTTACATTACTGGACAGTTGGCGGTATATCAACAACTTACTGACCGAGTAATAGTATGAATTTCCCTACTGTGTTCTGTTTGTGTTGGTTGTGTTGACTATCAGGGATTTTATCCCACCAATTGTAGTAAAAACAGCACAAACTATTGGTCAATTTCTCAATGTTATTTATTAATTCGTTCTAGTACTAGAAACTGAAACAACTTGCTCAGAAGGCAGACGCAGTACTGACTTAGGTCAAGGCTCAAGCTCGTAAAATTTCAACTGACCTCTCTAATAGATGGTCACGGAAGAAACAATTATTTAAAAACAGTTAAAATAGTGCCATTAACTCCATCATTGTTCATTCAAGTGTTCTGAAAGACTATTAGGGATCTGTACTTGTATAATTATCGATACTATCACATCCAATATTTATTCGAAAGCAGAGCTGAACACTCTCCATATTGGTAAATATACATACACCCATACATAAACTAATATTGAGTGAGGGCTATTTTAGTTAGCTCAGGGGAATCAACACCCCCCCGCCATATGTTACTTAATACACGCATCTCACTCGTAAAGGACTTGGGCGTTTGAAGGATCATTATACAACTTCCGGTTTAGACAGTTGCAGCTTATGATGTAGTAGAAATGGCGTGAGCACAACCAATGCAAGTCACAATACAATTTTCATAGGAACGGTCTTATCTCATACATAGAAACGATATTTGATTTATTCTCACTTATTCATACGTCAAGTCATGTGATACCCAGCTGTCACGTTGTATAGATTTATCAGTATATATATAAATATAAAAATATATGTGTATATAGTAACAAGATTAGTGTTCGACTGTTAGCAATGCGGATTCAGCACGCTTGTCATTTGTCTACGCTTTCTCTCTCTCTCCATTCTTATTCAACAGATATGCAGCTAGCCTAACTGTCAAGGGGCTTAGAGGGGACATGGGGGAGGAGGGCGAGCTTAACTGAAAGCAAAGGTACACATTTAGAAGAGTCTGGGCTCGTTTTCTTCGAATACTTTAGAGTATTCTAGAAATTGAGGATTCCAAACTCTTAGCTGTGAACCCCTATATATACACGGTCAGCAATAGCCAGAGCAACACCAGTCCCAGTTGAGACTAGCTGAGTGAGTGGACCAGTGTGTCCGGGAGTGGGTAGCTTGTTCAGCGAGTGGACCGGTGTGTCCGAGAGTGGGCAGCTTGTTCAGCGAGTGGACCGGCGTGTCCGGGAGTGGGCAGCTTGTTCAGCGAGTGGACCGGTGTGTCCGGGAGTGGGCAGCTTGTTCAGCGAGTGGACCGGTGTGTCCGGGAGTGGGTAGCTTGTTCAGCGAGTGGACCGGTGTGTCCGAGAGTGGGCAGCTTGTTCAGCGAGTGGACCGGCGTGTCCGGGAGTGGGCAGCTTGTTCAGCGAGTGGACCGGTGTGTCCGGGAGTGGGCAGCTTGTTCAGCGAGTGGACCGGTGTGTCCGAGAGTGGGCAGCTTGTTCAGCGAGTGGACCGGCGTGTCCGGGAGTGGGCAGCTTGTTCAGCGAGTGGACCGGTGTGTCCGGGAGTGGGCAGCTTGTTCAGCGAGTGGACCGGCGTGTCCGGGAGTGGGCAGCTTGTTCAGTGAGTGGACCGGTGTGTCCGGGAGTGGCCAGCTTGTTCAGTGAGTGGACCGGTGTGTCCGGGAGTGGCCAGCTTGTTCAGTGAGTGGACCGGTGTGTCCGGGAGTGGGCAGCTTGTTCAGCGAGTGGACCGGTGTGTCCGGGAGTGGCCAGCTTGTTCAGTGAGTGGACCGGTGTGTCCGGGAGTGGGCAGCTTGTTCAGCGAGTGGACCGGTGTGTCCGGGAGTGGGCAGCTTGTTCAGCGAGTGGACCGGTGTGTCCGGGAGTGGGCAGCTTGTTCAGCGAGGGGACCGGTGTGTCCGGGAGTGGGCAGCTTGTTCAGCGAGTGGACCGGTGCGTCCAGCGAGTCTAGCGTTCGTGTGACGCGGGTCAATGCAGTGTGTCGCGCGCGGGGACCATTGGCGACTAGTGAATGTCGTAGGCATTGATTGATACTGTGAGCTATGTTAATAATTAACATTTCCTGTGACTGTTTTAAATACTTTAATTAGTTTGTTTTATTTTATTCTATTTTATGTGTTCTTATTAGGATATTGTTTTACTGACTTAATTATAACTTTTAGTATTTAATTTAGTGACTTGTTTAACCTAATCAATGTGTGTGTTGTTTTGTTTTTAATAATAAAAACCTGGAATATTCTGTGTGCGTTTTAAATCTTGTTTAATCAGAAGCGCACCCCAATATTTTGAAAAGAACTCGTGGTTCACACGGTGATGTGAGAACGACCCGTGACCTCTAATATTATAAGTCTATGCATTAGTTATTCTAATGAGTTATGGATTTGGAAGGGCGAATTTAGAGGAGATGTACCCGCATTTGCGTGGAGGGAAAGTGGAAAACCATTAAGAAAACCCAGCCTCAGTACGCCCAACCCAGATCGAGCCCCAATCTCATTGTCATCGGCAGCCTAGTTTTTGTGAGAGTGACGCCTTAGAACATGCAGCCACCGAAGTGGGTACAGATAATAGTAAATTGTAATATGTTTGTAGTTTCTAAAAGTGCTCTCCTATAAAAGTTGGACTGTAGCACCGCTCCTACAAAGACTTTTCTAGGTGACGTCACGATCAACCTGTCTCATTCAAGGAGGAAATATTTACAAACACTTTCTCCCCCCCCCTCTCCTTCCCTTTAGCAACCAAATTTCTTCCTCTACCTACAGGGCTTATAACGAGACTTGTGACTGGCTGGCAGTCTAACACAAACATAACGATTGAAGGACTGAGATGCAAGAACCAGGCAGTGCACCTATTTTTTCTCTTCATTTCTTACTACAGTCTAACTTTCATAGGAGGGAACCTTTAGAGAAAATCCATCTTACACATTTTATTTCTAGTCAACATTGATAACATTTATTTTAGCTATTTTACGGATATTGATCATATTTTCCAAAATATACAGATTCACAAAACACGATTCAATGTAGGCCTATGAATACGTGAAAGTAGATCTAATAATTTTTCTAGGTGTCAGTTTAGGCTTTTCTCCATTAAAATTGTACTATATGTTTAGATCGTGCACGTTAATTATCTAAATAAAAAATGATTACTAAATATTGATTTATATGTATCAATCTTTAGTTAGCGTTATAGTTGCAAGTAAAACGCTTAAATACTGACCATTAACATAACTATACCCACACTGGTGGTCATATTGTTTAAGGCGTCACACTCGCAAAATACTGGAGTGCATCTAACAGGGAGTTTATGGTTCTAATCTCAGCTTGATATAATATTGGGTGGTCTGGTTTTCCCATTCTTTCTCCAATCTAATATGAGTGCAATTCCTCTAAAAACCATCCTATTCATTCATAGCTCTTAGATTAAGCAGCTATACCCCTTTTGTTTATAATAACCCTCTAAAGAGATTATAATAAATATTTATTCAACGTTTCAACCACTTTAATTTTTATTTCCCCTAAAATTTCGTTTCGTCAGTTCTTGCACCCAGACATTCAATCGGGATCTCTTTCTTTCTGGATGGTTTCCGTCAATCAGACGCCCCAGCGCCGCGCGCCGTACGTCGTGAGGAAACCTTGAACCCACCTGAAAATAGACTGGCTGAGTCCTACTGAGGTGCACCCCGAGCGGTGGATCAAACATTCAGCGATACATGAGGTGGAGTCCCTTCCTTAGACGGTTAATAAATAATAAAACAAAATAATAAATAAAAATCGCTTCAGTAAATACGGTTAGTTTGATTTTATAGACGGATAGTAAGCTTAACTGGCCGACGCCTTAGCGCAGTCGAACTAAATTACCAGTTTTTTTTTAGCACCGCGTCTTATTACCTGTTCAGGTTATCCATCTATGTACTAACTACACTAATGGGTTAGGGATTAGTAAGGCTTAATTTATAAAAAGTGGGCCCGCATTTGCGTGGAGGGAGAGTGGAAAACCATTTAGGAAAAACCCCCTCAGTGCATCCGACCGGGATAGGACCCAGATCTCCCCGTCTTCGGAAGTTTAGGCCAACATGAAGGTAACACGTTAGACCACGCTGCCACCGAAACGGGTTGACCCGGGTTTGATACCCGGGATATCTGGAAATTTTACCGTTGGTTAAATGTGTTTTTCCCTTTTCATACTGTGATTAATTAACAAGTAGGGTCTGGGTGTTGGGTCTGTTCTAAATTTAAGTTAGTTTATAAATCTTGCGTTGATATAATAATTCGGTTCAGAAATTAAACTTTAACCCCCTCAAAAAATAACTAAAGTTTTTAAACAGTGACTGTTCTTGGAATATCTTTCCCGAGCAAAGTGACGTGATACTCATGAGTCATGAAAATATTCAAGAACGGTTGAATTATGTAACTATTTAATTAAATTAAATGTAGGCCTATATATTGAAGGAATATTTAATTTATTTTAACCAAAAAAGTTTTTCGTTCATATCAAAAGAGTCAAATAATTTTTTTTAATATTGTCAGATTGTCATGTTATTTATTTCTCTCGTGTCTTACAACCCATCAGGGATAAGCAGAATTTTAATTACTCTATTGGGCTGTGAAGAAAGGACATAAAGCTTAGAGGAAATATACCAGCGTTGTGGAGGGGTGGGTATGAAACCATTTGGAAAAGAAAAAAACATCATCAGCACAATACACCCAATCGGGAGTCCAATCTACTGCGAGAGTGATGCCTTAAATCATGCGAACATCCGAAGCGCCTCAATATTTATATAATTTTGTTTTATTATTGGTAATATTTTATATCTATTGAAACTATCTATCAGAAATGACCACTTCAGATGAATTGATGCATGAATACATGAAATTAAATCAAGTTAATGTTATATATAATTGTCAGATGAAAATGGTTTTGTAACTGTATCCGTAGTTCTGTATGTGCATGTACAAATCTGTAAAACAGTATTTTCCCAAACTTTTATGTTCAAACTGGTGGCCACACAATCCTGGCGCTAGACTCTCATTAGACTGATTGCCGATGACGGGAGGTGAGAGATCAAATCCCGCTTGGATCCGTTGAGGGTATTTTTTCCCTAAATGTGTTTCCACTCTCACTATACGCAAATGCGGGTACAATACCCCTAAATTCAACTGTCCTAATCTTTGAAACATTAGCGTAGTTTAGTAAACAAGTGTATAACCTGGACGGAAAAAAGACGTGCTGAAAAAAAATCTATTTTGTCCATAAAAATATACGTTTGTATTATCTTAAAGGCACTTCCTATGAAAATGGTTTTGTATATAAGGCAATTCATAAGTTACAGTCTAATGTTCTTAAGAAGAGTCTTTTAGAAAATCCAGACGATTTTTATTTTCTTTCAACCGTGATAACATTTTACTATATTGTTAGTGTTATTTTTAATTGAATTGATAATATCTGTCAAAAGTGACAGCTGCAGATCACACGTCCTGACGCGTGAATATATGAAACTGGATCTAGTAACTTTTCTTACCGTCAGATAAGGCCCTTCATATGAAAATGTAACTATACGTGTAAGGTCATGCCTAGTAACACAGGTCTCCGAGAGAAACAGACACGTCAGATACACATGATCCCTAATCAAACGAGTGAACATGTGTTCAACCACGGCTAACATACAGTGAACATAAAATAGGTTCGACGCAGTAAAAGTATGAGAGCACTCAATAAACAAATGTATCTAACTGGCAGGGTTAGTTAGACCAGCGTCAACGAGCTTCATTGACGTGTTCAACTTTGACCCCGAAAGTTTGGGGCCATAGGTTCGAATCAAGGATGGGTGATCTTCAGGTGATGTGATTTAATTGATCTCTTATCTTAGCACAAACTGCTTCACTGCCTTAAAACTCACTTTTCTCGTGCTCATATCTAAAATTAATGTAAATTTACCAATGGCACAGCACTAAATTAATGATGACATTTCATGTCATGATGACCCAATGTTAGTAAATACAATTAATACTACAAATCAAACAATATATGCCAAAATATGAGACACCAAGGAGTAGAAAAATGACTGGGCAACAGGTTTTGTCTTACCATCGTCTTACTACCCGTTCGGTTAATATACATATGTACTACTTACACTAATGTGTTGAGGTGAGAAAGATTGGAATGTTAAGGATGTGTACCCCCATTTGCATGGAGGGAGAGTGGAAAGTCATTTAGAAAGGAAAGCACCCTCAATACACCCGAACAGGATCTGTAACATGATCTCCCTGTCTAATCCAGAGCTTCTTAAAATATTTTCCCTCGTGACCCCTTTTCGCCAGAGAAATTTTTACGCAACCCCGGGTAGATAGGTATATAAAATAGGTATACAAAAGAAACATTTACTGATAATAAACTATAAAAAAAACATGTTTTAAATCAATTCTTTTGTATACATAAATAATTTTACCATGTATTAAAGACGAAAGCAAATTTAAATACTAATGAGATATATGTGCTTGTTTATTTTTACATAAAAGATTAAATCTTGGCTGAATATTTGATAGTGCAGGAAGTAGAGCATCTTCAACGTTTTTAAGAGTTGGTCGATATTTTGATTTTATAACTGTCAATGCTGAGAACGTCACTTCGCATAAATACGTAGTACAAAATAGCAGAAGGGTGTTTAGGGCCGTTTCAGAAATTGTTGGAAATTCTGTCCTGATCCCAAGCCAAAATTCATTTAACTTTTTTTTTTTAGGGAGAAACTCAAGTTTTAAACCTGTGTCGCTTGATAACTCAGCAAATTCTTCCTGAACATTTAATGACAGATGACTGACGTTTTTG
Source organism: Timema podura (assembly GCA_033556935.1). NCBI lineage: Eukaryota > Metazoa > Arthropoda > Insecta > Phasmatodea > Timematidae > Timema > Timema podura. The sequence continues at coordinate 41,368,343 of JAVRXN010000004.1, read as the reverse complement.
ATTTCAACTGAGTATGGTTTATGTACCCAGATTAGTTTTTTTATAATCAAAATTTAAAAGGAAGTATTTCTGAAACTGTCTCTCCAGGCACTTGAGATGATTAATTTTAACTCCTACAATTATATCTTTGGGGAGGTTAGTTTCAATTATAAAATCATCTGTAGCTGTAAACATTGCACCATTTTTCACCCTATTCTTCCCTTGATTAATTTTTTAGTCACATTTTCAATTTTATTTTTTAACCTGTTACAATTTGTTGTGCGTTCAGAACCAAGGCTTCAGTGAAGGACGTGTGAGTGCTGTCAGAAACACCTCGGATTCATTATGCGTTTGATTGTGAATTAATTTTTGGTCTAGTTTATTGCAAGATTGACTTCTTACACTAGACTTGTCAAGTTCGTTTCACTATACGGGCCACATTGAAAAATTTGGTGTAAATATGATTATAAATCTCGGAGGGGTGTATAAGGATGGGGTTAGGGGCAAGAGTAGACATGTCCAATCCCAAGTATATAAAAAAATCAAAAAAAAAGAAAGGATTAAGAAATCAATGTCATAAGATAATATTTTATTAAAACCGTACTAGTTTTTACTAGCAAAAAAGCTAACATTTAACGTGAGAAACTTGTTCTAGACTTGTCAGAATGAAGACATCAAAAGAGAGGACCCTGCCTAAAAAAAAACGAAAGTCAACTGGTTGATGTTTTTAGGGGAAGGACGTGTGTGAGTGACGCGGTACAAATGATGTGGAATTAACCGTCGGCTATCAATCAAGTTGGTAGCAGTGGCGTCGTGACTTCGGGACAAGGCTAATCTGCTTTGAGAACTGTGTGTCGCTGGTGTGTTTACTGGCCGTATCGTCCTACACACAGACTTAAATCTCTCCCCGTCATATGACGACAGGAGAGGGGAAGGGGTGGGACACACACACACGTTTACCAACCAAAATAAACAATCGAAGAAGAAAAGTGTGTGTAAATAAGATTACTATTGAAGAGAAAACATCAATGAACTGCTCCATATGTTGTTTTGTTATACAAACTGGTATTTTATAAAAAATGTATGATTTAAAAAAAAAACAATCTGCACGTTCCTAAAAAAAATAACATTTTCTCTTGATATCATAAATTTTACCCACTTGGATGGCCGCATGGTCTAGAACGTCATCGTAGCAGTATACTGGACTGCCGATAGCAGTGAAATTGTTGTTCGAATACAAGGTGGGTGTACCGAGTTTTTTTTTTAATAAATGGTTTCTCACTCTTTCTCCCTAAAAATGAGAGCATATTTTCTCGTACCTTTCTATTCCCTAACCCACTACTGAAAATAATCAGATAGCTCGGAAAGGTGCACAGCAAAATAAGAGATCAATTTTTACTAGCATTGGGATTCGATAAATCGAGGTATCGAGCATGTCAGCTTTAGTTCAATTTTATTGATTTAATTGAGGTATTTAACTATCACTTTCTGAACCAAATGATTATATCAACCCATGACTTATAAACTAAGTTAAGTCTAGAACAGACACAACACCCAGACTCCAGGCCGATAATTCATCACTGTGAAAGGAGAAACTCCAATTTAACTAATGAAACATTAATCAACCATGCTGGTAATTGAACCTGGGATCCTTAACACAGTGAGCAGACACTCTACCAACGGTACTAAGATGTCGAACTCTATAGTATAAATACTGTAAGACTTTTTTTTTGCCGAGAGCGTAATTGAGGTGATGATTAATTACCCAAGCTCGAGATTGAAAGTTATGACCTTGTGACGTCACGTGAGAAGACTAGGTTAGTTGGGTGGAAAAGAGGCTTGGCAGACGCCGAGTGACGTCGAATTAAAGGTGCCGGAATGGACGCTCTCACACATACTGGCACGTAGTCCCTTGTAAACATTGCGATCTAAACCAGTTGGTGAGGACGTCATTTAACTGACTTTGGAACAAAATAGTAAACCTGGGAAACTTGAAACTCGTTAAAGAATTTCGTAACTAATACTTTTTTTTCCAAAAAAGAATAGTAGGAATTATATTATATCCGTAATAAAGTATTTGGGACCCTTACTTGAGGACAAACCACTTAAAACTCGTGTTTTTGTTTTGTTTTTTGGTATCATAGCTTCTTACTACCTGTTTAGGCTATACACATTTAATATGATAATTACTTTAATGGAGAAGGTATGAGGAAGGAAGCATTTTAGAGGTAGTCTACTCGCATTTTTGTGGAGGTGGAGGGGGGAACTATTTAGTATAAATACCCTTAGGTACACCCTGCCAGTATTTGAACCCTGACCACCTGTCACAAAAAAAACACAGCTTAGATGAGCTTATGGGTGACCTGGCGGTCTAGGAGTAAGGTGTCAGACTTCTGTGTTGAGGGTCCGGGGTTCAATCCTCGGTCCCGGCACAGATTTATCTGATTGCCAAACCCTCCCTTCACCTCTGACAAGATGTGTATTAATCACAACTTGTGAATGTGTGGAATGCCAAGCCTCCACCGTTTAGTTTAGTTTAGTTTAGTTTGGCGGACTAAATATTTTAACAACAAATGGTAGAGGGTAATATATGGACATTAGGTTTAGGTGCCAACATCGATGTAGTTACTAAATAAAATGGAATTGTGACGATAGGAGAATAGAATCAAGTAGGGTAGCATGCCCCAGTTTTTAAATAGGTACTGGGGTTTGGTTTAGGATAATGTCCAGATTGTTCCTTTTCACTTACTTGAGAATATATTTGTTAAAGTTTATCAATGTTTAAAAAAAAAACTTTTGTGAATTACATAAATTGTACCTGACTGATTGTAGTAATAATTTATCTGTATATTTTAACTATGTCTAAATAAACTAAAATAAACCTCCACCGTGGTTCGGATCCCACGTTAAGCTGTAGGTCCTTCATTTAACCTCACAATCATCCTACCATTACATATAAGCGTAAGTGCGTACAGCCCGAATGGGTAGTAGGACGTGGTGCTAATAATAATAATAATAATAATAATAATAATAATAATAATAATAATATATAATAATAATAATAATAATAATAATAATATATATAAGCGTAACACAGATGCGAGTATATAGTATTAGTTGACCCGACCTTTGGCATCCTCTCCACACCTTTTTGTTACAGTGTATGTTTTAGACACAAATACACAGCCCGAGGATTATTTAACGGCCTAATAATGCATGCAGAAGGGTTGGAGATGGAAAACGCACCCGCATTAATGTGAGGCAACCACATAAATATATCACGCGTGGAAAACCTCTCCCCAGTACACCTAGCCGAGAATCGAAACTCGACCTCCAGGGCCCTGGGAATACAGGTTGTTGTAAACCTGATGCCTCAGACTGCGTGAACACCGGCGTGGGTCCCGTTTGTTGTGGTGGCGGGCTAGATGTCTATATATAGAGGAAGAGACACGGCGGTAACGGGGCAGTCGTCACGATCTGAGGCGGTGGTGTAATTGGCAACTAATCAGGAGTGTGCATGGTCAGGGGGAGGGAGGGGGACAATGAGATTAAGGGGGCTGCCTACTTGGAGGGAAAGATCCTCCCACTGCTGTATTTCTTATGAGGATGGCAGCTCTGAGGCTTGAGAACAACTAAAACAACCCTTAATTATCTTAGCGTTTTCTGTTATGAAAGTGTTAAAAAAAAATTGTATTTGTTTGAGGGAACTAGATTTATAATTTATAATTATAATTTACTTTGGTTTCAGAATTGCAACATTTCACGAGAAACGCCGCTGGAAAAGAACTAATATCATATTTTCACACAATTTTTTAAAACTTAAGAGGTGAGGTTTTCAATTCTATAGAAGGAACACGTTCACACGTTTCACTTTAATTTTAGGGTGAAATATAATAAACCTCTTCTCAAGGTAGGGGACGCGAGAAAATGCCAGTGTTTTTGTTGTTTTATAACAACATATATTTTTGGCCAAACTAAATAAAATATTTCTCCAGTAGAAACCTAGAGTTTAATTATTTTTCTTCACACGGTGATATCAACAGTTGTTGAATATTTGTAATGAACATAGCAGTATTAGATGAGAAACTTTTTAAATGAAGAGAAAAAGTTGTCAGTAAATTCCAGGACACCCTTGACAGATAATCAACAACTGTTGATATCACCATGTGAAGAAAATTAAACTCTTATATCTCTACTAGAGAAATATTTGATTTATTTTGACAAAGTTTTAATATAAAATCTGCAAAAACACCGCTCTTAACTTGTGTTCCACTTCCACTCCAAGCAACGTCTGCTACATGTCTCAGCTGTCCGGTAGGTTAAACCTAAGTTGCGTGCTGATATAGCTCTCTTTTTTCAGAAAGTTTCCGTTGAATATCCATTATGAAAACAAAGTATGGGTTATACAGTAAGGAATAGATATAACAGGTAATATTATAAGTATTACCTGCACCAGTGAAAGCTTGAATAAAGGCGTCAGTCTCGTCTAGTTTGGTTTAATGAGGAAGGAAGAAATAAGTGTTCTAATCTATGCCAGGCAGACCGGTATTTTCCCTTAAATTATCTCACTCTCTCCTAAGCAAAAGTAGGGGCACTTACATTAAATTTTACCTTCCTCATCCCTATACATATTATGCTGACAGCCCGAATGGTTGGTTCGACGCGAAGCAAATAAAAAACTAAGATAGTTTAACTATTAGATATTTTTTTAAATTTTATTTGAGGTATTTAACGTGCACTTTCCGAACAGAATTATTAAATCATCACACGACTTATAAATTAACTCAAATATAGAAAAGACCCAACACTCATTGCTCGGTCGTAAATTAATAATTGTGAAGTGGTAAACGCACGTTTCACTAATGATAGAAATTTCGCTTGTGCAAGGAATTGAACACAAGACTCCTGGTTCAGTGGGCAGACACGCTACCGACCAGACCAAGATGTCATATACATATATATATATATATCTTATCAAGCTTGACTCTCTCACATATTATCTTATTAAAGGTTCCCAATGGCAATAAATACATTGACAGATCAGATGTTTTAACCTAATAAAACATGATTGGTGAAGTTAGGCCACTTCTACCTCCTGGAGCTGAACCGAATAATGGCGGTGTTAGCTATTGTTTGTTAACAATGCCTATGGTAATAAAACAGTTGGTGTACGTGCAATGTGCCGCGAATATGAGGCACGTGGAACGGTTCTGTGCGCCGATAACGGCAATAGTGTCTGGAAGAGCATGTTTGGTTTTCAATGTCATAGTTCATCGCGCCAACCATATATTTGCCCGCTATCAAGAGAGCGGAATTGTCGGTTCATGGATTAACGAGAAGAGGATATAATATTTATGATATGTGCTGTTATAATATAGGTTGCACTACTGTACAAACGCATGTAAAGATATCTAATTGAAATAGTGTTTTGTTTGAATTATTTTAGTTTATGTTCAAATGGAGAAATTATTATAATCGTGAACATTTTCTACCTAAAAAAAAGTGACCATTCTGTACCCTGGTCTATAGTCACAAAGGTTTTATGGGTGTTATTCAAACTTGATGTTTAATTGCTAAACGGTCACATCTCAAAACTAAATCATGGTTTTTACCTAAGTGCAAAAATGTAGGATATTTTACTTATGACTAATTGTCGAAAATTAGAAATGTTTGGAAACGTTTATATCAATTTTGTTCAAAATAGGCGTCTAGACAGGCCCGTCAAAATGGGGTGGGGGGTAGTAAGGGGGCTACTATTGGTACCATGATACCAGTTCCGGAACTTCCAGGGGTCCGGGATCGAGATCTAAATTAACAAGCTAAAAAATATGTAGAATATGAAACAAATACAAAATAAAATATGAATGACAAACAATAAAACGACTGTCCATACTAAGTAACAGTGCATGCCCAGCCCACCATATTGGTTTTCTTAAGGAGGAACTTACTGACATTGACCACAATAATTATATTATTGGTTTGGTCCAGTCTTGTTCTTAGTTTCTAAGTGCCTGCAAATTTCACAAGTCGTACTTTAACTAGATTTGGCACACGAGGAGAGTCGGGAGTATATCAAGTATAATTTAAATAATCCAACATATGTTTGTGTGTAACATTTCAGTGTTCGGTTTAAGATGTGTATTAATTTTTGTGCAGTACATTGCTTTTCTTTTGCAAACGTGACAGCAAAGTTAAAACAAAAGTATAAACCAAGTTTAAGAATTTATTTAGTAACGGGGGCATTTCCCCTCCTCTATTAAGAACTTTGACTCCCCTTAATGGAATAAACTACTTCGCTCCCCTGGTAAAAATTTTCCCTTCCCCCCTTTTTAGAGTTATATAACTCCTCTTTGATATTCTAGAATATGAAACTGAAAGATGGCTTTGTATCAAACTAAATAACTTCTAGATTCACCCAATTTTCAAAGATAGGGGATAGGGGAAGACTACCTTAAATATAGCTTCTGAGGTATCTAATTCCAGGCGAAAATCCATTTTAAATACATTGTGGGTGTGGGGGGAGGCAAATTAAAATTTCAAACGGTTAGTTTGGAATGGCTTATAAAAGATCTTAACTTTCAAAAAAATTCCAAACAAAGGCCACTCTAAATATTTTCTAGGCATTAATTTGACGGGACAGGGTCCCCAGGTCCCTTAAAAACTCTCTTATTTTTGCTGCCCCCTATACAAATAAAGTTTCGTCACCACTGAAGTCGAATATTATTAAGAGAGGGTTGGCCTATGCTTTGCCCCTATTACCGGGCCCAGTTTGAGCACCTGGCGTGCCTGTGTCTAGTTTTTTTTTTTACATAATAAATAAGGATGTTAAATTGTTTTATCTAAAACGTATCCATACAAGGGTAGTTTACTGATAACTCATTTTTGAAAGTTTGAAGTTTTTCAAAAAAAGCATTTAAGATTTTGTCCAAAATGTATATATGGTAAGATTTTACACTATATTAAGGCGTAACTGTCGTGTTAGCCTGGATTGTTGATTATGGGGATACAAGAGTTATAATTCTAGTCGGGTTTTCTTAGGATGGATTTTCCTAAATAGTTTCCTACTCTCCTTCCACACAAATACGGGTAGATTACCTATGAAATTATTCCTTCCTCATCCCTACCCCATTAGAGTAATTATCACGTATGCGTATAGCCTGAACAGGTAGTAGGACGTGGTGATAATAAATAAATAAAAATCTAGCTACCTTTCAGTGTAAACTGAGTGTACATTCTATTTAAAATTCAACCATCCTCATCCTTATTCTATTAGTTTAATTATTGTATACGCATAGCTCAAAAGGTTACTAAGATGTGGTAAAACCCTCCTAAAAAATCTAAAGACAATGACAGTAAAATAATTCCTCACTAGCTAGACGCCGACCGACTGAGCCGAGGAGTCTGTAAGCGCGCTTTCCTTTTGTTCTTGTTCATCGGTTGTAACTCACCCCGTCCTCTGATAAAACGTCCTTGATTGCGCGACGCTACCATGGTCAATGTCAACCTAGTTAACAATGTCGTATTCTTTGAGCTGACGTTACTATGTGACTTGTGCAGTATCAGGTTAAGTGTGGAATACGTTTAGAACCTCCTCATTGGTAACTGATGGAACTTAGTAGTAGGAAGGAAGATGAAGCCAATAATTAAGGTCAGTGTAATTGTCGTGTTTGTAACAAAAAACGTGTTTTGGCCAAAATAATTTATTTATATATATATATATCACCAGTAGATATGTTTAGTTTAATTTTATACACGTACACAATTATTCCTTGTTCTTCGTTTCTAAGTGCCTGCAAATTTCATGAAATCCATTATTTTTGTACTAAATTCGTGACGAATATGTCTATTTAATAACTAATTATCATATGCAAAAAAATTAAACTAAATTTAGATTTAATTTGGCCTAAAAGTTTTTTTTTATATATATATAAAGATTATTAAAATACTGACCTTAAGGTGGGAGTGTAGGGGACGCGAGAAAAGGTAAGTGTTTTTTACAGTTCTTGTATCGAAACATTTTGTTGGTCAAAATAAGTAAAATAGTTCTCCAATAGAAATATAGAGTTTAATTTTCTTCACATGGTGATATCAACAGTTGTTGAATATTTGTCGAGGGTGTCCTGGAATTTATTGACACATTTTTATCTCCATTTAAAAAGTTTCTCATCTAATGCCGCTATGCTCATGACAGATATTCAACAACTGTTGATATCACCACGTGAAGAAAATTAGACTCTATGTTTCTATGGAGGAAATATTTTATTTATTTTGGACAAAACGTATTTTCTCGAGTCCTCTACATTCCCACCTTAGCTCGCGTTCCTCCTCTCCTCCCTCCCCTTAATTTGTTTCATCTGATAATATTGTCGTTGAGATAATAAGACGTAATCTGCGTCGTTACGTTCCTATCCATCGCACCGAAATCTTGTAGAAGCAAAGGTGATTGCCAAACCCTTCCTTCACCTCTGTCAAGATGTGTATTAATCACAACTTGTGAAAGTGTGGAATACCAGGCCTCCACCGTGGTTCGGATTCCACGTTAAACTGTAGGTCCTCCATTTCATCTCACAATCACCCTACCATTACATATTAGCGTAAGTGCGGATAACCCGAACGGGTAGTAAGACGCGGTGCTAATAATAATAATAATAATAATAATAATAGTAATAATAATAATAATAATAATAATAATAGAAGCAAAGGATTTGCCGAGTAATATAAACGTTAGTACAAACAATGAGTTGACAGATATCTTGCTTGTTCGTGGATCTAGTCACATTATGGTATTTACTAGTGTTGTTTTTTTCGCCACCACGTGTTATTACCCCTTTGAGCTGTACGCGTTATGAACTAATTATGACCCACTTCGGTGATCGAATAATCTAAGGCGTCACACTGGTATAAGCTAATATTGGACTGCCGATGATGGGGAGATCTGAATTCGATCCCGGTAGGGTGTACTGGGAGTGTTTTTTTTCCTAAATGGTTTTACAATTAATATCCACGCTAATGTGGGTACACTTCATCTAAATTAAACCTTCCTCATGTCTGGCCCATTAACGCGACTAGCACATATGCATAAATCCCCAATTGGTACTAAGACGCGGTGAGAAAAGCAGGAAATAATCTAATTACGTAATAGTGTTGAGGATAATTAAAGTTTAATTTATAGCATTAGCGTGGAAGGAAAGTAGAACACTATTTATATATAAAAAAAAATTGGTACACCCGACCGGGACTCGAGTCCCGATCTACCCGTCACCGGCAATCCAGTTTAGGCGGTACTTACGATGGAAGAGTATTCGTTTGAACAAAACAAACGCGTATTGCACAACGGGGACGGCTCCACTACAAGCGATTTAATTACGCGAGTACGCGTGAATTGCTAAATTTAAAAAAAGTTTTTTTTGTTGTTGTTGCGAGAACGACCTTTATTTCAGCTATTTGTAATTAGTGAAAGTGTGAATGGGTACGGATATGAAGTTTGAAAGATTTATCTATTGTACTTGGTATATGATTAAAAATACATTTGTTAGTATTCATCTGATTTGCTGGCTTGACTGGATAGTTGTTCAAATAGTATTTACTATTTCCTCAAATTGCGTTGAGAAAATACAGGGTCCACCCCAGTTTTCCGTAGTGGTATTTTATAACATGAGGAGCTTTAAATGATGATTATCTTCTAACAAATATAGCGCTAAGGTGAAATCCATAACGCACTTTTTAAACTGTACTTTACTAAAAACAAAGGACTATCCCCAATTAGGTGACCTGGTGGTCTAGGGGTAAGGTGTCAGACTTCTGTGCTGGGGGTCCGGGGTTCAATCCTCGGTCCCGGCACAGATTTATCTGATTACCAAACCCTTCCTTCACTTCTGACAAGACGTGTATTAATCACAACTTGTGAATGTGAGGAATGCCAGGCCTCCACCGTGGTTCGGATTCCACGTTAAACTGTAGGTCCTCCATTTCATCTCACAATCACCCTACCATTATACATTAGCGTAAGTGCGTATAACCCGAACGGGTAGTAAGACGCGGTGCTAATAATAATAATAATAATAATAGTTATTATTATCCCCAATTATTTTCCCACAAATGCGCTTCCACTATAATCAGAGCTCAATTCGGGTGAATACGGACTTACATCGCGATGACATGACCTAATGAGGAAACGCTTCCGCTGTAACCGCAGCCTTATACAAGAGTGGCGCGTCAGACGACGCAACAACCGGTGCGGCTCCCAAGAGTGGAAATGGTGGAGAATGTCAAGACTAAGAGATCCGGCCCGCGCGACGCGTTACTCTGAATCCAACCAGAGATGCTAATGAACCGTTGACATCCCAACAATCTTGACCATTTCGGCTGAAAAGGTCCGATCTGTCATTGGTTAACATCGACAGGATAGCTCGACAGATGGTGTTAGAAAACAAGGTCCAACCCTAACATTCTTCTTCCACCTGGAGTAGTTGGAGCAGAAAGAATACATGGCGGCCTCCACTAAACAATTGGAGACTGTAGCGAAAGAGTGGGTGACGCTATTCAGCCTACACTGGTACTCGTAACAATGGCGGGTAACAAGACACGACAGTGTTTGTGTAGCGGCCGGAGTCAGTGGGGCAGATTGACGCATGGTTCAAGTTACAAAACTATCCCCACTTTGAAGAATATTGGGGGCACGTGGCCCTTCTAGATAATACAACCTTTTACTCCTGCAACCACGCGCGGGCAAACTTTCTGAAATACGTTACTTTTCATTTCAGTATCAGATCAAATAAACTTACCACGTTAACATTTTTTTGAAAAAAAGGAAACGAACTTGGTTCACATATTCTTTTAAAATGCGTTGACAGGAAAATATTTTTTTGTAAGGTATATGTAGAAAAAATGTCCCTACTAAAAGCTGGTTCGTCAAGATTCGGCATCTTTGGAAACGCAGATAAAGAAAAATAAGTTGCCCCAGTTATATAAAAAACCAAAAAAATCAATAGGTAAATATTCACTTTCCTGTTTCAAGTCAAGAATGAATTAGGTCCTCTTGACTCAGAGTCCAGATACACGATATCCATTTTGCCAGCCACGTTGATTAAATTTAAATGTCTGTCAAATACTATTCTCTTGAAGAAAGAGGAAGCCTCAATTTTACGGATGAAAGATTTTTTTTACCGTACTAGGGATCGAACCCGGGAACCTTATCTCAGTGTAATATAACGAGTCTTCATCCCGAGGGTTGGTCGTGATGTGCTCGAGCTGAACATGCACCCAGCCCTTCACCCAGTTATTGTTGCCCGCACCTTCTGGGAGAAAGCACATATTCTAGGGAAGCCCTGTTTCCCGTTGCTTCCTACACTGGATTTCTACGAGTGACCGAGAAAGAGTCTACAAATTTTGCCAAAAAGGTATTTTCATCTACCTGTCAGGGTTATTTTGCATGCCACAATCGATATGGGACCGACGCGACACCTTTACTTCCCTTTATAAGGAAGTTGTTCAACGTATTTTCATCGCTCAGTAAAAATTCGTCGATCTCAGCCGGGTTTGAACCCACGATCATCGTGTCCTGAGGTAAGCACTTTAACCAAAGACCTCCGAAGCCCACTTATCTAAGTAGGCAAACGTATTACTGACTAAGGATAGCAACTGACATTGGTAGGTAACACAACTGGAACCAGACATCTCATTGTGATGCGGTTTTCTGTATTATACTCAAATATAGGAAATTTTGCAGATGTAACCAGATACATAATTTGACCATATATTTTAAATAAAAAAATTAAGAATAATCACTATAAAAAACAATTTTACTGATCACAATTTCGCTCTTGTCAAGTGAAGAATGCAAAAAACCACATTTCGATATGTTTTCCAGTTCGATCGTCATCGTGAGTTTAATTTCCCGGTTGATTGGATTTGAAATGGACTATTAAAAAGAGTCCGTATACGGCTTTAGATTGTTACTAAAATATGTTTCCATCGGGAGGCAGCTAAAATCCCATGTTGTGAGGCCAAGTGCGAAATATTATGTGTACTCATTAGGTTTGAGCTCGCTTTTAGTTCGTTTGCCAACATAATTCTGTCTTTAAAAGGTGCAAATTAACTACTATATCGATATATTTAATTTTTATTTTATATTTATTATAGTTCTGACCAACACCCACAAGGACTGGTAGCAGGCAAGTACTGAAATAATACATCAAGAATACAAAGATAATAAAATAATACATTACAAATGGATATGAGAGGTTATATACAATGTAGAAGAGTAATAATTATAAATTGTATATGATTAAAATTTAAATATCTGTTTTATAAACATTTCAAGGTAAACGTAAATTTAAAGTGTTTAATGATAAGGGTGTCCCTAAATAATAGTTAATTTTCTTCTGTACAAAAAAACCCCTACCCTCTTTAACTCAAATGCATTACTCAACTTTAAATATAGGGTGCTACAATAAGAACAGACAACATTATATATATAAAAATAATAACAAAATAATAATTATAATAGGGAAAGTATTTACTTTTTAATGACGTATATTACTCTAAGTTTCAGAGAACCATTCGACCTTAAAACCGACATAATAGTTGAACAAACCTAACATGTGTTGATTTCGGTCAATGATAAACTTAGTCTGTTCCAAGTTATTTAAAAAAATTCAAATCAAATGAGGGTTTAATAATTACGGTCCAATTTTCATAGGAAATCTCTTTTAGAAAAAACAAAACTATTTTATTGCGACCAAAATTGTTATCATTTTCCATTATTATTAACGTTATTTTATAGGTGTTGGCATTATTTATAAAAAAAGTGACAACTGCAGATCACATGACCGACGTATGAGTCTGTGAAAGAGGATCTGATAGCTTTTCTATCAGTCAAATAAGGCTCTTTGTATGAAAATTAGATTGTATAAATACCTCACTATTTAAGTTTCTAGTTTCGTCGTACTTTACATCTAAGAGGTGATCTGTTCGTCCATTACAGACCAAATAATCAGAATGGTACCACGGTCTTGTGTTTGAAAGGTATGGAGATTGGGTGAGCCCCGCATGACACTTACATATAGTACCCCCTAAACTCTCCCTTTGGAAACCAAGGGGGCTCTTTAATTGGGCCGATTGTGCTGACTCGTTCACGGAACACGTGTTGATTTATGTTAACACGTTGTTAAATGGAAAGCGGAGGTCCCTGGTCATAAAAAAGAGGGGGAGGGCGGGATGAGACGTAAGGCTGGTTAGTGAGTTAATAAAGTGTAGACTCTACAATGGACCAACGAATCTGTCGTCTGCCCGTAGGGACGGTATAAGTGATCTTCTTCAACGAATGGCTTTAAGTAAACTTGTTTTAACTTTAGGACGCTTGACTGCATCTATTTATAACAGTTCATCAGTTCTTTCAGAAGGTTTCTGATACACTGAGCTGTATATATATTTATTTTTTTCCCTAGCCTTCACTCACACACACACACACACTTGTTTGTCGGTTACAAATGCATACCGGTGCCAGTGTTGTGTTTAGTTTATAATAATGGTCCCCAGTTCTAAACCCCACTTAAGGTGGGACGGAAGACACCATGCGCTATGGTCGGTCGGTGTTTTTCCAGTTTTTTATTGCAAACCATTTTTAATTTTTTTTTAGCGTCGCATCTTACTATCCATTCGGGTTGTACGCTAGTAAAATATTGTTTCATTAGAAATATAGAGTTTAATTTTCTTCGCATGGTAACCGTTAGACGGCCGCATTGGTCAGGGAGAAAGTTTCAATCGCTTAGGCAGGTAATACTGATCGAAACAGACGTTACTAATGGAGTAGGAAAGTAAAGTTTAGGAGTAATGTACCCGAATTTGTGTGGACACACAGTTAAGAAAAAAAAACTCTTTCAGCGCACCTATCTGGGATTCAAACTCCAACCTCCTTGACATTGGCAAACCAGGAGACTGGCTGGTTTCGAAAAATACAGTTCAATTTTCATAATAAGGGTCTTATTTGACAGCTATAAAGGTTATTGGAACTATTTTCACCTATTCATATGTCAGATAATGTGATATGCAGGGATGACATGCAGTGGACCTAATTTCACAAGACCTAAAGTTTAGGATCTATGACTTGAGGTCATATAAAACTAGGTCCAGTGAAGTTAGGACTTGTGAAGTTAGGTCTTATAAAATTTAGGTCTTGTGCTTTTAGGTCTACTGCCTGTTTGAACAATTAAATATGTTTTAAAGTAAACTATGAAAAATGAATTTTAGGTCTAGTAAAGTTAGGAGATATAAAATTAGGTGTAATGAAATTAGGTCTTATAAAATTAGGTGTTATGAAGTTTAGGAGTTTAGTTTTGGAGTTATGACTTTAGGTCTTATAATTTTAGGTCCACTGTCACATGTATGCAGCTGTCAGTTTTATAGCTACTATCAACACCTAAAAAAACACAAAAATATAGTTAAAATTGTTGACAGCAAAAAAAAAGTTCATATTCCTGAAATACCCTCTCAATGAAAATTGAACTATAGCGAGCACTATATCAATCTGAAGTGTGGTCTCAGGGCTAGAAAGTTAATATTTAAGACCAGTCTTTACCACCCTACTAAATCCGGGTCGTCGAGGTCCAAGGTCACTGTTTTTATTGAGCTGTAAAATGGAAGGTACTAAGTAGGAAAGGGGTGACTTGTCACCAGGTAAAAAACAGAAAAAAATAGTTTTATTATCAGCTTTAATACAAGATCGAGGAGGGAGGGAAGTAGAAGGTTTAATTGGATTTGATTCGGCCTGTAGAGATCGCCTGCCTACTGATATAAGAGCGTTTGGTTCGATTTCCTGTGATAGACAATTATATATATTAATGATAAATCTAGTTTGCACCCCAATAAATATTTTTTACTTTCACATATCAAGAGAAAGTATTGTAATAGTGAAAATAATTGATATCGAGTGTATGATGAATCTTTACGTTTTATGTAAACCTGAACTAAAAAAAAAATTATAATTTTTTCTGTCCCCATGTTTGTCTGTCTAGCTTTCTGTTCCTGGTCGCGGATCCAAAATGGTTGGATTGATTTTGTTTGGAATTGACATTTATACTTTAATAGTTATACCTCAAGATTTTTTAAAAAATTCTGAGTCTAGCCCTCAAATTAAGGGTAATTTAATGATAAGTGAATTTTTTAATCCAGTTTTTTTTCTCAAAAATATTCTAATAAATTTGTTTAAAATACATATATAAAATTTGTTTGATATGACAATCAGCATTGTATCATTGATTTTTGGGCAAATATTTTTTAGTGGATAGTTTACAAATAACTGATTTTTCAAAAACATAAGATATTTTAGAAATTTCTTCAAACGTTTGGTTCCAAATGTGTATTTTGAGAGAGTTTGACATGACAAATAATACTTTATCTTAGTTTTGGGGGTAAACATTTGTTAAGGGGTAGTTTATTGATAAAGGATTTTTCAAAAATTTAATTTATTTTAAAAATGGCTTTGATGGTTGGGTCGACCACATCTTTTTCTTGTCGATAAATTATTGTGCTCTATTGGAAAGTTAGTTCATGTTTTAAAATAAACATTTTTTGTGACCCTCCACAATATGTTTATATTTGTTTATGTGAACATCTTGAACCTCTTTGTTGAAGTTTTACTACTTAAGCCTTAAGATGTCAATAAATATTCTAATACTTTTTACAACGTTAAAAATGTTGTATAAGGTTGCCAAAATACTGTTTATAAAATTACGTAATGCCTTTTCAGTGATTAAAATAAGTTTGAATTAAAGTTTACTAATACTCTATATCAGGTCCAACCTTAGCAGATGTAGGGCCCTAGGAAAACTTCGTTTGTGGGGCCCCCAGCTATATGCCTCACCTCCCCCCCTCCCTAAAAGTTATTAAAACGTATTTTTATTTTTTATTATTATTACAGTACTTTGCACCTTAAGACCAATTTTCAGCCGTATAAATTATCAGAGAAATGACTTAATGAACAAATACTAAGAATGAGTGATAAAAACAGTGTTTTCATACATATAAGAGTTGATTTCTCCACAACCATTCGTTATATTTTCTCCTCAAACCAAATTAATCTATAGAAAGGTACAAAAAAACTGTACAAAGTTTGAATTTAATCGGTTAATGCGTTCAAACGTTAACGTAAGACCTATTCACCACATAAAGACGAGCTAATGGAAATCGGTAGAGTTAAAACGTAGAACTAGCCTCATTCGTTCAATAAATCAAATCACAGGACTATATATATTTTTTTTTTTACACTCTGACCATATTTGTTAAATCACCTATTCATGGAGCCTACTATATAAATGTGCAAGCAAAAATTTCCCACCCCAACTTGTGCTTCCCCCTTCTGTCACCTAAGCAAGCGCGGGGCCCTGAGCGGCAGCACCTTTTGTACACCCCTAAGGGTGGGCTTGGTGTATATAATTTGTTCAAATATATAAATTAAAAATATATTTATTTTAGTAGTAGATAAAACATTACAATAGGTTTTTGTATTCGCATTACATTATCTTTGACGTAATAGTTATTGTGTTGAGATATACGAAAGGCAATAGTGTCATATGCGACAAAAACCACAACCGATTTAATTAATATTTATTTGTGTTTCTTTATTTACTTGCATAAAGAAACAAGATTATTTCTAATGATTTTTGGACGTTCAAAGTTTGTATCCAGTTATTGCAAAAAAAAAAAAAAGGAATGATTTAAGATGATGAATTATTGTTTTTTTAAACCTCTATTTTTTCCAAGGTGTCTACAATACATTCGGGCTATACGCATAGGTCTAGTTATTAATTACGCTAGTGCGTTAAAGTTGATAGTTATAATTTAGAGGAAATATAGCTGAATTTGCGTGGAGGGAGAGTGGCAAATAATTTTAGGAAACTACACCTTCAGGACACCCGACTGGGATTCAAATCCAGATAATCTGTTCAAAGGCGAGAGTGAAGCGTAAGACCATTATAATCACCGATGCAAGCTAATTATATTATATTATTATCTCAAAATTATTATTTGAAGGATAGCATATTATTGCCCAAGTCCTCAACATACAGAGTGTACCATAACATGTATGACTCATTTCAGTGGTGTACAATAGATAAAAAAATTAATGAAAAAGTTCATATGTGTCCCATTTGACCTTGTTTCCGAGATATAGTCATGTTTGTACATCAGTAATGTGGAGCTGGTTAATATTATAGAAAGTGTTCAAGCCTGAAGTCGTTGAGTCGTAGAATGCCGCATTCTTTCAAAAATACATTGCATTTCAATGCTTGCATTCATGCTGAAGAATTTAGAACGCTTCCTGTAATATTGAGCAGCTCCACATTACTGGAGTACAAACATGAGTATATCTTGTAAACAAGGTTAAATGGGAAATGGCACACATATTTATATTAGTTATTTCATTGTTTTTGTGTCTCCTGTCCACCACTGAAGTGGGTCACACATGTTAAGGTCCCTGCTGTTAATATTTGTATTTATTTATTCCTCAATGACTAACTTGACCCTCTTCAAAATTACTGTACCGGCAGCGAAAAATACGAAACGGCTAAATTTAATGCTTCTCTAATACTTTCGTCAATAGCCTCTCCCACCATTCTTCCCAACCTCCACGTAGAGCTGTAAGTTCCCTCCTTGGTAGGGGAACACAATATTAGAAAAAGAAAAAAAACACATCAGCGTTTTCTATTTCACGGATTCTAACCGAATCCGCCACAAATATGTTTCTTTTCATAGTGGTTCCTATTGTAAACATGAAGAGCGGCTCAGTGAAACCACACAATGGAATAACAACAGTTCGAATGTGCGGCGATTATTGCTAGACTTATTTGTCAAGGAAGTTTATATATTTGTTTGTTCGCTGTTATTACAAGAGTAGGGGGGAATTGAGGTTAAAGTTAGGTGGGAAGAGGAGGGGGGAGGTTGAATAAGGGGAGGGATATCTGTCCCTTCTTTGTGTGCTGTTGTTGTTGGCATTTCAATTATTCTTCTTCATTCCTCCCTCCCCCCCCATTTTTTCATCTCCGTGTTCTTGCCCCCTTGAGCCCTCCCCCCCTTACTCTTCCTAACTTTTTGTCCAGATACATAAAAGTGATGTAAGCTTCTTGTTACCATTGTAATCTTATGACCCTATCCCCCCCCCAACCCCTCCCTGTTGCGCAAAATCCTCTTTGGTCGAGTTCCTCTCGTCAGTCAGGAATCGATGTTACAATCCTAATTTTAATTAAAAAGGCCTTTTTGAAAATACAAGCATATATTTTTTACAGCCAAAATTGATAGCATTTTTACCATTTTATTAGTGTAATTTTTTGGGGTATTATCTGTAAAAATTGACAGCAGCCGATATCATAACTCGACGTATGAATACGTAAAAGTAGATCTAGGGATTTTTATAGCTTTCAGATAAGGCCTTTCCAATGAAAATTGGACTGTAAATACAGAGTGTTTGGCTAAATATGTCGTTCAGCTGTCGACAAAAGTTTCAACTCCTAATAAAATATACAACATACCTTATCTCTTGACTTGTTTTTTGTGCGTCGCTTCTTACTACCCATTCAGGCTATGCACATATTTACACTATTGAGCTAAAGATAAGGAAAATATAATTAGGAGAAAATATACCCGCATTTGCCAGTAGGGATAGGGAGAAAACCCTAAGAGTAAGATAAAAATTCAAAGTACATTAAAGTAGTAAGTTATATATGACATCACTGATATTTTGACTTTTTATCCTATTCTTATCTTTCTTTCTACTTATGCAATCAATATTTGTAAATTGCCATTAAATTTTAATCTTATTCTGATTTTTGACTCTCTATTCATCAATTATTTTATCACTATAACTTTCTTACTTTTGAATATATTCTTGAATTTTTTTAAAAAACAATTTTCACACTACGAATATTGTTCAAGTAATAACCCGCCTCGGTGGCGTAGTTATCTAACGCGTTAGTTTCGTGTTGAGCTAGACTGCCGATAACGGGGAGATCGAGGTTCGAATCTCGGTCGCGTGTACTGAGGGTGGTTTTTCCTAAATGGTTTTTCAATTTCCCTCAACCTTATTAATCAATAGCACAAAAGTATAATTTGTACCTAAGCTAAAACCCTATAAACCGAACGGGTAAAAAGACGTGTCGCTAAAAAAACCACTGTCTGATTGCTATTTTTTCTATGCTATCTGTCTGTTTACATTAAGTGAGGTAGGTAAAGTGATATTTTAGAAGAAGTGTACTAGTATTTTCCTGAAGGGAGCATTATAAAATATCTGAGTAAAACCTCCTAAAGTCTGTTCATTGTAGGAATTGTTTTCTGAAAGGCCTTTTTCCCTACCAGAAATCTATTATATAGTAGGATATTGGTAAGAAAAAAGGCCTTTCAGAGAGTAATTCCTACCGTGAATGGAGTATAAATACACCCGACTTGGATTCAAACCCTACCGTAAACCAGACCAGCTGTGATTGACACGTTTTTCCACTTTCCCGCCAGTGTGGATGCTTCCTTAATAATAATAATAATAATAATAATAATAATAATAATAATAATAATAATAATAATAATAATAATAATAATAATATTTATTTATTTATTTATTTTAGTACCGCGTCTTACTAATCGTTCGGGTTATACGCTTGCTTCCTTATTAATTGGGTTCTCAGTTCATTTAATTAGAGGCGTAGCTAGGGAGTAATAGGTCATTTGCAACAATTTCATGGTCTCTCCTCCCCCAAGAAAATAAAGCTATTCACCCCCTCCTATAAAGTTTATGTTTAGCTGCAGATTAGAATAAATTACATTGGCATTTATTATAAGAATTCTTTTATAAATTACGTAGTACAAATATATATATATATATGTAAAAAAACTTGATCTGAATTGAATAAAACAAAATTAATAAATATATAAACAAAATTATAGTCAATATTAAACCCTATAAAGGCTAAACAATTGCATTTATCTTTGAAATATTTAAGGAAATAGATTTGCAAAATCTCTGCGTGCAAAATTGTTAAGTAAATTATTTATTGGAAAAAAGTTTTTTTTTTGCTATTAACTTATATGTTGTTAAATTTTGACTTTACAGAAACATATGTAAATAGATTTTATTTCCTTTTTTTATATAGTATGACATGCACTATAAAGTGACTATTGAGAAATTTTTGATTGGATAGTGAGATATTTACGAAACAAAGTCTTAAAAGAAAATACTTTCATCACTTACCAAATTAATTTTGAGGTCGGAGGGGGAGGGGGGGGGGCGGGCTGGCGTGTTTAAAGTCATTTTGGGCACGTGTCTGCGGCATTTTTCCACCTACGTCATCCTATAGCCATGCCACTGCATTTAATATGAAAAAATAACTTATACCAACAGGATGGTAGTAAAACTTCTATAGCTACTAACAGGTCTATATCATAGTGACATTTGTATATTATTATTCATTGAGAACTTTAAAAATTGATATAAAACTATGAGAATAATTAAATTGTTTGAATATTAAATAGTTAACTACTCAACCAAGTTTAATGTAAGCAACTTTTGTGTATCAGGAATACATTTTTAAATAATAATATGAAAATATAAACAAAAAAGTACACGTTAAAAATAAAAATAATTAACTAGGTCTTAATACACGTTCGGTTTATACACATGTGTAGCCTACTAATTGCACTAGGGATGAGAAAGGCTGAATTTAGAAGAAGTATAACCACATTTGTGTGGAGGAAGGGTGGAAAACTATTTAGGAAAAAACATCCTCAGTACACCTGAACGAGATTCGAGCAATGATCTCCCCGTCATCGGCAGTCTAGTATATTGCAAGAGTGATACCTTTAGACTATTCGACCACCGAAGTGTTTTTTAAAAATATTAATCAAGCATTTATAATTAAATATTTTATATTTTAATTATTTCATCTCGCACACAAAAGGGGGCAATAGTTGACCTAGTTTGAACCAGGAACCAATTTCAACTCCCCCCACAATCCCCTCTCCTATGTCTCCTCTATGGCAGTCCCCGAAGCTGGTAATCGTGACGTGCACTTCCTGGGGACTCTACTAAATGCATCTCCCCCCTCCCCCCCTCCCACCTCTCCCCTACCAGTGAACGCAATTCTCACGGATGGAGTAATCAGCCTCTCGTTGAATTCAGCAATAGTCAGCTCCAGAGCAGAAACCGCACACCACACACATCAGTTTCAACTCGTAAAGGTTCACCGCGACTTACTACCCATCGACGATATCCGCAAGAAACATACAAGGAAGGGGGAAAACCATTTAAGGTTTGGCCGAAGGGAGCGAAAGTATTATTAAAGTTTTTATAGAATTGACATTTTTTGGCAAATATAAATCAAATATTTCTCCAGTAGCAATATAGAGTTTAGTTCTCTGCATATGCTAATATCAACAGATCTTGAATATTTGTCAAGGGTGTCCTGGAATTTTGTCAACACTTTTTAAATAAAGAGAACCAGTTTTGACAAAATTCCAGGACACCCTTTACAGATATTGAAGATCTTTTGATATTAGCATATGCAGAAAACTAAACTCTATGTTGCTACTGGAGAAATATTTGATTTATTTTTGCCAAAAAAATGTAGTGGTGTAAAAACTGTAAAATTACTCATGCTTCCTTCTGCCGCACCTTAAGGGGGTAACTTCAGTAAAACGCGCTGGAGTTTAAACTCCACTCCTCCTCTCACTCAAACCAGACAAGATTAAGCTGACGTATTTAATGGTGTGGCTACCGTTTGAGGTTGGTTCAAATCTATATTTTATTTTGCTCAGATTAGTATCACAAGCTAAGCATTATTTTTTTTTAGGGTAAAAATAAGTATCAACACAAATCGGTAATTTGCGTCATCAACACAAATAAAGACATAGAACCAATTTAAGAAAATAAGAATAAATGATGCAACACAATCGTACATAATTTCTCGTATAGTCCACTATAGTTGGTGACATTTTCAAAAAATCTGTTATAATTAAACTACCCCTGAAAAGGTTTCTCTCATGGAAACAAACATTTTTATATACCCATAAGAAACACTTTTCAAATATTAATTTTAAACAAAATTGTTAAAGCCATTAAAAAAATAATCAAATGTTCAAAAATTAGTCATCAGTAAACTAACCTCAAATTAATTGTTTTTACTAAAACGAAAATACATTCTTAACTATCAATTAAAACAATCCCTAAATACCTATTTTTAACAAAAAGATTAAAGCCTTTTTTATATAAAAAATGGCAAATTTTCAAATATTAGTCAAAGTAAACTACCCTTAATTTGAGGGCTATGATAACACTTAAAAAAACGCTCTGAGGTATGAGTATATAACATTTAAATATCAAGGATGAACAAAATCCATCAAATCGTATCGGTTGTATTCTCAAGGCATACAGACATACAGACATGGGGACAGATGCAATTGTAAGAACATTTTATTTTAGTTCTGAGGCACACAAAAAGTCAATATCCATCATAATCATGAGGTCAAATAATTTTCTACATGATTTTTTTTATGATTACAATACTTCCCATGTATGAGAAAGTTTAAACAGGAAAGCCAAGGGGATTGAAAGGGCATGGCTGCCTGTGAGTAATGAGAGAACATTGAATGTACAATGAAAGTGAAGTTACATGAATAAGAATGATTGATAGAAAAAAACCTTTTTAATTAATAAAATACATAAAAATATACTTTTAAAGAGTGTACTAATGAAATAAAAACTACATAAATTAGTTATAGTGGCCTAAAAGAGCCTTCTATATCACCAATTTGTCTTTAAGACTTTGGTAGATCATTAGAATTTTTAGCTAAACGCTCATAATTCAAGTTTTGATCAAAAAAAATGTTTCAAAACAGAATGCATCAACTTATTATTATTAGTTTATTATAATAATAACTCTTTTTTTGTTAATGAAAAGCAGAGTTAATTTTAAAGAACTCCTAAACTATTCGCCTAGAGTGAGTATGAGAAATATGCTATGAGGGGGATAACCCTAAGTTCACCCGGTTAAGGATAGAACCACGGACTTCTGGCTCCAAGTCAATAACTCTGCTCTGACTGATAGTGTTATAAATATGTGCCATCACATTTTCTTATGAATTAATTCTCACCACCCTGTTCACATAGTCGAGAAGCCCCGGATCCAGCTGCTTGGACAAAAAAACAAATAATAATAATGAATAAAATAATTGTAATGACTAATACCAAAATGATGGTGCTCCTGTGTGCAATACAGTACACAAAATACCTACCTACATACAGACATAGTACGGTGAAATCTCACCACGCTTCCCCACTCCCACCCCAAAGGCCGGGGGTAGAGTATTGGAAAGGTGTGATAAAAATAGACAAACTGTGTTGCAGAGTTCCTCAGAACTGACTGGTCGTGTTTCATAAATTGTCTGTTGAGCTGGGGGGCTGAGGAACGTATCTTATTTGGGAGGGAAGAGGTAATTATGTTGGCTGCAAGGATTATAACTAGTCATGTCTGGTTATGGTTACTTGTATAAGCTGTATATATATAAAACTTTATATAATTGTATCTATAAATTAATTTATAATTTTCTATTATTTATATTATATTTATTTAGTCAGTTTAGGTGGTCTTGGAGTAAAGCGCTTGCCTCAGGACCCCTTGTTTGTGAGTACAAGCCCAGCTGGGGGTCAACGGATATTTCTTGAACGATATAAATTTGTAGCACAACTTCCTTCGGAGGGAAAGTAAAACCATCGATTCCATGTCAATTGTGGTATGTAAAAGAACTCTAGAAGTTATATTAAAATACCTTTTCTTGCAAAATTGATAGGCTCTTTCTATCTCGCTAATAGAAATTCTCATGTTCTGATATAATCAGTCGATTCAGTAAGTGCACGTTAAGTACCTTAAATAAAATAAATAAATATATATATAAAATTACATAGGGGCATATACATAATATATTATATAAATACATATACCTACAAATATAATTATATACATGTACAGTATATTTTATATTTACATATATATAATTTCTCTTTCTCTCTTTCTCTCTCTCTCTCTCTTTATATATATATATATATATATATATATATATATATATATATATATATAAAAGCGAAAGCTCTGACTGACTGACTGACTGACTCACTCACTCATCACTAATTCTCACGCTTACCACGAAGCTAGAGGGCTGAAATTTGGCACAGGAGTTCCTTATAAGCTATTTAGGAAAAGTAAAGATGTTTTATTCCGATGTTTTGTGATTAAGGGGTGTTTTATAAACTCATTTTAACCGTTTAAAGGGTAATAATCCGATAAGTTTGTTCTAATAATGCCTTCGTAAAAATATAGCAACCATTTTTAACCACGTAGATGCTTCTAAGGGGTGGATAAAAATGAATATAGACAGTTGATTAAAATATGTAATTACGTTTTAATATGCAACTCCAAGAGATGGTATAAATCTGTATTTTATATTTTGCAGTATTTTGTGGTGTTTGTAGTGTCTGTGTGAGTGAGAGGGGCCGGCCCGGTGCGGTATGTGGTGGTGCGGAGGGGTGGGGAAGGGGGGGGCAGACCTGTCCAGCCACGCTCAGCTGATAACGCCTCAGGCAGTAGGCAAGGGGGCCTGCCGAAAATAAAACTCCCTGTGAGAAAAGATACACAGTCACTTCCTCGCGGTGTTTCTCGGGTAGCGCTAAGAACCATGCCACTAAGTTTCAAACGAAAGTTGCTCATTTTCCCGTGCGAAGAACGGGGATTCAGCTAGTTATAAATATATCTAAGGAATCTATTTATATAATAATTTATGTCTCTTTTGTTTTGATCTGGCCCACCTAGAACTTTCATTATTTCAAAGTATCCCTTCGCTCAGTAAGTTTGGGAACCAGAATATGGTAAACTAAGTCAACAGCGCATTGGCAACGAAACGCAGGTCTACTAACAAACTATATTGTTTAATAAGACGTATTTAACGCATACTTTCTGTATCAACTGATTATATCCGCACTTACAAGGTAACATGCTGTACCCAGGCGAAAAATCGCCTAAGTCGACTTTGTTGCTTGGCCAAGTCACAGGTTATATCGTGAATATCAGCATTCCAGCAAGAGTTCAGACGTTTACTGAATTTTGAGTAAGACTATAGTTCCAAACCTCTAATTTTTAAGAGACATACACAACCTTTTTTTTATGACATCAAGAAATTTGCCTTAATCCCGTGCATACATTCACCAACGAACGTAAATTATATAGGCCCAGTTTTCGGTTTTGCTATTGAAGATTTTAAAACTTAGTTCATGTTGATCCATGCAATAAATATTGTATTTAAAAAAATGTGTATACGTAGGCTACTTATTATATTGTCTATCTATGGCATTAGGAACTCGAAGTTCATTACCACACTTACAATATAAAATTTACCCAGAATAGCCATGGTAAACCTTTGGTATTTATTGATGGGATGTTTTTACGGTGAAATCTCACCACGCTCCCCCCCTCCACCCCCCAAGCTGGAGGACCACCCCTATCTGGTGTTCACGACTTGTTTATTCAATATATTCTCAGCTACCATTCATATCTGAAGGCGTATCTTCTATCCGCAACCTGAGGACGCTATATATAATATTTATTTATATACACATGGTAGAATATGAGAAATTATTGTCGAAAGAAATTGTCATTTTCTGAAACTGCTGCTTCCTCTTTGTATATTTTTGAGGTATTTAGGCACAGTAAATCTTTGGTGCATACACTTACATAAAAATAACTAAAATCGGTCGGATATAACACAGGAATCACTTTCGAAAAGAGCAGGCCTCGTGGTGTAATGGTCAGTGCACCTAACCACGAGCCTAGGGTCCCGGGTTCGATTCCTGGTTGATACCCTGGGTATTTTTCCCGAAATGAGAATAATCCTAGCAGTCGCCAGGGTTGGTTTAGTTAGGATTAAGTTGGTTTGTAAGTTTTTCTACTGATTCCACATCCTATGCAGACTATCACCTCATCTCATCGAGACATGGAAAGAACTTCCACGGAAAAGATGTACGATAACCAAAGTCTGGCGTTCCCTGGGCAACGGTAAATTAGTACTGCCTAACTTTCCGTAAACTGGGCCTCAAATGATGTAGCCCATACGCCATATTATTATTACTGTCGAAAGAAATCGCATTGCCTTTCAAATATATAGAACTAATTATTCTGAAACGGAAAAAAGACCCAGTCTCTCGGAAGTCAAGTCATCTCCCTTGGGAAAAGTTTCAATTTCACCCAGCCAAAATCAAATCCAGGACTCTAAGATTAATTATCGACTGAGATAAAGTGTAGGACCAACTAAAATGATTACAAGGGGCAAATAGTCACATTGGTGGACACCCAATTGATGCGTCAGTTTCGTCTGGCATAGTACATCGGTGAGGGCGGCTCAAACTTAACTTTGGAATCATTACCAATAGAATTAGACTTTTCCTAATATTGTTATTACCACAAAATCTCTCTCCTCCACTCTCCACGCGAATGTATGTATATTTCCTCTGATTCTACCTTACTCATCCCGAACGGTTGTTAAGACGCAGTGAGCGTTAATAATCGAAATATAAAGGGTAGATAAGAACATTGTCGGTTGTACGGTTATTGCTGTAGGCGTTCTCGTTCCTCAGATCATTGCACTCCGGGAGTTGCACCAGTGCGCTCATGGTGGCGGGACGATGTACTAGAGAATTGCAAGGTCTCGCGTTGCACGTTACAGCGTGACAAACCACGTGCTTCTTGTTATGGAGGGGGGGAAACAGCATGTGACTGGAATTACTGGCCGATTTAATAGGAAGAGCCTTTTAGAAAATACAAATATGTATTTTCCGCGGTTAGCACTGATAACATTTCACTATATTATTATTGTTATTTTATAGGTGTTTGTATCATCGATCAAAAGTGACAGCTTCAGATCACATAACCTGACATATGAACCACGTGAACTGTAGCATCTTACCAGTCAGCATTTCCTATAAAAATTGGTCTGTAATAATAGCACACCCACCCTTCGGTGGCCGAATGGTCTAAGGTGTCGATCTCGCAATAAACTGAACTGCCTATGACGGGGAGATTGAGATTGTATCCCTGGACAGTTGAGGAGTGTTTTTTTTTTCTATAAAGTTTTTTCACTCTTTCTCCACACAAATGCAGTTACACTTCCTTGAAATTCAACCATCCTCATCCCTAACACATTTATCCTAATTAGTAGGCCTGTATAGGCGTGTCCGACACCTTAGCTCAATCGATAGAGTGTCTGCCTACTGACCTATAGGTCCCGAGTTCGATTCCTGGCATAGCAAAAAATATATCATCGATGAAAATATTGAGGTACCTTTCACATTGATGAATTAACAGCCGGGGACTGGATGTTGTGCCTGTCCTAGTCTTAAGTTAGATTATAAAATATGATTGAATAAAAACTGACCCAGGCCACAGGCTGGAAAGAGTAATGGATGTTAATAAAGTACAAGGCGTATAGCCCAAACAGGTAGTGAGACGCTGTGCCTCGCACCCGTTGTTAAGGGATCATAGTAGGCCTAGTTGCCAACAAGTTTAGAGGTCACTGATTCGATTCCTGATGGTGGTAACGAGATAATACATTTTTGTGTACAAGGGTTCTTGTTACTATATAGATACTAGGGATGGGGAGTAATATTACATTGCTTAGGTTATTAAGTCTTGTTCCTGCGCTGTTATGCGTTAAACACTTACAACAATTACAACTAAACACCTCTGACAAGTTTGGTCATATAGATAGTGTATCCGATTCTGATTTACGCGTCCGAGCACGTTCTTATTTTTTTTTTTTACAAAACGCTGTTTCTATCCGTTTCAATGGCCGAACGGTCTAAGGTGTCACTCATGTGTTAAACTGACCCTCTGATGATGGGGAGATAGGGGTTTGAATCCCTGTTGGATCTACTTAAGGTTGTTTTTCCACATGTTTTCCCATTCTCCTTCCATGCAAATGCTGGTAACGTACCTTTATAATGCTTCCTTCCTCATTCACACTCCATTAGAGTAATTAGCGTACATGATAATAACCAAAACAGATAGCAAGACGCGAGGGATAAAAAACACAAACAAAAACTTATTTTTTTATTTACGCTTCATGCTAATGCTGGCACTGAACCTTAATGTTTACCTTTCTCGCCCTGTTATTTAAGGTTTAAAAGTGTACTCGGTAATAACCAATATAGTATCCATTGACAACTATAATTAATGTAGCATCTCAATAAAAGTACTATACGATAATTTAATCATATTAAGATGAAACCTCCCTCATCGGTGGGAATGCAGACTAAATGTCAGGCTCATTTAGTCTGGACCACTAGTGATAAGGAGGTAATAGTTTGAATCCCGGCTGGGTGTAATGAGAGTGACTGCATTTCCTTTAAATCTACCTTACTGATACCTACCACATTAGTGTGGGTAAATACTGATAGCCCACATGGGTGATGATAGTACGTGGTGCAAAATAAAATATGTAGCCCACACAGTAGCCCTATTTTTAATCTCACTCTTCCCCAGTAGGAAACACTTTAAGGTGGCATTGTAGGGAACGTGAGAAAAGGCCAAAGTTTTTGCAGTTTTTATAGCAAAACTTTTTTGGTCAAAACAAATAAACAAAGAGTCTAATTTTCTTCACATGGTGATTTCAACAGCTGTTGAATATCTGTCATGAACGTAGTGGCATTAGACGAAAAAGTTCTTAAATGAAAATAATAATCTGTCATAAAGTTCCAGGACACCCTTGGCAAATATTAAAGAACAGTTGAAGCCACCATGTGAAGAAAATTAAATTCTATGTTTGTACTAAAGTACTATTTTATTTATATTATACCAGCCTCGGTGGCGTAGTTAGCTAACGCGCCAGTCATGTTGAGCTAGACCACCGAGGATGGGGAGATCGAGGTTCTAATCTCGGTCGGGTGAACTGGGAGTGGTTTTTCCTAAATGGTTTTCCACTCTCCTTCCACACAAATGCGGGTTCACTTCCTCTAATTTCAACCTTCCCAATTCCTAATACATTAGTGTAATTAGTAATTAAGCGTATAACCCGAACGGGTAGTAAGACGTGGTGCTAAATAAAATAATAATAAAAAATATTTGATTTATCTTGACCAAAAATATGTTTTGATACAAAAACTGCAAAAACATTTACTTTTCCTCGGGGTCTCCAAAGTATTTAAGGCTTAAGATTTTATTTGAACAAAGTGTACAAGCAAGCGAAAGGAATGCTCATTAAGTCTATCATAAAGTTAACGAAATTGCTACCCTATTTTTTGACTAGACAAGGTCAAAGTTGATATTATGTCTACAAACTGTTTATATGATGGCGAGGAATAATGCGGCTCTATCAAATTATTTTGCCACGCCTTAGGCTGTCAAAACACATTATGATAGTTCTTTTTAATGGTTGTGGCCACACACATCGGATACACACGACCGTTTATTACCCACATTGCTAAACAATGTACTGTTTCTAATGTTAATTGATGACGTATGTGGTCGCTTGGCTAGTCTGTAGCTTGATACATTTAGTCAAAAAGGATTATATTCGTTGCGTTTACTCTAGATAAGAGGTGATATTATTCTTCTTCAAATTAAGTCAACAGCCCGAAGATTGGTTTGATGCAATTGCTATACATCCGAAGCTGGTCAGGAAATGAGGTCGTTCCCCATTATCTTACACTGAATTTCTATGAGCTTACCAATTTGCCGTTAGGTTCATTCACATACCTTCCACGCTTATTTTACGTGCCACAATCGATATAGAACCGACGGCTTTATTTACTCCCGGGGTTCAATCCTCAGTCCCGGCACAGATTCATCTGATTGCTAAACCCTTTCCTCACCTCTGACAAGACGTGTATTAATCACAACTTGTGAATGTGAGGAATGCTAGGCCTCCACCGTGGTTCGGATTCCACGCTAAACTGTAGGTCCTCAATTTCATCTCACAATCACCCTACCATTACACATTAGCGTGAGTGCGTATAACCCGAATGGGTAGTAAGACGCGGTGCTAATAATAATAATAATAATAAATAATAATTTATTTACTCTCCGAAGGAAGTTATTCTCTAGAATGTTATCGCTCAATATAAATACGTCGACCTCGACTGGGATCGAACCCATGAACATCGGGCTCTGAAGCGATCACTTTATCTCGAGACCACCGAGGTCGACAAGTTTGAGTCATAATAGTATATTTTTACTATCTGGTACGTTGACGCATCATGAAAAATTATATCAATTCAATAGTACTCTTGGAATAGTACTCTCTTAAATTGTGGTTTCGCTATCGAGCTTTTGTAAACTTTGATATGATAATCCTCAAAAAAACACTTTATAGTAATATATATTTAAAGTATAAAATCTGTTAGGGAAAACTAAATAAATTGCTGTCGAATTAAATTGTATTTTTCTGAAATTGCAC
The DNA here is from genome assembly GCA_033556935.1 of Timema podura. Lineage (NCBI taxonomy): Eukaryota > Metazoa > Arthropoda > Insecta > Phasmatodea > Timematidae > Timema > Timema podura. The sequence goes on along the minus strand of JAVRXN010000004.1, from coordinate 41,337,890 downwards.
ATTCCCCTTTGAATGCTTTTGAAATTTGAAATGTTTGGACACAGCCTCAGTAAATAGGGTTTTATTTTTGGAGAATGGAAGAACTCAAGGAATCATTGTCTTAAGAAATCGCTTCATATTAAAAAAAAATAGATTATATAAGATTTACTTTAAACATAAAAGTTATTAACGTGTTATTCTAAAGAGTAGGGTTTGAGAAGGGTCACTTGGATGTAGTGCATCCACATTAGTGCTGAAAGGAATATGTTAGAGCCAAAGTGATAAATCACTAGTTGAGATTCGAACCTTTACCTCTTCGTAGTTAGCAATACAGTCCATTGCTAACACAACGCGACGCGAACTCAACGTCGCGAGTGTTTAGTCTGGTTTATTTGTGATTTAAAGACCAGGGTATCGAATCCCGGAAGAGTTTAAACTATTATTTTTTTCCCCTAAATAGTTTTCCACTCCATCTTCATGCACACGCATGTTAATTTAACCTAAGTTATAACCTAAGTCATACTTGAGTAAATGATGTAGTTAAATGATTACAACCCCGAAGGGTAGTTAGATGTAGTGCAAAATATATTTATACAGCGAGCTTGACGCCTTAGACTGCGTAAACACTGGTGAGGCTAGCATAGTATAATATATAATTATATATATATATAATAAGCAGTATAGTATCCATTGACAATTATAATGATTGTAGCATCTCAATAAAAGTACTATTACGATAGTATAATATATGTATATATATTATACTATGCTAGCCTCACCAGTGTTTACGCAGTTTAAGGAGTCAATCTCGCTGTATGAATATATTTTGCACTACATCTTACTACCCTTCAAGGTTGTTATCATTTAACTACATAAATTACTCAAGTATGTATATAAATATATATAAAGTAGAAATTAATCCAACTTTTTAAAATTGACTATAAAATACAATATGCTTTCTTTTTTATCAGCACTGCATCATACTACCTCTTCAGGATATACGCCTATGTATTAATTAGGCCAACATGCTAAGGATGTAGAAGGTTGAATTCAGAGGAAGTGTACCTGCATTTGTGTGGAGGGAGATGGAAAACCATTTAGGGAAAACCACCCTTAGTACAAGGGACTGGGATTCGAACCCCAATCTCCCTGTCATCGGTAGTATAGTATATTGTGAGAGTGACGCCTTAGATCATGTGGCCACCGAAGCCATTAAAATACGCTACAAAATCTTATACAATTATATACTTTTTACTTTATTATATTTACTAATATATTTTGTACCGTATGAATTTATTTAGAGCCAAATTTATCAAGCGAACTTTTTATTTTGTAAAAGTCTTTGTTTAATTAGTAATAAAAGTGTTGACACTATCTTGGCGAGCATGCGGCGGCCGCTCGGTCAGTATTGCTCTCTTGCGGGTTAACGCCTAGGAGTTTTTTTTAAATTAGCAATAAATTCTTTAATTTTATTCAAGTTAACAATGACAACCTGGACACGGAAATTGAAGCCGGAACTTTTGTCATTGCTTAACAAATCCCTGGATTAGATTCGTGTGTCCAGATAGTAATTTTTCTTTTAATTGAATTTGATTCAGCCCTCAGGACTGATCATGTAGACAACCATCACGTATCAGTTTGTGATAACACATTAATTTAAAATTATTAAATTTAGATATAACTCAAAGGAATTAATTTTAATCGAAACCAAATTATTTTGGTGCACAATTTGAAATTGGTTAGAGTTACAACTGTAGTATTTTTTCCCCATTATTTACTGTAGTAAAAAAGGTTTGTGAGAATGCATAATATTGTTTTGATTATTTTTTTACGACAGTTTATATTACAAAGCACGTTTATTTCTGTATCCTGAGGATAAATTAATCAAACCTTTTGTAACATTCAGTTTGAATCAAATAAAATAAATTTTATTTGCTTGGTTTCTTTTTAAATATTTACTCTAGTTCTAGCCGAGACACTAAAAAAACCATTATTTAATGGTTTGATCAATATTCAAAAAAGGTTTGCTAAAAATTACAGATCATAAATGGGTAGGCTAAACTTTTATTTGAGCCGTTATTAAAGTTCAAATATAAACACGTGATCCTTCAAACTAAACGTAAGAAATAACACCCAAGTGAAACCACCTTCATCTGGGTCCCTCTTAACATTCATGGAAAACCTGAAACATACAGGAATTTTTATTACTCTATAATAGAGATGTGATTCTAAATATGGACGGAAGGGAGAGATAACTTTTATTAGGGTTATTTAAGGTGAGATGGAAGAAAACGGGCCAGGGGCAGTATTTTTTGCATTTTTTTACAACAAAAATAATTTTGGTCAAAATAAATTAAATATTGCCACAGTAGATATGTTGAGTTTAATTCTCTAAACATAGTTAACATATTGACGGCCTCTGTGGTCTAGTGGTCAGCATTCCTGCCTACAAACCTAGAGGTCCCAGTCTCGATTTCTGGCGGTGTCATAGGTAGGCCTACTTTTCCCGGAGGGAAATTGTTCCTTAGGTTGCCTTGGTCTGATTAATTAGGACTAAGTTGGGTTTAGGACGTTTTATTGCACCGCATAATCTTTATCATAATCTAATAGGGCCGAAGTAACCACACCTACATGGTACCCCAACCTCAGAAGACGGTTATATATCCGCCACTGCTAGTAGAAGACCAGGAATGTCGTTTAGCCGACAAACCCTGGTGACATACGCTAAAGAAAAAGTTATGTGTCTACTGGAATAAATTTAAAACTATTTTATATGATCATATACATATATACTTGTAAACATAGTTTAAAAGATAATGTTTTCCACTTTTAATATTCCAAAGTTACACATATTTTGGTTCGCCACTAAGAACTAAATACCAGAGGAACGAATGATAACTGATACGAGAGTAGAATTGATCTTTGTGAAGTTTTGTTTTAGCACCACGTCTTACTACCCATTCGGCTTGTACGCTTATGTACTAATTACGCTAGTGGTAAGCTGATGGTTTAAGAGATTTATAAGGTTATATTTTAAGGAAATCCAGCCCCATTTGCTTGAAAACAGAGTAGAAAACTATTTTGGAAAAAACTATCCTCAGTATACTCGACAGAGATTCGAACCTTGATCTTCCCGTCATCGGCAGTCTAGTCCACTGAGGGAGTAGCGCGTTAGACCACGTGGTCACCGAAGTGGGTCTTTGTGAATTAAATGATGTAATTTAATAAGGGGGGGTCAGAACACACATTGTATTGTTAAAAGTGCCTTAAAGCATGCATTTTCAATGCAAACCTCAGTATTTTTCCAAAGGTGAAACGGTGCGTATTAACACAAATATAATAATATGTAATACTTTGTAGGAGAGGTTATTAGCCTGCTAATAGCACGCACGCATCGGCCGATAATATCAAGGTTACGGAGATAACAGGAAGACCGCTACACACGATCAATAAACAAACTCTTCAATATCGTTGTTGGGAGACTCATCTTTACAGTATTTTTGTCGGTTATTTTGCGCACTCTGCCTTACTACCCATCCGGACTATCCACATACCTATTACTAATTGGGTAGGGGTGAGTAGGGTAGTATTTAGATCAGTGGTTCGTAACCTTTTATTATTCGCGGCTTCCTAAATATCCTAAAATATATTCGCGGCCCCTAGTTTTTACTAACATATTATTAATCATTAGGATGTATTCTAAAATATTGGCTTCATGTACTGATTGTAATTACAAACAAATGAAGAAATAGAACTTAACTTACCTAAATGTATTTAATGGAACCTCTCTCTGCTGTTGAACACTTTCCACTAACTTGTCTATTCTTGCTTCAATTGTATTACTTAATGCTCTTCACATGCAGGAGTCGATTTCGCTGCTTCGTTTTAATATTCATCGTTGTGGAAAATCCCTTTTCACAAAAATAAGTAGAAACAAAGGGCAGCAAATTTTTGAATGGTGTTGGTAAACAGATGGGGATTATTAATATTATCCGTGATTACTCTTCCCTCCACTAACCCTGAAAATCGAGAGTCTACTGTACTTACAAAACTTACTATCATCGAATTCTTTCTTCTAAAACGTAAAATTTAAGATAATTGTCTTCAGTAATAAGCAAATAACATTTTAAATTATTATTCTGAGGCTCCCCACAAAACCTTTCGCAACCCTCCGGTTAAGAATCACTGATCTAGATGAAACGTTCTCTCATTAGATGGAGAGTGATAAACCAATAAGGGGAAAAATCATCAATATGCAGGATTAGAACCTGGACCATTCCGTCATCAATAATCCATTGTTTTACAAAAGTGATGTCCTAGACAAATGACCACCGATGCAGATGATTTAATTGGCACTGTAATAACATTTATTGCTTTGTTGTAACGCATTTTTATGATTGTTCTGGTGTAAACGTCCTTAGATTTTTTTAGTACCGCGTCTTACTACACGTTAGGACTATATGCATATGTAATAATCGCACCAATGTAATAGGGATTAGTAAGGTTGGATTTTAGAGAAAGCGTATCCGCATTTGCATCGATGCAGAATGGAAAACCATTTTGGAAAATCTACCCTCAGTACGCCCAGCCGGGATTCGAGCCTTGATCTCCCCATTATCGGCAGTGCAGTCTAGTGCGAGTGTGACGCCTTAGACCATTCGGCCACCACCCTATCCCAGTAGAGTAAGTTATCATAGTCTAAATAGGCATATAACCTGAACAGTTAGTAGTGGTAATAACCAAATAATACTGATCGCCTGGAAGGTTGTAGAAAGATACGATACATGGAAAGAATAGTCTATTCCAGCCTACTATTATTATTAGCACCGCGTCTTACTACCCGTTCGGGTTATACGCACTTACGCTAATGTGTAATGGTAGGGTGATTGTGAGATGAAATGGAGGACCTACAGTTTAACGTGGAATCCGAACCACGGTGGAGGCCTGGCATTCCTCACATTCACAAGTTGTGATTAATACACGTCTTGTTCCAGCCTACTACACGAGGAGGTTCTTTCCCAAACAGCGTTTTTTAAACCTTAAAATTCACCCTTGTCGTCCTGCTTTCTTGTGTTAGGAATATATATATATATATATATATAAAACAATCATATTAGAATCGTGGGAAACATTAGCGTTACTTAACTTTATTAGAATTCTGCTTTGAAGAAACTTTTAGAAGATACAAATTTTTTTCCCGGTCAAAATTGATAGCATTTTACTATTTTATTAAGGTTGGAGTGTAGGGTACTGGAGTTAAGGGTAGTATTTTTGCAGTTTTTATATCAACATAATTTTTTGGTTGAAAGAAATGAAATAGCTCCCTAGCTGAAATACAGAATTTAATTTTCTTCAAATGGTGACCTCAACAATTGTTGAATATCTGTCAAGGGTGTTTTGGAATTTAATGACAACTTTTTATCTTCATTTAAAAAGTTTCTCATCTAATGCCGCTATACTCATGACAGATATTCAACAATTGTTGAGGTCATCATGTGAAGAAAATTAAACTCTATGTTTCTACTGGAGAAATATTTTATTTATTTTGGCCAAAAAATAGTTGTGATACAAAAACTACAAAAACCCTGACATTAGTAGGATGGAACTTTAAGAAAATATAAACGTGATTTTTTTAGGTCAATATTAATGTCATTCTACTATATTTTTAATATTAGTTCATGGGCATTTATATTATCTCTAAAATGTGACCGTTGCAGATGACATGATTTTACGTATTAATATATGACTACTATTTTTGTAGCTTTTTTTTAACTGTCAAAGAAGTTCCTTCATATTTAATTCATACTTTAGTTCTTATCTTGTCTTAAGCTTAATGTTGTCACCGTGTTGCGACTTAATTGAGTGGCTTTTAATTGGTCGTTGAAGAGGTTGCGAATCCTGTTTCAAACAATCACAGACTTAATACTTTACTATTACTTCCCGATAGAGGAAATAAAACATAACGCTATAAAATATATTATACAGGTGTATCGATTTATATAGGAATTAGCTGAGGTGTGGATAGTAAACCTCAAAACAACACAAAAAGACCATATTATGAAATATGTCTTGTATTTGGTAGTTCCCGATATGGGGCCTTACAAGTTGCTGCTGGAATTGTTAATAGAACTATTTGATACATCCCTGTTGCATCTCTTGGAAGTGACGTATCACTGCTGGTACACACACAGGGTTGCAGCTACATTAACAGGGGCTTATCAAATAGGGCTATTGACAATTCCACCAGAAATGTAGAACAGATGTTCATATAAATTTTGTGTATTATTTTGAGGTCCAAACTAGCCACGCTCCAGTTACTTCTTGCATAAATAGATACACCCTGTATATGAGGTCTTCTAAAAGACCGGTTCGATAACTCTTATAAAGAGTAATTATTATGATTTAAACATTTTTACATTAATATTACCTAAGTAACTGGAAGAGTCAGTCATGCAACAACCATTTTATTTAAAATATAAATCTGGGGAGGGCAAATAAGGCCGTATACTTGTGTTTTGGGGGGAAATTTGTTCAAGGAATAGTTTACATATTAAAGTTTTTTTTATAAATGTGAATATTTTTATAAATAGCACTAGCGATTTGGTTCAAAATTGGTATCTGTTAAGTTTCTTGCATTATAATTATTTTTATAAAATTTTTTTAAAGCAGTTTATTAATAACATATTTTTTTAATTTGAATTTTTTTTAAGTAGCTCTAACGATTTTGTTCAAAATTGCTATCGGGGGACTATTTTACATGCTCAAATATAATGTATATTTATAGTTCTATAGTATATTAATTTAATGGTAGTTTACTTAGGACAAATTATAGAAAATTTGAAATTTATCGAAATTGGCCTTGAAAATTGAGTTAAAAATGTGTATCTGGGAATATTTTTTCATGATACATAAGGAAACATTTCTATTTTCACAAATAAAAAATAATTTTAGGGTGGTTTACAAATAAATTACTTTTGAAATTTTAAAATTTGTTAAAAATATTTAAACAATATGGTTTAAAATTTTTATACAGAGAAGGCTTATTGTGATTAATAAGTTAATTATATTGGTTATGAGGAAAATACTTATGGGAAGTTTATTGAAAACCTATTTTTGAACATTTTCTTCCTATCTCTAAATCAAAATATGAGAAAGTTAGTTCGATTTTATTGTATTATTTATTTAATTTAATAGAAATATAATTAATTTAGTTCACTCTCTTTCTGTACACTCTTAATAAGCGACAGAAATATATATTTTTTTAATAAACAAAGCCCAAACTTCCATGCGCTTACCAAATGAAGATTAGATTCTGATAGGTTGATAAATATTATAATCAACCTGTTTTAGACAGGCTTAGAAATTAGTGTAATATATTTGTTCTCTACGTTTTCTACCATCCGCCCTATTCACAGATTTAAATAAATCAAGTAAGTATGAGGAAGACTTCAATTTTTGTCATATTTGCTTCAGTAATAGTAAGGAATTCTCTAGGAAAAAAACACCCTCAGTAATCCCGGTGTAGATTCGAGCCCCAACCACCCGAACAATGTAAAAGTAAATCGTGCGAGCTAAATTAACGCCTTTGCCCACGTGCCCATCGATGCGGGCCGATGGAACAGATCCCATACCTTTCTGTAGAAAGTTTAAGAAGGTTTCGAACGCTCACCTAACCTTGTTATAATTCGATAAGTTTAGTTCAAACTTTTTAGTGCGACTCAAAGTTAAAATTAAACATTCATCATCCTTAACACCTTTATATAATTTGGCAATCAGATTAATTTTAGAAGTAAAAAGACCCCTCTTATTGTACATATTAATTAAATATATAGATTGACTTGATTATTATTATTATTATATATTATAATACCTAAAATGAAATGGGTTACTTTATCGTTTATCCACATTTTTTTCGTGTGAGTGGTATTTTTGTCTCAACTACAGCTAAACACCTAAAATAAAATACAATCTTGAACTATCCCTTTATTTACTCCCACCCCCAAATATATGTGAAGTATAATCTCGTAGATATTTTCACCATAAATATAAAACTATAACGTGAATAAACTGAAGGTAGACGGAAGATAGTTGATCTTGTGCTAAAAAAATGCATAAAGTATATTAATAACAACGAATTGTTTAAAACCACGATATAAAGACTATTGTAAAGATGGCGATTTGGGAATAATTTGGTCAATGCATTAACTTCATCCTAAGTCATGCCTTATGCGACGAAGATAAACTTAAATAGCTCAATAATAACATCATAGTTCTACTACCAAAACGTTCGAACAAGTTGAGTGTACAAATCATCTGCGACGAATGACTGATGACGAATGACAAATCATCTGCATATCTTGGATAAAGATTATAGCACAAAGAGTTAATATAGTGATATGATATTTTGTTACGTAAGACATCAAGTTATGGAGTGGGCTGTTCTGATCCGAAGCCCAGTTCATCCCACAGAGTGATTTGTTTTTTGTTTGCTTTGCAGTGACATCTCTTTTGTTGCGGAATGGGAAGATAAAAAACCTCCTGGTGAGAGATCTCGTGTCTATGAGTGAAAAGAAGAGTGGTCTAAGTACTAGAATAACGTATAAAAAAAAAGGTCAGTGCAACCCGCAACGGTAGACACACGGACCGAATGTCAAGCTTATTAATTAGTCTAGTTGACGGTTCAGGGTTCGAATCTCAGTCGGATGTACTGAGAGTGTTTATTTTTTTCATAGATGGTTTACTACTCTACCTCCACAAAAATGTGAGGACATTTCTTCTATAACTCTACCTTTCTCAATCCCTAGACCATTAGTGTGATTACGTATAACAGAACGGGTACTAGGGCACGGTTGAAAAAGAGAAAAAGTGTGAAGACTCTGTTAATTACCATGAACCGGGTTAAGCGATGCCAGAATCGAATTCAATCCAATACAAAAACTACAGCGTGAAAACGGTAGGAAGGACAAAAATAAACTTTTTTTTTGCGGTTTAAATTGATAACATATTACTAAAAAAAAATTAGTATATAGTAGTGATTGACTCTGTGGTCTAATTGTTAGATTTTCTGGCTAGAGATACAGAGGACCCGGTTCGATGCCCAGTGTACACTCCTAATCTATATAGCCACACGTTTTATATACTATCCGTCCGGGTCATATGCAGTTAATTGCACTTATTGAGGAAGGATGAAAAGAAATATACCCGCATTTGTGTATAAGGAGAAATCATGTATGGAAAAACTCCCGCCATACACCCAATCGGTAATCATTATTATTAGCACCGCGTCTTACTACCCGTTCGGGTTATACGCACAATCGGTAATCGAACCTCGACATCCACGTTACGGTACCTAAATATCAGACAAAACTAAATCGACAGTTTGTGTGCCCACTAGCACATGTAAAACATGTAATAAACGTGTAAAATAAAAATAAATGTAAAAATATGTCGACAAGGAACACAACGAACACAACTAATTACTACATAATTGGTACATAGTCCTAGTAAGTTCCAGCCAGAACGTTACAGAAAGACCTTCTGGATTATTATAACAAAATGGCTACATTTGGAGAAGTCAATATTGTAATTTTTATTTTGTATTTATTTTTTTAAATGTCAAAACCAACAGCATATTTTAAAAGTGACATGTGTAGAGTACTTTATTATTCTACGTATTAATACAATAGAGTAGGACCCGCTTCAATGGCCAAATGGTCTAAGACGTAGTTCTAGTGTTAGACTGGCTTGTTGATGATGGGGATCGGGGTTCGAATTCCGATCGGGTCTATCGAGGGTGGTTTTTACTAAATGGTTTCGCAATTTCCTTCCACGCAAATTTGGTTGATTACCTCTAAAATTCCTCCTTTCTCATCCCTAGCCCAGAAGAGTAATTATCATATATGTGTATAGCTTGGACAGGTAGTAAGACACGCGTATAAAAAAGGATAGGATGGAAGAAAACGTCAAAATATATAAACCCTATACATTTTTTTAGCACCATGTCTCACTACCCGTTTAACTTATACGCTTATTTCGCTAATGGTTTTAGGGATTAAGAAGGTTTTATTTAGAGGAAATGTACCCGTATTCACGTGGAGGAGAGTTGAAAAACCATAATGTAAAAACTATTCTCAGTACACCTGACCGAGATTCCAACTTAGATCTCCCTGTCATCGGTCTACTGGTAGAGTAACACCTCAGACCATGCGGCCACCAAAGCGGGTAAATAAAATATTGCTTTAGTAGATATGTTTAGTTTAACGTTCTACAGATAGTAATTTCAACAGTTGTTGAATATTTGTCATGGACAGAGTGAAAATTGAACACGAACTTTTTTATAACGGGAAAAAGTTTTGGTCAAATATCACTCTGCTAATGACAAATACCTAATAACTGTTGAAATTATTATGTGTAGAAAATTAAACTAAACAAAGTTTTATTTATTTCGGACCTAAAGGTTTTTTGTTATAAAATCTGATAAAAATACTAGCGTTACCTTTCAACCATTTTTAATGAATTTGAACTGACAGATAAGGCTCTTTTAACGGTGATCCGACTATAGCATAGTTCTAATGTTTAGTTCAAGCAAACTGTGGTTAACATCATGACATTATCTGTTCTCGTATGTACACTTATAAATGTAAGCGCTGAACAACGCCGGGAGGAGGGAAAAAAAAGTGTCAACTCGTGGACTGCGACTGTGAACTTATTGGAACGTCGACTGGAATAACGACTCAAGTTACGTCTTATTTATATATTATTAAGTTAAAGTTCAAATATTAAATAATCGATATCTGACCATAGTAAACGAGTTTTAGATTTGAAACAAGAAAATTATACATCCGAGACAAATAATTGTAGGATGTACACGCTTATCACCCTGATAGTCTTACCTTGACGTATTACACTATGGCGCTATAAGGTGTGTCATAGTCGAACCATGAAAGTTAAAGCTTACTACTTTTCGGGTCAAACAAAGGGGACACTAGATCATAGTTCTTGGAAATTTTTCATTTTCAAATTTTAAATCAATGCATTAAACACTTAGGTTCTGAGGGTAAATTAGAGGAAATGTGCCCGCATTAGCTAGGGGAATAAATTGGAAAACCACAGTGTTAAAACGCGTGATTTGAAACTTGGCCTTCCCATTACCGGTAATCCGGTTTATTTTAAGACTGAAGCCTTAGAACGTGTGACCACATCCAACCTTTTCACAAGTAAACCCTTCAATATATGTATCTAACCGCTTCGGTGGATGCATGGAGTAAGGCGTCACTCTCGCAATAGACTAGACTGCCAATGATGGAGCCTATTCGGCATGTGTGGACACGAATGCTTTTGTCACAGAGTACAAGTTATGTTTCTGTTCTTATCAAAGTATGCCACTCTCTGAATTTCAACCAATCTTTGTTTATTTAGGGGACATAATGCCTACTTTTCCATTCAGTGTTGTCCTCAACATAGCCAGTAGAAACAAGGTAACCTCTTCATCGCTAAAGGGCCCCATCACTATGTGGAAAGCACCAAAGTACAGCACAAACTGACGTTACTTAACTAAAAAATTCCAACTCTTGGCTGAACTATCGTGTGTGATCCCATGGCGGTCTGGGCAGCCAACTCCGATCCCGCGTTCCCGCGCTTTTCCCACTACCGCTCCCTCGCCCCACGTTGACTTGGGTGATCCTTAAGGAATATATGGTTACTTAGTTGAGCACATGTTTCGCGGACAAGGACAACACATGTGTGGCTGCAGTTCAAGGTCATATTCATCTCAGTCCACACTTTCAGACGTTGTATAGCATTTGTTATAGAAACAGTCTAGATGCCAATTCATTGAATAGCTCAAGGTAATTGGATAATGTAGATCAAGATCACCAGGTGCCATGTGTACCATTATAGTTAAATTTCATGGACGCAATATCTCACGGTTTCAGGCGATGGCTAGCCCTAATTACAGGAACAAGATACAGTTCAATTTTCATAAGAAGAGCACTTATCTTTTCAATTATTTGAGGAATTTAATGTGCACTTTCTGAAACGGTAGATTATATCAGCACACAGTTTATAGAACAACTTATATTTAGAACACACACAGAATCTAGCTCCCGGCAGTTAATTCATCACTGTGAAGGGGGAAACATATATTTCATCGGTGATAAATTTTCGGCCATATCGAGAATCAAACTCGTGAACCTTAGTCCAGTAGACAGACATGCTACCGACTGAGCTAAGGTGTCAGACGGCCCTTAATTCACTGCTAGAAAAGTTTACTATTTAGCACAACGTCTTACTATCCGTTTGGGTTATACGCTTAAGTACTAATTACACTAATGGATTAGGAATTGGGAGGGTTGAATTTATATGAAGTGAACCCGCATTGGCGTGGCGGGAGAGTGGAAAGCCATTTAGGAAAAACCACCCCCAGTTCACCCGACCGAGATTTGAACCTCAATCTCCCCGTCCTCGGTGGTCTGGCTCAACACGACTGGCGCGTTAGCTAACTATGCCACCGAGGCGGGTCACTAGAAAAGTTATTAGATCTACTTTCACTTATACATACATTAGGTCATGTGATCTTCCGCTGCCAATTTTGATAGATAGTATCAATATCTAGAAAATAACACTAATAAAATAATAAAATGCTATTAACGTTAGTCACTAAAATATATGTTTGTATTTTATAAAGTATTCTCCTTGCCAAAACTCTACTGTAGGTGCCAGGTCACTGACTAGAAGGTCAAGTTCATCTGGTAGTGAGCATCAATCAATGTGTTAATGGCTAATTGTGTTTCACTGCAATTGAAGGCCAAGTCAGATTGCAGCTCACACTTCAAGACGCTAGCTACAGTAGAATTTTGTTAAGAATAAACTTTTATAAAATCCTTTTTACTTTCTCTCTATCTTACAGGTAGAGAAAGTATTGTGATCGTCAAAAAATTCGAAATCAAGATTTTGATGAATTTTGACGTTTCATGACTTCCTGAATCCAAAAAAGTGGTTTTTGAATTTCCGTCTGTCTGTCTGTCTGTCTGTCTGTCTGTCTGTCTGTCTGTACCTCCAACTAGAGCCTAAACTATTTTACCGATTGAGCTGAAACTTGATATCTTGGGTTTTCATAGGGTTGCCCCGAGGGGTTTTTGGAATTGGACATCTACCCCTAAAATTAAGGGTAGTTTACTGAAGGGAAAAAACAGAAAAAGTCGATTTTCTCAAAATCGGCTCTAACGATTTTGATTAAATTTCATTTATGAACATTAATAAATATTCCAAACAAAATGGCTACCCTCAATATTTCGGCAAAATCGCTTTAAGGGCTCCGGTCTGATGCGTAAATTAACATTTTTTATAATAGCTCCGAAACTATTTGAGATATGAAATTACTTAGCATTACAAATATGTATATATATTTATAATACAGATATTTTATTCGAAACATATTTTTATAAAATCAATAATTTTTAATCTATACGCAATTATATATATATTTTTAGCTTTTTGGACATTAAAGCTTAAGTATTGCGATCGTAGAAAAAACTAACCTGAAATGTTGATGGATTTCGACGTCTCATGACCCCCCGAACCCTAAAAAATAGTCTTTGCAATGCCGTCTGTCTGTGTGTCTATTAAAACTTAAAATTAAGGGTAGTTTACCGAAGGGCAAAAAGAGAAAAAGTCGATTTTCTCAAAATAGGCTCCAACGATTTTGATTAAATTTCATTTATAAACATTAATAAATATTCCAAACAAAATGGCTACCCTCAATATTTCGGCAAAATGGCTTTAAGGGCTCCGGTCTGATGCGTAAATTAACATTTTTTTAAATAGCTCCGAAACTATTTGAGATATGAAATTACTTAGCATTACAAATATGTATATATATATTTATAATACAGATATTTTATCCGAAACATATTTTTATAAAATCAATAACTTTCAATCTATACGCAATTATACATGAATTTTTTTAACTTTTTGGATATTAAAGTTTAAGTATGGCGACCGTAAGAAAAACTAACCTGAAATGTTGATGGATGTCGACGTCTCATGACCCCCGAACCCTAAAAAATAGTCTTTGCAATGCCGTCTGTCTGTGTGTCTATAAAAACATAAAATTAAGGGTAGTTTACTGAAGGGCGAAAAGAGAAAAATTTGGTTTTCTCAAAGTCTACTCAAACGATTTTGATTAAAATTCGTATCTAGGCGTTGATTAAGATTATAAATAAACTGGCTATTTTCATTTTCCTATGAAAATGATTTTTAGGGTACATTACAGAAGCGTTAATTTCCTTATCTCCACAACTATTGGAGAAACTAAACAACTTATCATTGCAAAATTGTAGGACTATCAGAAATAAAAAAATTTATTTGACATATATTTTTATAAAAGCAGCAGTTTCTGAGATATTTGCAAATATATTAATACAATTTTGTGAGCTTTAGTTGTAAACATATACTACTTAAGTCTTAACGCAATAATTCTCCAATGCCATAGAGTAATTAAATATAAGTATCTAAAAAAGTATGTTATTTTTCCTTAAATCTCTTAGGAGAAATGTTTGCATAGCAATGATCTATCTCCATTTTAGACTCAATAGTCAATATTTACATTTTTTATTGGTCAAAATGTATAAATGAATAATTAAATATCAATGCGATGACTTGAAGATCTGCAACACCTTATAAAATGTTAAAATTTTAACCAGAAATTGAAATTTTAATACGAAGTGTTGACCCTTGTGGAAGACATTAAACTGTTTGAAATGCTCTTAGGTGGACAAAGATGCGCCTCTTTTCTCATTGATTCTATATCATTGTATATTATTTTATGCGTGTTCTTATGTGGAGTGGTGATGATACAATGTACATTATTCCGTTCAGAAATCTTACGAGTTTATAGAAAGAGAGAGAAAGTCTGTGCGGTGCGCCGTACCATTTATTTTTCTTTCAACAATAATAACATTTTACTATTTTATGAGAGAACAAATGTGAGGTGTAAAAATGTAATCTCTCATTGCCATGTTTTGTCTGGATTTAGTATTTGCCAACGATTGTTAGCCCCTAATCCCACCCAACCTTATTCATCACCCAACTCACTATTTTATGTCTTTATATATATTGAGGGGTTCAACCCCAGCTGAGATCAACGGATTTTTTACTGAGCGATCATAATCTGTAACACAGCTTCCTTCGCAGGGGAAGTAAAGCCGTCGGTCCCATGTCGATTGTTGCATATAAAATAACACTGGAAGTTATGTGAAAGTACCTTTCCCTATAAATTGGTAGGCTCTTTCTCGCTCAATCGTAGAGATGGGATGGGCTGCACCTGAAATTAATCTAGCACATAAACTGCAACAAGAAATAGCCAGAATAGCTACAATTCAGGCGATAAAATAAATGAAAAAAATAAAATAATAATCCACAGAGTTATTTAGATCTCCAGGAAAAAAATAATTATACAGGTCGTAGGAGGGAGGGGGGTCAAAGACGCCAAGTGTCGTCACTACAATACGTCGAGGTTGGTGCTGTATGCACCTGAAGAGTAAGCCACTCATCAATCTTCAACAAAGTGGAGTGTGGCATAAATTATGACTAGAAACACGCATTGAATTGCCTGACAACAAGTAACCAAAAGGAATTACACCAGCGTGTGTGTCAGGGGAGGTAGTGGTGGGGATGCCTGTGTTGGTTGCCGTGTTGTGCTGCCTACTCCCCAGGTGCACACAACACCAACTTTGACGTCTTGTAGCGCCGCCATTTGGCGTCTACGACTTCAAGTTCATTGCGTGAAAATACTTGTCTGGCTACCCCTACAGCCTCTTATAATTTTTACCTGAAGATCTGAATAACACTGTCTATTGAGGGACTAATACAGTGGAACCTGTATAATTCGAACTTGAAGGGACCGGGAAAAAATTCGAATTATCCAAAAATTCGAATTAAATAAGTTTCTTAAAAGGAATTCCCTTTTCTACTTCCTTTATCACCGCTACTCTTTCGGCCAAAGTTAATGATTTATTGGACTGTGGCTTGGACAGTGACGTCACGATACACACACACACAACCACTACTGTACAGTATGTACTAAACAAAACAACTAAAACTAAACAAAAACTAATCAACAAAACAAAATAAATTCGCACGTCACAAGAATATCGCTACGACCAAATCACTAAGAACCGCGCACGTAACCATTTGAGAGGTTAGACCTTGAATGACGGAGTACAGAACTGTGCGTGTAAAAAAAGACGTATGGGTGAGTGGGGGAGGGGAAGGGGCGTGAAGAAGTGTACTGACCGCATTCCAACGTTGCCTCCCCTATTTCCAAAAATAGAGCAACACGGCGCCGCAACTAGAAGCAATACTGCACAGTACATTACAACTTACGAAAAGTTCGAACTAACCAAAACAAAATTCGAATTATCTAAGATTTTTTAAACATTGTTATAATACAAAATTTACAGGACCGGGCTAAAAATTCAAATTAAAGACGATCTCAAATTACCGAAGTTCAAATTATTCAGGTTCCCCTGTATATACAAATATATAAATCCTAGCTGCCGCGTCCCTCAACTCAACCCCTTCAATAGACCGTAAGCCTCTACTGCGGAACATTTACCGAAACGTTTTAATCTCTAATTAAAATGACAGCTTCAGATAACATGACTTGACGTATGCATGCATATAGTAACTTTTGTTTTCAAAACTTAAAATACTGGCCTTAACTTACCCTCCTTTCCACCCCACCTTAAACTATACCTGTGAATTATTCTCATCACTCAACTCATTGATCGGGTACTAACATAAATTCACTCCTATGTGAGATACGTATAGTAAAACCTATTGTGTGATTTGTCAAATAGGGGCTCTAGAGGGCGAGAGCATAATTTTAACAGATACAGGTTTAACAAGCTCTAATTATCCTGGCAGCACTCAACAACACTGACTACGAGCCCACACAATGATATACCATATAGCCAAATTTTCATAAGAAGCCCTATATTTGTCAGCTAGAGAATTTACTAAATCTACTTTCACGTATTCATACATCAAGTAATGAAATTAGCAACTGTTACTTTTGATAGCTATTATCAATACCTATAAAATAAAACTTATAATGTAGTAACATGTTATTAATGTTGGCCGCGAAAAAAAAAGAGTTTTTTTTTTTCTAAAACAGGTTTCTATAAAAGAACATGGTATACATGACTAAATCTACGTTCAGGGGAGACAGGAAGTTGAACCCCCTAAACTCCACTACTCTGAGTACTGCCCTGAAGGTTGCATATGTAACACCATAGCTGAAGATCCAGTTATGGAAGCGGGTTCAGTACTAGCTTATTCGCTAGAAGGTCAAGGTCACTACGTAAATTAAGTCAAGGTCCCCCCGTTCATTGTATAGTATTGCTGTTCAAAGGGTACTCACACCACCACCTACAAATCCCAGAAGACTGGTTAGCAACTTACCAATTCCGAGGTCAAGATTAATATACATCTAAGGGGGCCGTTTACTGGAACTTGAGACGCGTTGCAGAGGTGCAGAAATCCAGCGTTGTTATTTAAAAGTGGGTTTGTCATTTTAAAATGTGTTTCACAATAAAATGAAGTTGATAGGTATCAACATGTCCTTAAGGGGTAAAAAAATATTTAATTTTGAGATTTATGACTTTAAAAAAATTCCTAAAATGATGAAACTAGCTCGTTTTCAACGGCGTTTCATGCTAAATGTTGCGGTAAATGGTTAAACCTATATTTAACCTTACTCAAATAAATAAAGTTACTTTTAAACAGGGTCACGAAAGGAATACCCTTAAGATTTTTTAGGATTGTTTACGTGGTTTTGAAGCTATACAACCACCATTTCCATAGAAATACCGCAGTATAGGTGGCGCTCTGAAGGTGGAAAAAAGGGGACGCGAGAAAATTTTTAGCTGCTTTTTTAAAAGGTTCTGCCAATTTTGCTGGGAAAGGTATTTCCACATACCTTCCAGGGTTATTTTACTTCCACTCTGAAGGAAGTTATGCTACGGATTTCTACCGCTTAAGGAAAATCCATCGACCTCGGTTGGGTTTAAACCCACGAACATCGGGCCCTGAGGCGAGCACTTCAACAAGACCACCGAGGTCGACTTGATCATTATTAAATTTTAAAAAAAAAATATTCACATAATATTATTTATTACATTATTGTGTACGACTATTTCACATGTCTTGCTGAATGTTCAGCACCATGCATTCAATCCAAATAAAAGCATAAAATATAATCTTGACCTTTTATAGTTCTTGAACTGTAATGATTTAAAATCAATCATCAATTATAGCTTATAAATTATACACTTTAAATAGTGCAATGGGCTTTATTATTTGACCTTTAAGGCAAGGTCACTGTACACAACTGCAATTGAAGGTAAATAAATCACAACGCAACCCACACTTCTAGATGCTAACTCTAGCTACATAGAAGCAGACTAGATGACTGTTCATTTATAAGGAGGTCAAAGACGATTTAAAAAAGGATATTTGGCAACGCCATGAGCAACAGCTTGTTTCGCAAACTACAAGCTACAAGAGTATCCAAATGGTAATAATGTTGTTAGTCCACAGTCTAATCTCCTTAAATTTTTTTTTTTTTTGCAGCAACTTTGAGAACATTTCAATATGTTATTACTGTTATTTTCTAGGTATTGATAGTATCTATCAAACTTAACAACTGAAAATAGCACGACTATACGTATATAAATATGTGAAAGTAGAGATTTGTGTAATAAATTTTCTATCTGTAATAAATGGTTATTCTCATGAAAATTGGACTGTAAATCCCACCCTGTCGCTCACATATTCTAAAGACGAGGTTTGAGAATAAGCTCTCTAACACTACAAAATCTGAATTTCAACAAAAACTTGACAAGTTCAGCTATATTATAATGATTATATCCCTCTGGAATATTACAGTTTCTAAGGTCGAAGTGATCTGCATTTTTAGGGTATTTGACCGTGAGAGATGCAGTATCCAGTTCAGTCGCCGTGTGTGTAGACTTAAATCTACTCTGTGGGAACAGAACGTTGTCCAGGGTACAACTATGGACGTTGTCTACAAGTCATATCCGCAATGAGATGACGTGGCTATAGTAAATATGAATGTGTGGATCCAGTGGAAATCCTAAACCTAACTTAAAGCCTTTTGTTTTAGCACAGCCTCTTACTACCTGTTCAGGTTATACGCATATGTAGTCTACTAATTATTCTAATGGGTAATGGATGATAAATGTTGGATTTAGAAAAGTGTACACGAATTTGTGTGGAGGGAGAGTGGAAAACTATTTCGGAAAACTATCCTCAGCATACTCGAACAGGATTCGAACCGTGATCTCCCCGTAATTGGCAGTCTAGTTAATTGCGAGAGTGGTGCTTTAGCCAATGCGAGCACTGAAGTAGGTTTAAGCCTAATTAGCAAAAGCATACCGACCACAAGGACAGTTTCGTTTTCGGGAAGTGAACCTGGTACCTCTAGATCAGTAGACAGGGCCATTGACCACTAGAACAAGAGATTGATTGGTGCTAAACTGAAAGAGATTTACCCTCCAAGGCACCCCCAATATTTTCCAAACCTCCCTCCACCCCTGACTAAAAGTGGAGCGTTGGGGTAGGCGCCTACCCTCCATCACAATGTCTGTGTTTATTTCATTTTCATCTCTGGAAAACAAGTTTTGATGGATAGCTCTTGTAAGCTCTTTAAAAGGTATGGGAATCAAAATATTATCACAGTCCAGTAAACTAATCTATCACTTGTTTTGTAGACATTGGACCGAATTCTGACCACCTTAGGGTGGGCGTGTAGGAAACGCGAGAAAAAGGGCAGTGTTTTTGGAGTTTTTATATAAAAACTCTTTTTGGTAAGAAAAAAATCTCCTATAGAAACATAGATTGTAATTTTCTTCCCAAGTGAAAACTCAGTTGTTGAGTATTTTTTATCAACATAGTGGCAATAGACGAGAACTTTTTAAATGAAGAGAAAAAACTGTCGTTAAATTCCAGGACACCCTTGACAGATATTCAAGAAATGTTAATAAAACCATGTGAAGAAAAATTAAACTCTATGTTTCTACTAGAGAATTATTTCATTTATTTTGACCGGAAAAAGTTTTGATGGAAAAAAAAGTAAAAACACTTCTCTTTTCTCGCGTTCCTCACAATCCTACCTAAAGCTTCATTGGGGTGGTACAAAATGAAATACAAATTGTATTTACTATAAGCGTTTTATTTTGATGTATGTGGGCTGGAGAGATACTTAAATGAGGCAAGTGTACTCTATCCTAAATGTATTCTTTCTCATTTTACTAGAAATATTTTGTTTATTTGAGGTATTTAACGTGCACTTTCTGAACCGACTGATTTTATTAGCACACGACTTATAAACTAACTTAAAACTTGAAAAAAACATAACATTCAACCCCCTACTGGTAATTCCTCACTATGAAAGGTAAAAATCCACAGTTCACCAATGATACATTTTTCGGCCATGCCAGGAACCAAATCCGGGACCCTAAGCTGAATAGACAGACATTCTACCAACTGAGCTAAGGTAAACGAAGGGACGTGGAAAAAAGTTATATTCATATATATATATAAATATATATAAAATATATACATATATATGAGTGAATAAGTCATAATAATGTCGATTAATGAGTTTCTGAGAAGACTAAGACAAAAATTAATTTCCTATCATTTACTGTATTAGTACAATTCTTTACACGTAAAATAATTTATGGACACGTTTTCAAATTTATCCCATTTATTTTATAAAATAAATTATTTTACTTACATTATATAGCTATATTATATATTGTAATATATTATAAATTATTTTACAAAATTCATTTAATGGCTCATTAGAGCTAATCATATTTCTTTTCTCAAAAAACTTTAATAAAATAGGTAAGACAGGTAGTTAAGACGTTACCCTAAGATAAAAATATATTACCAAGACCAAATGTTTTCTTAGAAAACTTTGGTCTCAGTATTTTCTTTAAAGCACACTGTTTTATTTTCATGCTATAGCTATTTATATATTAGTAACACTAATCCAAGCAATTATCCGTAGACAATTCTACTTATACTATACTTAGCAAATTTAATCAAGAAATATTGAAAATAGCGTTCTGGCGCTGAAACGGTCTTTTGATAACCTTGATATGAAAATGAGTGATATTACAATCAATTCTTCGATACTCTCGACTTTAACTGGCATCGAAAGAATAGAGAATCGATCTTGATTTCATGGTTTTTGATACCTAGATTTTTAGTTCCCGGAGAATGAAAGTTTTGGTATCTAAACGAAATGGCAGAATTCAGAGTTTGGCAACTATTCAATGTGACCATTAAAAAAATAATTATTTTAGAACAAGAAAATTGTAAATTTATCTATTCAATATGGCTTTTAGGTTCTAATGATCTTGCTCAAATCAAAAAAGTTATTTTCTTCTAGTTTTTTATTTTAACCATTCAATATGGTGTAAAAAATAACTAGCAACATTTTTGATGTAAGAATGGATGCGTAGAAAAAAAATTGAAATTTTAATCTGAGCCCCGAAATTTTTTTGTTAAAATTTAAGAATTGTAAGAGATAGAAACATTATATTTCTTTACTAAAATAGTCATACATTTAATTATGTATACATGTAGGTCTATATTAATGGAACAAAATAAAAGGATCCACTCCATCTCATTAAAAATATTTATAAATTAATACAATATTTTTCAGTTTTCTCTAATGAACGAAAAAAAGTATAGAAACAACCGGCAGACACATAACCATTACTTGCTATTAGTAGGTCTTCAAGTAAAACAAAATTAAAAAAAACAATCGTACTTCAACAACAAACCACCCTTCAAAACATTTTCGTCTGCCTTCCCCACTTTTTTTTTTCACCTGACAATTTGCCGTCGACATAATTCTTCATTTTAATTGCTGGTTGTCTCACGTCTTTATTAGCCGGGCCGACATTTTTTATATTTTTATTTTTTTTTACTAACCGCTTCGTCCTGGCAGCTCCACGGTTAAGTCTGTCTGTGCGCCCTATATTTATACCACCGCCCGACAGTCTTCTTGCTTTCGAAGAAATCACAAAATGGATGAATCACTTGTCTCATGAGGTGTTGTGGTTTTATATATATGATAAGTTAAGACGATAAACGATAATTCGTGTTCTTTTAGTATCAGGTTATCTAAACTTGGCAACGGTCATAGTAGGTATGATGTTGGTAGGAATATATATATATATATATATAATATCTTACTGCGGTAAACATTGATAACATATTACTATATTATTAGTATTTTTATAGGTATTGATAATATATTTCAAAAGTGATAGTTGCACATCACATGACTTGACATATGAATACTTGAAAGTATATATAGTAACTTTTCTACCACTCAGATAGGGTCTTTCCTATGAAATTTGGACTGT
Source organism: Timema podura (assembly GCA_033556935.1). Lineage (NCBI taxonomy): Eukaryota > Metazoa > Arthropoda > Insecta > Phasmatodea > Timematidae > Timema > Timema podura. Next base: position 41,315,442 of record JAVRXN010000004.1, on the reverse strand, counting down.
ACATGTTACAGAATTTAGCATTCATGCATTGGTACCAATGGAAGAACAAATGAGTGCTGACGTTAAATCTTTTTGTATTTAAAAAAGGATTACCATTGGGCATGCGGACTCAGAAGTCGATGGTCTACTATATGGTTTCCTGGTGATGGGGAGGAGATCCGGTTTCGATTCCCGGTCAGGTGTACTGAGGGCTTTTTTTAATTAAATGTTTTCCAATTCTTCTTCCACGAAAATGCAGATACATTTCCTCTGAAATTATACCTTTCTGATCACTATTACATTAGCGGAAAATTATTGTTAAAGTCTGAGACGGATACTAAAACACGGTGAGAAAAAATTGTTTGTGGGGAATATACTAATTTAAATATATATATTTATATTATATATATATATATATATATATATATATTTACTAACTCTGTGGTTTAGTGGTCAAAGGTCCTGGACAGATATTTAGAGGTCCCGGGTTCATTCCCCGCCGCTTTCAGATTTTCTGTGAAGTAGTGGATATGAAACGGGGTGTGTGCTCAGTCTCATGGGGACAAATGAGGAGTTACCTGGAAAAAAAAGTAGTTGCTACGGTCTAGAAAACTGCGATTAATGGCCGGAGTGTATAAACCGAGCAACCGCTGCCTGTTGGTGTTGATAATTCTAACATTTGCGGATAGAGGGTGTCAGGTGGCCTGCACAACGAACACTCCGGCCATTAATCGCAGTTTTCTAGACCGTAGCAACTACTTTTTTTTCAGGTAACTCCTCATTTGTCCTCATGAGACTGAACATACACCCCGTTTCATATCCACTGCTTCACAGAAAATATTAAAGCGGCAGGGAACGAACCCAAGACCTCTAGATACCTATCCAGGACCTTTGACCACTAGACCACAGAGCTGGTCATTATATATATAATATAAATATATATATATTTAAATTAGTATATTCCTCGCAAACAATTTTTTCTCACCGTGTCTTAGTATCTGTCTCAGACGTTAACAATAATTTTCCGCTAATGAAATAGTGATCAGGAAGGTATAATTTCAGATGGTATATATATATATATAGATATATATATATATAGATATATATATATATAGATATATATAGATATATAAAGGAAAGCCTCCAAGTTTGTTTATTTATGTTTTCTTTGAAATTTAAACTGACTGATATATTCCATTTGTCTTTTGTAAGTTTCATATCAACCAATTTTACTGCGCAGCGTCGCGCAATAAAGTGTTGCACAAAGTAAACGAGTGTTAAAAAAACCCAAGGGCTCTCACCTCCCACATCGCTGACATGTTTAACCCTCAACCTTAACCCTTAATCCATAGGAGACACTTAGCTTTCTCTGAGCCGCAGACAACTTTACGGTCATTTAATCACTTTAGCTAAGTGAAACTCTTATTGGGTTTTTTTCTAAATGATTATTTGTTTCAAAATAGATCTCTCCTCTTCTAAGACAAGGGGAGATTTGAATGTTTGAGCTTTTATTTCGTATTGTTATTTTTTTTTTAAAGAAGAAACAACGTATGTGTAAAATTCTTTTCAAATCCTTTTTGTCTCAACACACGCCTGCGGATGATATTTACGAAGCTTTTAAAAAAAGGGTGATGGGTTCAGATTTTACGACATGTGGTCTTTTCGTCAAAGACACCATTTGACGTTTTCTTTGAGACGCATTTTTTTGGGAGATGAGGGGGGTGTTAAGTTTGAAGACACTGTTTTGGTTGAATGAGTAGTTCGTACTCCTCATTTCTGACACAGAAGATCCCAGGGTTTCATCCCAATTGAATGTTCTGTCACATTTTCCACTTTCACTCTAAGCAAATATGGGTACACTTCCTCTAAATTCAACCTTCCTCATCCCTAACACATTAGCTTATTTAGTACATGTTCATATAGCCTGAACAGCTAGTGATGGAGTATTGAAAAACCAATAAAAATTAATAAGATAAAATATGTAAAAAGGTTGGGTTTTTTTCAAAATTTTGAATTTGAATTTGTTTAGAGCTTTAACATTGCTCATTGATGGTTCAGTCTCAACATAGTAATAGTAAAATCTTAACAACCAGACCCCAGCCCAACAATTTAACACTTGATTGAATGTATGGATGTATAATTAAAGCATTTAAGAAAAAAATGATCCATATATATAGTTTTCTAGTGTTCAGAGTTCCTGGATACAGATTTAGAGGTCTCATGTTTGATATCCGGCCCTTCCAGATTGTTCTGTGAAGCAGTGAGTCTGGAACGGGTTTAAACTCAGACTCGTGAGGACAAATGAGGAGCTATTTGAATAAAAAAAAGTAACAGTTCCTGTCTAGAAAACTTAGATTAATGCCTGGGAGGTTCGTTGTGCGGACCACATGAAAGCCTTTATCCGCGCATAAGTTGGTACTACATTCGCGAACAGACGGCGGCGACTCGGTCAGTATGTCTCTAATAAGTGTTGACTCCATGGCGTTTATTTATATTTATAGTTGAGTGATCAAGTTTTCCATCCGTTCCACCTGTATGGTGAATTAGTTGTTGTGTTGTACCAGGATCGCAGGAGCACGGGGATGTTTGTTGTGACATTTCAACCCCCCCGACGCCCCCTACTTGATTTATATTTTTAACTCCCTAAATTTCGCGTGACGGATACAAACTATCTCGAGTCAACCAAGACGATGTAATGAGTCATATCAAGTATCACTTTAAAAGCTTCTGAGAATTAAAAAAAAATATTAGTGAAAAATACGTTATTAGTTATAAATGAACTACTAAGAAACGCGCATGTATTATATTAATTTTCATGTATCTCGCCCATAAACGAGGACAAGGAGTCTAGCGAATTGTTTTCAAAACTGTGGTCCGCGGTCCATCAAGACTACGTACACTCAACTGCAAATTAGGAAGGAACTTTTTTAGACATTTACTTTTTTTTTGTACGACTGCGTATTACTTACTACCTGTTCAGAATATACGCATATATACTCTAATGTGATAGGGATGAAGAAGGAATCATTTTAGAGGCAATCTACAAGTATTGGCTTGGAAGAAAAGAGATCTATTTAGGGGAAAAAAACCCTAAGTAGACCTGACTGGAATTTGAATCCTGATATCCACGTCATCAGTAGACCAATACAACACAAGAGTGACGCCTTAGACCATTCAGCCACTAAAGAGGGTGACATTTACTAAAGGCTACTAAACAATTTTAATATATTTATGCGTCAAGTGATGTGATCTACATATATCACATTTTTAGATAAATATCTATGAAACACGCTTCGGTGGTAGTGTGGTTTAGGGTGCTATTAAATCGAGGTATGAATCTCGATCGGGTGTACTGAGGGTGGTGTTTCCACAATGGTTTTCCACTCTCCTTTCACACAAATTTGGATACATTTCCTCTGAATGTACCCTTTATATTCCCTAAAACCCGTAATTAGTACCTAAGCTTATAATCTGAATGGGTAGTAAAATGTGGAGCTAAAAAAAATCTATGAAGCGTATTACCCGAACGGGTAGTAAGACGTGGTGCTAAACAAAAATGTATATCTATGAAACATTACTAATAAAATAAAATAATATAAATGTCAAGTGCAAATTTAAAAAAAATAACATTCGTCCAGAATTAAACTATACTTACAGGTGCGTGTAGGTAAATAATGACCCTCAAGTTGTTGTTTTTTGCACACCACGTCTTACGTCTAACTATAGCCTCATTTTGATAGGAAAGCCGTTCTGGAAGTCCCTATTTCGTACCAGTATGCTAGTAGTTTGGTAGGATAAAATACCTTCCAGAAAGGATTTACTACTACCATTCTGTAAGGCTTTTTATCCTACAAAACTTGCGCTTCCTAAAAAATCTGGTTATAACTGTTAGGACTATTGGCATGCTTCCCCTTACAAGGTAGGGATGAGGAAGGTAGAATTTAGAGGAAAAGTACCCAAATTTACGTGGGAGTAGGGGGCGTGAAAAATTGTGAAACTAATTAGAGAAAAGTAACTAAAGTGGACCGGGTTTCAACTCTTAACTCCTCTTTATAGTCAATTTATTATATTGCGAGGGTTACGCTTTAGACCATGCGACCACTGAAGCAGGTAGTTTTTGTATTCAAAGTACATATTAAAACAACTTTAACAGCAATATGCACGTAGTAAAATATGTTGGTCTCGTGATATTTGGTTTGGGGTTCGAATCATGGTTTAGTGTACTTAGGGTATTTTTTTCCTAAATGGTTTAACCCTCTCTACCCAAGAAAATGTGGGTGCATTGATTCTAGATTTAACCTTCCTTATTCCTCATCTATTATTGTAGCAATACAAATAGCCCGATTGGGTAGTAAGAAGTGGTGCAGAAAAAATTGTACCGTACAACGTTTTGTTAACTTTTCCAAAACTCTATTTTTCTCTTTGTAAATAAAACTGCTTCCCTTTCACAGCTAATTTTAAGGTTAAAAAATGTTTGTTTCTCCCTGGTCATTGGATTGTTCTCTCAAACAGATTAAACAGAATGTGACTGTGAAAACAATGTTCTTCATCATAGCAGGCCCAGCTCAGCACCCGATTCATGTGAGGTATGAGAGGAAAGAGAGAATTATTATTATGTAGCATTTGGCTACAAGAGTAGAAGAGTCATGTCAAGAAAATTATACAACTTACCCTGTTTCACCATCCTAGCTTCGACGCACTACGAGTCGGAGATAAACAATAACAAACACGGTCGAGCTAAGCCGAGACGTGATAAAGACTAGCCACCCGCCTCAAGGTTTGAACTGCGCCCACTGGCTGCGTAGTAAAAGTGTTGCAAAGAGCGTAATTGTGAAGATAGGCTGTTCTACCTTATTCTAGAAAGGTCCAGTTCCATGGAGAATATAGTGGAAGCAATTGTGGTCATGCGAATCCCTTCCTTGGTGATCTATAGGTCTTCCCCCTCCTAATATACCGTTCTCCAATGTTCTCTGGGTTTTCTTGTGTATATAGTGGCGACGGGGCAATTTGTTGTCACTCTTAGTCATGGCTAAGTTGAGGGAATAAGAAGCAGAGGCTTCATGTTGATAAAATGTAAGAACTAATTCAATTTTGGCTTAATATTAATTTTATAAAAATCTTCTTTGTCTTGAACTTTTCAAAATTCTCGTTTCGGCCATATTTAAAATATTTGAAATGGGTAAATTATATGTTATGTAAATCTTATGTCGATGTTAAGTTTTTTCATGTATGAAATATATCGAATTTTAGGTGAATATCAATATCTGGATTTTTCTGATAATGATCAATTAGAAACTTTAGAAAATATCGATACTTAGATTTTGTGGAAATATCGATACTTAGATTTTGTGGAAATATCGATACTTAGATTTTGTGGAAATATTGATACTTAGATTTTGTGGAAATATTGATACTTAGATTTTGTGGAAATATCGATACTTAGATTTTGTGGAAATATCGATACTTGGATATCGATACTTAGATTTTTGTAAATGTTGATTGTTGGATTATTTTGAAAATGTCAGTTAGTTTGATGATAGCTTCTTATCTAATTAATAAAGGAAAGAAATTAACATTTAAGGCTAATCTTGGTATTTTGCTCGGAAAGTTTTCTTAGATAATTATTGGGTAGTGAAAAAGGTTTCGCTAATAGTAAATATGTATTCTGGGAATGATCTGTTGAACTTATTATGATTATGCAAATAGTTTAGGGTGATGTGTATAGGAGTAGGAAATAATGAGGGAGGTTATGGACTCATTTGATAAATTGTTGAGAGATATAATTTTTGTAATTGTCTTTTTACAGAGATTATGTAATTTTGCAAACTGGTCAGTGCAGAAAGAAATAGTACTGTTAAATTTTGCTTATGTTATGGTTTTGAGCTTGATGCCGTATTTAACTTTAAAATTGTTCTTTACTACAAGCGTTCTAATTCATAATGAATATAGTTGTGTTATAGCTCTACGGCTATCAGAATAATTTTATTAGCTTCTCTATTTGTTTCATGCATATTCATATTATTATGCTCATCTATTCAATTAAATATAGTTATGAATAAATATCAACAAAATACCTTCAAGTTTTCTTTAAGTTGTCATGATACCCTTAGGTAGTATATGTGTATTTCCCTATCTTTTCTTTTGAACATATGTATTTGTTTGATTTACTTCTAGGAAGGCCGTCTATGTATTATTCCCGCAACTGGTGTGAGTTGCGCGCTCTGAGTTTCGAAGGTTCGTCCTCAGATATTCAAAAGTCAGAACTCCAACCACTCACTCCTATTGCCCCTTTTTCTGCCCCTTTTTTTTATTTTGTCATTTGGGCCTCCTATGTTTTATTTTAGTTAAGGAGGGTTTTATTATTATTATTATTATTATTATTATTATTATTATTTTTAGCACCGCGTCTTACTACCCGTTTGGGTTGTACGCACTTAAGCTAATGTGTGATGGTAGTGTAATTGTGAGATTAAATGGAGGAACTACAGTTCAACGTGGAATCCGAACCACGGTAGAGTCTTGGAATTCCACACATTCACAAGTTGTGATTAATACATGTCTTGTTAGAGATGAAGGAAGGGTTTGGCAATCAGATAAATCTGTGCCGGGACCGAGGATTGAACCCCAGCACAGAAGTCTGACACCTTACCCCTAGACCGCCAGGTCACCCAAGAAAAGGGGGGGGGGGGGGGAGAGGAGATCTTTTAAATGCATTTTTATATCCAAATATCATTTAATATTTCAAAATGTTCGGTATTAGGAACCTTTATTAATTCTTTATCTCCATTAATGTTTAACCAGAAATGATTCGCGTGCAATAATGTTCGTGTAAATTTATAATTTCTAGCCGACTGCATAACTAAGTTGATTAACATAAGATGCACGCTATTACATCCAAATGCATCACCTAATGAAAACTATTACATTCACACAAAACTAAACCGGATATTCTTTCAAGTAGGTTGTCTTGGGAACGTCCAGCTCTTCTGTGTGTCTCGCGAAATTGCTAAAAACTCCACAAATAAGGAGAGGTTCACTCTCTTGGGAGATTGGTCGAGAAGAGGGTAGGAAGAGGGGGAGGGGGGTGGAGTGGAACTGTGTTGTGATCGGAGTGCTCTCAATTCACCCTGCTGGGTATAACCGTAATGACTACCTGAGGGAAGGGAATGGAATGCTTAGAAACTATTGAGTTGCCCTTCTTCAAGAGCATTCCTTCATCATCTTGCACATCTTGGCCTAACACTGAAATAGAGAGGAAACTCCTCATTTTGTTGAGCTACATACCTTCAGTGCTAAGGTGCCTTGCAGTGGCGTTTCGTGGCACGTTTTCAGGCAAAACTGGTCTGGTTTGAACTCTACCTTTGAATTTAACAATACAGGTAGAAAAGGGGGAAGTCACAGTTCATATATTTTACAGGACAACTTTTTATTTCTCAAATCTTATAAATATCACAACAAATTTAAAAAAGAAAAGAAAAAATATATTGTAGTCCTCTTTTAAGTTGGGGATGTAGGGAAGGCAAGGAAAGGCAGATATTTTGGAAATTTTTAGAGCAAAAACTTTTTTGGTCAAAATAAATCAAATAATAATCCAATAGAAACATAAAGTTTAGTTTTCTTCACATGATGATATCAACATGTTATTTAATATCTGTCAAGGGTGTTCTGGAATTTAATGACAACTTTTTAAATGAAGGGAAAAAGTTGTCATTAAATTCCAGGCCACTCTTTACAGATATTCAACAACATGTTGATATCATTATGTGAAGAAAACTAAACTTTATGTTTCTACTGGAGTATTATTTGATTTATTTTGAACAAAAAAAGTTTTTCTATAAAAACTGAAAAAATCCTGTCCTTTTCTCGCGTTCCTTACATCCACACCTTAACCATAAGCTAAAGTGCATTAAAATGGTCTCTTGATTGTCTAACAGATGGCAGCAGCCGAAGGCGCCAGTTTCATATAATTGGTTTTGTTAGTAACGGGGAAGTCAAGGTTCGAATATCCGTTAGGGTTGACAAGACCAATTTACTGACCCTAGGACTACAAACTGCAAAATCCAGGTCATTAAAAAATCCAGACAGTGTATTTTTTTAAACTAGAAGTTTTGAGATATGTACATATATTTTAGTATGTTCATAAAATCATTCACATTTCTTAAATAGTGGAAAACGTAAATTCTAATACAAATTTCAATTGCTTTTAGGATAAAATTATGTGAAGGTGTACATTTACAAACTATCATTTTTTTTCAGGATATTATCTTCGTTTGGAGGAAAGTAATAAAATTGTGAACATCTGTTATTACTGAAATTATATTTGGTCATATTGATGGACATTTTTATGTATTTTTTGAACCAAAGAGTCTAAAATATTAACCCCGGACACTGATGAAAAACCCATCCGGACAGACCCGTACGCCCGAAAAAAAAAGAGGACATGGCCGGGAAAACCCGGAAGAATGGCAACCCTAATCTCGTAGAGGTGTTCTGAGGTGAATTTTTTTCTAAACTGTTTTCCATTATTTCTTGACGCAAATGCGGTAACACTTCCTTAAAATTCTACCTTCCTTACCCATACCCTATTATTGTAAACATGTGGATAGTCCGGATGAGTACGCACAAATACACACACACACACATTCACAAGCCCTAAGTTTGTAGCCCAGAAAACTGCTAAATCACGCACATGAAATTTATTTTGTTATGTTTCCTGGCCAAGAGAATATTCGATGACGTCATGAATTAGATAAATAGAACGACACAACTACAATTCAATTTTAATAATAAGAACCTTATTTGACAGCTATAAAAGTTACTAGATATACTTATACGTATTCTTACGTCATGTAATGTGATATTCGGATTCCACTTCAGAAAGATATCATCAATATATTAAAATGTTATCAAATTGTGGCAGCAAAGAAAAGTATGTTTGTTTTTTCTTATATGTCTTTATTATCAAAATCCTACTATATAATGAAATTGGATGTTTGTAGATAGTAAAGAATGCGATGTCAAAATGGTTAATAAAGTGTCCGTACAAGAAAATACCAGATATCGTTTTGGTTTATTTTATACGTCAGCGGTGAAATACAAAGAACAGACACAATCTAAGCTTTCGTCCTATGCAGTGGTTAGGTGTTTGTATGTGAATACAATGGAAAGTAATTTAGTGAGTGTTGCAAAGTAATATATTTTTCATTCGCTTCAGTGTAATATATTTTTATCTAGTTCTTGTGTCCAATTTTACAAACATATGATTCCTCAGTTTTAAACTGGGGGTGTAGGCAAGCGAATTAAGGGTAATGTTTTACAAGTTTTTATAGCAATCTTTATTTTATGCCAAAATAAATAAAGTATTGCTCCAGTAGAAATCTAGAGGTTAATTTTCTTCACATATTGAAAGCAACAGTTGTTGAATACCTGTCAAGGGTGTCCTGGAATTTAATTACAACTTTTTCTCTCAATTTAAAAAGTTTCTCATCTAATCCCGCTATATTCATGACAGATATTCAACAACTTTTGATATCATCATGTGAAGAAAACTAAACTCTATGTTTATATTAGAAAAATATTTGATTTATTTTGTCCAAAAAAGGTTTTGATGTAAAAACTGCAAAAAACACAGTCTCTAGCCTGTGTCCCCCACACTCCCACCTTATGGGAGGGAAAGTAGGTATTGAAAATATGTGTGTGTTTAATGAGCCTTATTATCCGCCAGGACTATCCGCATTTGAATTGTAATGAGGTAAGGTGTGAATAGCGTAAGAATTTAATAAGTGTAGGCCTACCTGTATTTACGTGAAAAAAAAAAGATTGGGAAATCATTTTCACTAAGTATCACTATACTTATATATTAGTTACACTAGTGAGGTAAGAATGTGGAAAGTAGAATTTAAAGGAAGTTTGCCCGAATTTGTGTAGAAGGAGAGTAGGTAATTATTTATGATAAAACAATTTCATCACAACCAGCTGGGATTCAAACCCTGACCTCCCAGTCAGCGTCAAACCAGACTCGAAGAGCTTGAGTGTTAGACCATGTGAGCACAGGCCTGATTAGTATGAGAGCTACTTTTTTTTTACCACCAATTCCTACTACCCGTTCAGCTAACATACTTTTGTACTAACTACACTAATAAATTTATGGACGAGGGAGGTTATCTTTTTAGGAAGTGTACCCGCAATTGCGTGGAGGGATAGTGGAAAACAATTTTGGAAATACCCCCCTCAGTACCCCCGAACGAGATTCGAACCTTGATCTCCCCCTCAACGGCAGTCTAATCTACTGCGAGAGTAGCGGATTAGACCACGCGGCCATCGAAGCGGGTTGTTAAAAACCGAATCTCAACCGGGTTTTACTGAAGGCATTTTCCCTCAATGGTTTCATATCCATCCACCACGCAAAAGTTGATACATAAAACATTAACGGGCAGTAATACGTGATGCATCCCCCCCCTTTTCCCTAAAAAGTTAGCACATCGTCTTCTTTCCATTTTCTAACTGCAACATCTTCTTATTCATTATGTTTTGAATTTGAACCAGTTCTTTTCACATTTATTTTTTTACTTAAAAAAAACAACACTTTCATGAACAGACTAATTTGGTTGTAAGTTGGTTCTTTGACTTATAAATGTACGAATTTGTTATATATACCATTTGCATAAAGATTAGAGTAAATTTACATATAGATACAGTTTCTTGTTTCAGCAATTCCAATTTATATGTGCCGCAGATTTAAAGTTTTAATGAAGTCATTATTCTTGTCTTTTGTATCAGTTTTAATACGAATGTATCTATGTATTTATTTGTTTCTGCTCTGCGAATGGTCGTACAACAACGTACACACAATTTACACATTGATGTGTCTGTGACCATTTTCTAATTTATGTGGCTTATTTATTTCTGCCTCCCTCTCTCTCTCGCGTTTTCGCTTTTGACTAATTGAGTTAACGCACAACAATAACTTCGGTCGAGTCCCACATCTAAGGGTCATTTTACAAACAAATCATTAATGTGACAGGCCGAAAAACCCAAACCAGAATAATAATTTTTGAATTAATAACTACACGCCCGTTATATCGTAATATTCCTCAGTGTGGGCGTCATTATTTAGTTGGTTTGTAACAACCATTGCAAGTGTATTTATACAAGGAATGAAATAGTGAAATTAATTTAATGAAGTACACACATACTATGATTTTTAATACAAATCACGCGTTTCAACATTTTACGATTCACTTAGGTGGCAGCATCGTCTAAGGCATCATACTAGACTGTTGGTGACAGGGAGATCGAGTTTCGAATCCTGGTCGGGTGTACTGAGGGTGGTTGTACCTAAATGGTTTTTCCATTCTCCCTCCACGTAAATACGGGTACACTCTCTCTAAATTCAACCCTCCTCATCCCTAACTCCTTACCGTAATTAGTACATATGCGCATAACCTAAACATACAGTGAGAGGTGGTGATAAAAAATATGTTTTAAGAGTCAAGATTTTGATGGGTTAGTGTTACCAAACAACAGTCAATCCTTTTCCTAATGTTTTGTTTATTCAGCCTATTAACCTAGTTGAAACAGGGCGATCCCTCCTCGCCCCGTGGCATTAGGGACATCATCTAGATAGGTGTCATTAGTGTTACAAGAACTCCACCAGCTCTGGTTGACGAAAAACAATTTGAGGAGCATTAACTTGAGCTGAATTCAAAACATGTCCAGGCACAAGGACACAATTCAAATTTGGTGTCCAGTTTAGATTGGCGATATGTTATCTATATTATTACAAAATGAGCCACGTGGTTAAATTAAGAGGAATTGATTTATAAACACCGGTGGATTTTTGTTTTAATTCCATGATTGATTACCATGGTCTAGTTTGGTGACTTTGGCTAGTTGTGACTTTATTAAGTGCCTGAAAAAACCAACTAATATTATATTAGTGACTTGATCACTATAGTTTCTGATAAGAAATACCTTTAATAAAATACCAATATATATTTTATTATGATTGGTAATCAAAACATTTTATTGTATGATTAGTGTTATAATAGGTATTAATAAGTGACTTCTGCAGATCCCCTGACTTGGCGTATAAATATATTTAATAAATTTCAGAAACTTTTGTAACTGTCAGATATGGTTTTTCCTACCAGAATCCTGATATATATTTTTTCTTTTTCAGTGATTCATAGATTACTAACCATCCTGGTTGAACGCATGTGAACACTAACGAGGTAGGTATGAGGACGGCAGAATATAGAGGGTGGGTACTCGCATTTACAAGGAGGTAGAGTGTGAAACCATTTAGAAAAAATCTCTCAGTACACCTGGTCAGGATTTGAACCCCAACCTTTCCATACTTAGGCAAACCAACGAGGAGTGACTCACGCTTTTTCCCACCTTCCCAAAACTGAGATTGTTACTTATGAGGGCGAATTATAGTTAAATGTACTAGCATTCCCCTGGAGAGAGGATCAGGAATCACAATGTGGTAAAAACCTTTGTTAAGAGCCCATCTCAACCCACGGATAACACCTTACTCCTACTTTTGAAAACAATGGAATCGAGACCACTGAAATAATTTAAATATATTTTTAAAATACAAGGATATATAAAACATTACTATTTAGAAAATAAAAATATATTCAATTGATCCCAATTTCACTGTTGTCAAGTGAAGAATGTAGAAAACAGCCAAGTTCGGTACATGTTCTGGTTATAGCATGATCTTTTAACCGATTTCCCGGTTAATCGGCCGTTAGAGGGGCTCTTAACAGCCCATTTCCTCTCACGGATAACATTTAACTTAGGTTGGTAATACATCTTGAACCAAATGCCGTGCCATGGTGTTTTTTTTCTGTAGTCTACTTTAAAAAAACAATGGTGTTGAGAGCAGTTAAACTCTTTCAAAAATTACATCATAATTTAAAAATAAATAATTTAAAACTAAAAAACTATTAAACTTATCCCAAGTTCGCTGTTACCAAGTTGAGAATGCATAAAACGGTACTTTGATACGTTCTCTTGATTGATCGTAATCTTGTATCTGATTTCCCGGTTAACAGGTCGTGAGACGGACTCTTTAAGGCCTCCTACCTTGACACAATCTTCCAAGTCAGAGTCAAACACGCTATCCAACATGCCCTCACGAATCACACTCAGAAATATAAGATAGACTGAATGTTAAAAAATAAATCATCTCGTTAAAGTGTCATCGTCAAGTTCTACTAAGCTATAGGAAGTCGTTACTCAAAAACTGACAGTTGAAGGATGTACTACTGAAAAAAATATTTCAGTATTAATAAATGATAAGTAAATCCTTTTATTGCTTTCACTGGTGACATTTGGGGACTTCTAATAGCTCAAGTGCAGCCTTAATATTATAATTATATAAGCTACATATCATTAGTACAGTCTAGTGCTAGTAATTATTATCAGAAACATACCATAAAATAAGGAATCGGGGGTAAAACGGTGAATTTTAAAAATATTAAGTGATTTTGATAGTCTTACAAATAAATGCAGCCTTATCAATATTCAGGATAAAGGTTTCGATTGATGGCTGGTTACACTACTGTCACATGTTATTAGTTAAGCTTTTTTTTTACTCCGTTAGTAAATATTTAATTAAGTCTCAAATTAATTTCTACAAGGTAAGTTACACAAAATGTATATTTTGAAATATGACCCCAGAGACATATTCGTGTCCATAATACAAATCGGTTGCATTTTAAAAGAGAATAAACTATTTATATATAATGTGAAAGTTATTTCATTATTATGTAAATTTTAACCAAGCTGATATCATCATTCTTCAAATTAAATTAAATTAACAACACAAATTGCATAAAATAAAATAGTAGCCTTCAAACTACAAACGGTTGTACTAGGTGGCAAAATAAAAAGTAGTCTCGCCTTCAATAACACGTATTTTTAAATTTTATACAAATATATATATAGTTTTAGTTTTATATAATAAATGTGGTATCATAGGGTTTAAAAAATATTCTATGTTCATTTTAAATTATTATGTTTTGTATTAGGACACATTATCCTTTTATTACACCTGATAGGATTGTTTAAAACATAAAACATTTTAGTCTATAGTTAAAATATTGTTTTTTAAAAATACAATTTTGCGTTTACATTATGTAAAAAAAAGTAAACATTTTATATTTTAGTTACAAATGTTTAGCTTTCGATAGTACATGTTTGTATTTTGTAAAAAAAATTGAAATATTTTAGTCTTTAAATATAAATATTATTATTACATTATTATGCTAGCATATTTGAGCTTTTTACTAACAAATGTTTATTTTATGCAAAAACAAAATTATTTGCTTTCATTTAAAAATATTAATATGATATAAACAGCACTAAACAAATTATATTAAAGGATATATTTTAGATTTTAATAACAATTACCAGAATTATATAGAAAATAAAGAAATGCATTCAGTTAAAAGTGTTTGTATAAAATAAAATAAAAACAACTGGTGTTTATAGATAAACAAAATGCCTACTAGACATGCGTGTAGCCTTGCTGCAGCTTATTATTCATTAAATTAATTTATTATGTTTATCGCTATAAACTAAAGTATCATGACATGTTCTCCATATACCTGTACATGACAGCACTAGGGATTGTTAGTAACATGATACTTTACTGGTTTGGACGTATTTCTCAAGGAATGGAGAGGATTTCGCCCCCCGAGGGGAAGAAAATGTCTCCCTTAATTAACTAAAATTCCTTAGTTAGTTTTGGACCCACTTTCTAAAATATATATCAGTAGTTTTGATGGACCGTAGTGTCTCCTGTTTACCGTACCAGCTATACAGATGTAGGTGGGTGGATGCAAAAACGAGACAAGTCTTACATCGAAAATAAAGCCTGCGTTTTGCATATTAAATTATTAATCCAAGGGATAAGGATGAGGAGTGTAGTTTTTAGGGAAAGTACTCTAACTAAAGTGAAAAATGAATGGGGAAAACCGTAGTAATAAAAAACACGTGGAAAGCCAACCACAGTGTATTCACAGGAATTCTAAATCCAAAATACCTATGAACGGTGACCTTATGCGATGTGAGTCTTACCCCCTAACGGCGTGGTAATCGATGCGGGTATAGAGTTTGTTATCAAAAGGACATAATATGTTGCTGCGCGTAACGTTTCACTGTGTATTTTGTATTTATTACTTGAAGGTAGGAGCCAGAATCTAAAATATGGTTCGTAGCCAACAGAGATGAGTGGAGTGTGATGGCCGGTTAGATACCAGTCGGTTAAGACATCTTCTTGTTAATGAGGAGATGATAATACTAACAATACACACGGTACCACTAGTTATGTATCGTGTATCAGGGCAGTTCGGGAACGATCGGACAAGATAGTGTGGATATCGTCATCTCTCGAGTCGCTTGTATAAGATGTTTTATACATAAACATTACTACGGCTGGTTATTTAAATATGTTGTTAAGATGAGGAAGTGAAAACCAGAAAGAATACAAGAGGCAGGGAAGGATGAGGTTACCAAACATGGGGACTAAGGCGTCAGGCTTGTCATGGGCTGGATTTACTGTGTCGGGGAGAGGTCAAGGTATGAATCTCGTTTTTGGTTTCCTTAGGGGTGGTTTTTGTCTTAAGGAGACTTATAAACCCCATCTTTTCTTCTAACCCACTTCTTACTACCTGTTAAGGTTAAATGCGTTATATATTAATTACAATAATTTTGTATGTATTTGGAAGGTTATATTTATAGAAAGTGTACCCGAATTTGCGTGGAAGGAGAGTGGAAACTAATTTTGGAAAAACCACCCACAGTACGCCCTACTAAGATTCGAACCTAGAACTCCCCATCATCGGAAGTCGTATCTACTGCCATAGGCCATGTGACCACCAAAGTGGGGATCAACCCCTATTCTCAGATCATCTAGCATGGTTTGCTGATTACGGGGAGGTCGGGTTTGAAACTTGTTTAGGTGCCAAAGGGGGGGGGGGTTTATACACCTTTCTGCATGCAAATGTGGATGTACTTCATCTAAACACCTTTGCTCGGCCCAATCCCTTGAATAAACCATATTGAATAACAATAATTTTTTTTTAATATTAGGAAGTTCCCTCTCTCTCAATAAACACGCAATGATGCTTCCATAGAAAAGAAGAAGCCCACCCACTTGCGTATGGAATCTAAATATGTTTAAATGGGTGTTTACAACTGAATCCCTGCAATGATTACTGTAAGAAGTGTCTTAGCCCGTTTATAATGAATAATAAAGACGGCTGTTTCGGTCAGCGAGAAAGTATCAATCGCTCTCAGGCCACATGGCTTGACATACAATGGTCTGTGTCGTTTTCTGGAACTAATTCTCAATTCTGTCTAAGCTTATATTCCCTTTCACCCTTCACTTATATCCGCCCTTTGTCATGTCAATAAGAAAGAAGGGAAAGAAAACTACGAAACTTCTTATCTCAAGGTAAAGTGGAAAGCTCGCTGCCAGTTCTCAAATATAGTTAAAATTGTCTGTTGTGAGCCTACTAAAAAATGACTGTTTTGTTAGAGGAAGGATAAATATTATAGAGCCCTTTTTCATTAATCCTAATTTCAAATTTGCTTAAAAAGTCGTCGAAAACGAGCTAATGACACATTTTCACACATTTATTTCTATTAATAAAACTCAAACTATAGGGTGGTTAAGGAGAGAGAGCCCTGTTAGAATATTTTGGCTTTATATTGTCGTGAAACATATTTTGAAATAATGCATCATAGAAAGTCTGTGGGGTAACCTATTGAGTTCGATTTTTTTTACGATCACAATAATTTCTCTCCGAGGTGTCAAGAGAAATTAAAAAAAATTATGTGGTTATATTTCTTCTGAAATGTTCCAAAAATACGTTTATTTGGTGTGATTATTTTTTATAGGGCTAAAAATTTCTAAAAATTAGTCGAATGTGAAAATTGCATTTAGATTTTGAATCAATGATACCGTTTCCCTAATACTATAAAAATGTTAGAATTAAAATTCCTCCACTCACTAGAAAAAACTACTATATAGCTTGAAACTGATAAATATGGACGAGAAGATCTTATCAAACCTAAACGGTTTAGAAATAATGACTTCAAATATAAATAGCCTATTAAAATAAAGTAAATAAGCAAATTGAAAACTAACACGGTTTCTAAGAGCCAGTTTTTGAGTGACGAGATGGAAAGTTTTTTCCTTTCTTTTCACTTAAGTTTCTTGGCAGTTAACAATGTCAAGTCACGATGAAACCAAATGATAAATTTCATGAATAAATTTAACGAAAGAAAAAAAAACATCTCTGTCTGTAATAGAAAATTAGGTAAATAGGACAACACTACCTGCATGTTATTTATTTTTGGTGTACGTCTGGGAGTGTTTAGCCATAGGGTGAAAAATATATTCATATTCCGTCAGCGAAAATTACAAATTCCAAAAAACTCTATCATCATTATTCATGAAATTGATATTTTTGCTGCGGGCGCAAGATTCTGTTGAACTGAATGAAACTTGACTCGAGAACGTTTATGACTTTTTATAATGTGTATGTGAAAGATGTAACTTCTTCGAATCGTGCAGGGAAAGAGGTCCTTTATAGAACCTTCAACCATTGAAGAACAGGTTTTATTTTCAACATGTCTATAATAGGGTATAGAACGTTCAGTGTTTTCAGAATTCCTGATTTTTTGCGGAACGTCCCAATTTCAGAGCTAGAAATAAATGTCACCCGCGGGACATTAAAATTCCCGATATTTTGGGGGGAATTATCTTTACTTGAACGCATGGTATCCCTATGAACAAAATAATCTTTATTTTATCAAGTGGCAAATGGTTAATAATTAAAGATTATTATAATTTTTACTTAAAATTATCATTATAAAGTTTGAAAAAAGAATTTTTTAAAAAATTATTTGTATTTTTTCATATGTTCCGATTTTCCTGATAGATTTTAATTTTTTTTTTTTTCCTCTTTACAAATATTAATTCCTATCCACGAAAATAAAACCTGGCCATTACTTGGTAATTTTTGGCGTGGAGATCGGGGTTTTTAGTCCAGTTCGGGTGTAATTATAGGTGGTTTTTCCTAAACGATTTAATCACTTTGTCTCTCTCTCCATGCGAATACTGGTACATTTTCTCAAAACACTACTTTACTCATCCTTACCTCACTATAATGATTAAATGTGGATAGTCGTGAATTAATACGCAGTGCAAAGAAAAGGAACGGTGCATCATACAAACTTTCTCTTTCTTTAATCATAACATAAATACATTTACTAAAAACCAGTAAGATTTATTAAACGAAATAATATACATTGTTGCAGGAACACTCCAACAAAGAGCATAAATAAGTTAATACAAACTGTTACAACAACACTGAGAAAGCGGAATATCTATGTCCATCAAATAGCATAACAATTAATTTCATATTTCAAAGACCTATATAAAATATAATATATATATATTTGCCCATAGCTTAGAAACTATTAGTTTTATAAAACTCTATTTCAAATAAAATATTTTTACATTTAATAGTACTACAACTTTACAAAGATAAGTTATTTCATATCTCAAATAATTTCAGAGATATGAACAAAATTGAAAATTTTCTCTTATATAAAGTACTTTCTAGGTCATCTCCATGGGAAAATGAAATTGCCATTTTGTTTGTAGTGTTAATCAAAATCACTAAAGCATATTTAGAGAAAATCGATATTTTTCTCCTTTTGCCCTTCAATAAACTAATATTAATTTTAGGGTTGGATATTTAATTACAAAAATTCCTCTGTAGAACCTTATCAACACTCTAGATACCAAGTTACAGCCTGATTGATATTATATTTTCGGCTCAAGATTGAAATACAGACAGACGGCATCGCGAAAACCACTTTTTCGGTTTAAGGGGGTCATGAAACGTCGTCATTTTATGTCCCTATTATTTTTTCCCTTATTTTTACTTTGAATGTTGTAAATTTAATGGACAATACAATTAGAAGATTTAGAACAACCTAAGTTCTTTTAAAAATCTATTAAAAGCTTTCAATAATGTTTACTTATGGATTACCGTAATATTTCTCTT
Organism: Timema podura; assembly: GCA_033556935.1. Taxonomy (NCBI): domain Eukaryota; kingdom Metazoa; phylum Arthropoda; class Insecta; order Phasmatodea; family Timematidae; genus Timema; species Timema podura. Next base: position 41,296,366 of record JAVRXN010000004.1, on the reverse strand, counting down.
TATATTTCTAGTTAAAGTCAACATTTGTGGTCTTGGGATATAGTAATTGTCTCAGGACCCAGTATTCGTGGGTTCAAACCCAGCCGAGGTTGAGGGATTTTTCTTGAGCAATATAAATCCGTAACACAACTTCCTTCAGAGGGGAATTAGAGCCTCTGGTCCCATGTTGATTGTGGCATGTAAATAAACTCTGAAAGATATGTGAAAATACCTTTACTGAAAAAATATATCTATCCCCTTTCACTCTCGCTCATAGAAATTCTCGTGTACTGATATAATCAGTCGGTTCAAAAAGTGCATGTTAAATAATTCAAATAAAATAAAATAATACTAACTAAACGGATTAAGAATGCAAGTATGATTGTAATTTTTTTCCCCCGCAACTGTGGCAAAATGAGTTTTCAGTTTTCTAATAACGGACTGTAGCAAGAAAGTTGACTTGGCGATGTTTCGCCTGTGTACGACGACTAATTATGTAGAAAAATGTGATCAATGCTTGCATCAAAAATATACCTATATAATCGAAATCGTACTACCTACCATGTTCTCACTTAACATTCCTATTTAATAAACAGCAAGAATATATATATATTTACCATCACCACGTCTTACTAGGGTCAACGACAACCTGTTTAGGTTATATGCATTTATTATAATTTATTCCAATAGCTGAGGTAGGGATAAGGAAGGAATCATTTTAAAAGTAATCTACCCGCATTTACGTGGAAAAAGAGGGGGAAACAATTTAGGGAAAACCATCCTCAGTAGTTGTAACCAGGGTTCAAACCCTGATCTCCCCGTCATCAGCAAGCCAGTCCAACACTAGACTGACGCCTTAGACCATTCGGCCACTGAAAGGGGGTCATAATATTATTATACAACTTTTGAACAAACCCTTCTACAAACATTAAAAGTGACCTTCTAACGTCACAACTGTCTAACCTTAACGCCACACGCCAATCTTTCTGGTCCATACAGAATCTCAACACTTCATCTACCATCCCACACACGTTTTAGGAAAACAAGATTTCAAAGTCAATTAAAAATTATTCTCAAACTCTTCTTCTTATAAAGATTGATGCGGCAAAAATAAACTTTAAACTAAGTGGGAAGACAGGACCAAAAAAAAAAAGTTATATAGAAAGTGAAAAATTAAATAAATACCAAAAAAACTAGTTTTTTTTATAAGGTCGCACATGTTCTGAAATTCAAGACGAAGGCGTTGGACTGTCGTTCGTCCTTGGTGAGGTTTTTTTTTTTTGTTTTTCCAAAGTGTGAGACCTCATCTATTAAACATTGGAGTATTTTGTTAGCTCGAGGGCAAATTCTGCTGCATCGGTAAACATAATATATAGGCCGACCTGCCCGGGCAGTTGACCAATGAGTGACGCCCACTCTATAGACTGTACGGGACATGACGACCCCCAGGCACCAAACAATCCATGGAGAATTTAGCGCCGCGTGATAAACGAGGGGAAGATTATGTCCGAGTAATTGTTATATTCCTCCATGGCGAGAATAACAGACCTCGCGTGTGTTCAAACAGCTTTTAGTCGGTTCAATAATAATAACAAAATACAATGTGTGATTAACTTTATCGCAGGTGTAAAGTAAAGTGTGATTTTATTATAAGTTTGGTTAGTAGCCTAGACCTACGTCTTTTATAGAAGGTTAACGTTTCTATTCTACACTAAATAAGCTTTCACACGTCGAATTATGTACCATTTTTAGGACATTCATACACAGTCCCACCATTGGCTACGTGATCTAGGATGGTAGACTCACATTTTATCTATTCATCCTTACCGGGAGAATCGGAGTTCGAATCCTGGCCAGGTATATTCTCCTTGCTAATTCGTGTGCACTTCCTATAAATTGTACTTTAATATGTACCTCTTAAATTAAAAAGTTAAAACTCACCCACCTCAGGGGCAGAATCGTCTAAGGCCTCACTCTCCTTTTTAGATTGGCCTACAGAATACGGGGAGACCGGGATTCGAGTCCCGGTTGGATATACTGAGGGTAGTGTTTACTAAATGGTTTCCCAATCTCCTTCCAAGAAAATGCTGATAGATTATCTCTAAAATGCTTTCATACTCTTTCCTACACCATCAAAGTAATTATCACACAGCGTATAGGCTGAAAATGTACTAAAATACACTAATAAAAAACTTCATTTGTCAAACCTCTATTTAAAAATATAGATTTGCTCATAGCTTGTAAACTATTAATTTTACAAAAAATATATTTGAAATAAAAGTTTTCTATTTTTAAAGGTCAATCAACTTTGAAATGGTACATTATTTTTTTATCTCAAATAGTTGAGGAGCTATGATCATAATTGGAGATGTCCGCTTATGTAAAGTACCCTCTAAGTCATTTTTACGAAAAAAAATGACATACACCATTTTGTTAATAGTGCTAAACAGTGTCAAGATACGAATTTGAATCAAAACTGTTGAGAGCATCGATTTTTCTCTTTTCACCCTTAATAACCTTCATTTCTAAGGTTGGATAGCTAATTCCTAAAATATATACATCTATATCTGGGGAACCTTATACAAACCCTAAATCCCGAGTTTTAGATTGATAAGTAAAAGGGTGAGATACAAACAGATGGATGGCATCGTGAAAACCACTTTTTTGAGGTTCAGGGCGGGGGCGGATCCAGAGGGGGTATGTGGGGGGCGCGCAACCCCCCACCCCCTCAAGATATTTTCTAGTTAGTATTAACAATATTAATTTAAATATTAAACCAATTAAATGTATGTGAGTAGTTGGGATGGCCAGATAGTACAGCGCTCTGATTGGTCGGTTTTGGTCACGTGACCACGCCCCCTCGCTCTGATTGGCTGTTGGCTTTTCCCCTCCCCTCTGCTCCCCCCGGTAGCGGGTTTTCCCGATGACGTCATCGCTCTGTCGCAACCCGGTGCCAATTTGGTGGCTTGACAAGACAGGAATAGATCAGGATGTCGCAACCTCTCCCCCCCCCACCCTACTGTGGTAATGGGTTTTCCCTATGTCGCAACCCGGCGCCAGTTTGGCGGCTCGACCAGGGAAGTCGAGACAGGAATAGATCGTGACCTTGAAACAGTGAGTTAGGTCATTGACCCTGGCAACTCTCCCCCCTGGCAATGGGTTTTTCCGATGACGTCATCGCTCTGTCGCAACCCGGCGCCAACTTGGCTGGTTGGCAATACAAGTCGAGACAAGAATAGATCATGATGTTGCAATCCGCCCCTTCTATGTGGCAATGGGTTTTCCCTGGTAACGTCATCGCTCTGTCGCAACCCGGCGCCAACTTGGCTGGTTGGCAATACAAGTCGAGACAAGAATAGATCATGATGTTGCAATCCGCCCCTTCTATGTGGCAAAGGGTTTTCCCTGGTAACGTCATCGCTCTGTTGCAACCCGGCGCCAACTTGGCGGGTTGGCAATACAAGTCGAGACAAGAATATATCATGATGTCGCAATCCGTCCCTTCTATGTGGCAATGGGTTTTCCCTGGTGACTGGCGTCAGTTTGACGGGTTGACAAGACAAGTCGAGACAAGAATAGATCGTGATCTTGAAACCGTGAGCTATGTCATTGACCCTGGCAAACCTCCCCCATCTGCAATGGGTTTTTCTGGAGTCGCAACTAGAGAGCATTGGCACAGCTATAATTATGCACAAGCAGGGGCCTCGGAAGCCTTACGGTTATTTATAATCCTCAGTTAGTGGCCTCCATCCCCCACCGTAAAAGTATACTGAAATTGTTTGTATGGTATCGTCCGTCGACATGCACGGATGTAGGTATCAGCCACGGGGAAGAAATACCTACAGTTTACACGGCAGGGATTCAATTTCCCTCAGCCGGAATTAGATGTGCCTGACAAGCGGGCAAGGAATAGTGAAAGTATTTATGAGAGGTACCCGCATTTGCATGGAGGGAGAGCTGGAAATACCACAAGTGTTCGAACTTCTCAACCAATCATACAGGCAGAGCTCCGCTTAGTTACTTGTACAATTCATAAGACCTAAATTGATTTATGTGTTATTATTATTTTTTAAATTCGTGGTAGAATATGTTTGATTGGAGAGTCAAAGACAGAAAGGAAATGCGGCGTCTACAGCAAAATCATCGGTAGGAGTGCTGTTCTAGGGACAGAGAGAGACAGAGAGAGAGAGGGAGAGAGAGAGTTCGGTTGTAGACATTAAAACACAAACATAACAGTTTTATAATATTTATTCACACAACACTTAAACAACAAAGAAATTTTATTTTCGCGATATATTTTGATATATATAACTTTGACAATACATAAGTAATACAATTATACATTTAAATTCACTAATATATAACTTTCACGTAAATTAATATGTTGTTTTTAAGTTTTAAATATGAAACTATATCTGTTGACATAATATATAACATTTACACTAAGCAAACTAGCAACTCAAACAACAAAGAAATTCAGTTAATTAATGTTCGCAAAAAATATTTTGATATAATAATATATTAAAATTTTACAAAAAAAAAATCATAATTAATACAATTATGTGTATCTTGAAATTATTTTAAATATATATATAACTTTCACGTAAGTTAATATGTTGTTGTTAAGTTTTAAATAGGAAACTATAGCTGATGACATGTTATATAACATTTACACTAAGCAAAATAGCAACTCAAACAACAAAGAAATTCAGTTAATTTATGTTCGCAAAAAAAAAATCATAAGTGATACAATTATGTGGATCTTGAAATTATTTTAAATATATATAACTTTCACGTAAATTAATATGTTGTTGTTGTTAAGTTTTAAATAGGAAACTATATCTGATGATTGAATAGTTCCAAGCGAAAAGTCGCAATAAGCTGCGTGTGAATGCTCATTCGTGAGATTGAGGAGTGTGAGACGTAATCACACCTTGTTTGTGTGTGTGTGTGTGTGTGTGTGTGTGTGTGTGTGTGTGGTGTGTGTGGGCGTGTGTGGTCGTTTTCATATTACATAATCCTTGTCTATCTTAGCTCTAGTTTTTATACCTTTTTTGTGTGTTTTTATATACTATGTCATTTTGTTAAATTTCATTTAATTGTATTGGTTAAGTGTAAGAAAAGGCGGTAGCCTTAACTTCGCCATTAAAGTCTATTATTATTATTATTATTATTATTATTATTATTATTATTATTATTATATTATTATTATTATAACATTTACACTAAGCAAATTAGCAACTCAAACAAAAAAGAAATTCAGTTAATTAATGTTCGCAAAAAAATATATTTTGATATAATAATATATTAAACTTTTACAAAAAAAAAAAAAAAAAAAAAAAAAACATAAGTAGTACAATTATATATCTTGAAATTATTTTAAATATATAACTTTTAGATCAATTAATATGCGGGTACGATTTAAATATCTAAATCAAAATAACGTGGTATCAGTTTATGCATCACCGCATCTACATCAAAATCATCATCATCATCAACTGGAGGAGTGCCTGATTCTAAAACTGATGAAGTTATTATTGGAATATTATTATTTTCCGTTGAAGGTTTTGTAATCTTAGGTCGCGTTGCGATGCATAGCCCTATTATCTGGTTCTGTTAGAGCAAACAAGGAATATAAATATGCCTATAATAAGTTACTATTACGATTATTTATATAAGGTGCTCCAAAGATGCAGTATCACATAGCTTACCATACCAAGGGTCACACCTAGCTTCCCTAAGCTAAAGAGAAAAGTATTGTGCACTACACCGATATAACTCACGCTAAACAGTGTTAATACTTTTCTAGTAGCTTAGATTAAGAAACAGAGTATATTTGGTGTAGTGTTTCTACAACACTGTAAATACCTATTATTTAGTTTCACAAAAGCTTAGTGTTTCTACAGACCTATCACGTACCTCCACAAAGATTAGAAGTGAGAGAAAGTCCCGGTATCATTTATTTATATAAGTAATTGTAGATATATAATAATAATAATGACAAAGGTTCTTCTTTTTTTTTTGTCTATGAAAAGCAGATTGCTATTATAAATACAAACATTAAGAAAGTTCGGATTTTAGTCACACATAATTGTAATTGTTTTCTTGTTCTGAAAAAAAATAAGTATCGTTCATGAATATATTCTTAAAGTGTGGGCAAGAAATTAGCCCTGATATTAGATATTTGCCAAAGAGGTGATTGAACAGGGACTCCCTCTCCCCAGCAGTGCCCAGATATTAGAGAATATTTGTCAAACAGAGAATAGGATCGGGGGACTTCCTCTCGCCGGTAGAGTACAACCCTTACACCCTCTAAACATCAGTACTGGTTTCCCGCTCTGATAGTCTTGTTTCAAAACATGCCAACAAACTGTTAGGGAGAAGGTTTATTACGTCAGCGAACTACAAACACTTTAGCCAACGGACAACTAGTTTTCTCTAATTTCTACATTCATTAGGTGTGCAAGTCAGTCATACAAATAATAAGACGTGTTATTATTAGCACAGCGTCTTACTACCCGTTCGGTTATACGTACTTACGCATCGCTAACTTAACACTTTAAACATATAGTGGCATTTGGTACCATGATATACTACCGAATACACATTTAAATCAAGCTCTTCTAATCTAACACATAGAAATTGAATCAGCCAGATAATGTCCGATAATCATTTAGCTCAAACATGGTTTATAAATAGATTAAGCAAATGTTATTCAAAGCACATAGATTTTAACCAGGGACCGATAGTTTAGTATACAGACATGCTATCGAATGCACTAAGGTGGCGATTGAATATTTGATCCAGTACATTGCAAACGCGACTTTATTCATAACTAGCAATCCCACACTGCGTTGACCGTGACCCACCGCGGTATTTTGTTAAAAATCCGGCTTCGAGGTGCATTCGGACACACTCCCGTACATTTATGTTAAAATTTCAGATCTCTGCGTGCCGTAGATTTGGCTGGGCATCGCACACAAACAGACAAACGCTTCCTTTTATTATTATAGATTCCTGTTCCATTAATATAGACGTTTGGCACGGCCCGCAAGAGAGAAAACATATATATGCAAGAATAATCTCAATATCGTGATTTATTCCCACTGCACCCCAACGAGATTCGAACCGAATCCTAGAGATGAACATGACAGCCGAGCACTGTCTCACCGAACTACAGTCCCCCCAACTAAAAAAGCCACTAGATTTAGTTTCACGTATTCATACGTCAAGACAAGTGATCTGCAGCAACCTATTTGATATACTATCAATACCTATAGCATATCACCGAAACTGTAGTATTATTTTATAAATATTGTCCGAAAAAAGGCTCTTTGAGGACTCTAAAACGGTTGTTTCTACTACCGGTTCGAGCTTTACACACACTTAGTGCGAGCCTGACGACATGTAGCCCGCGACCACCGATGTATAAAATATATTTAACTATGAGAGGCTGAAAACATAAACAAAAGTGCAGGTATGGGCTCAAACTAGAGTCCCTTATTGACCGCGTGTATCGACCTAATTTAAATCCGCCCTCACGCGATATAACCACGGGGTGTTGTAGGATGAGGGGCGGGGGAGGGAGGAGGTCAATCATGGCACCGAACCAGCGACCCACTCTTCTAAACCACGGCCGTGCATGAGTTTGCTCTCTAGCACCGCGTATAACTAACCGTTCGGGTTCGCTTAAGTACTATTTACGCTAATGGATTGGAATTGGAAAGGTTGCACCCGCATTTGCTCGTGGAGGGAGAGTGAAAAAACACCCCTAGTTTACCCGACCGAGATTTGAACCTCGTTCTCCACGTCCTCGGCAGTCTAGCTCAACACGAATCTGGCGCGTTAACCAACTGCGCCATCGAGACGGGTATCTATCACTATGCACACTTTTTAGAGAGTTAACAATCTTTACGAGGCTGACTCTTCAACCAAACCAAATATTACAACAGATTGAAAGAAGAAGCAGAACCGCGAGTCCATCTGGATTCGGAATTGGGAAGGTTTAAGCCACATTTGCGTGGTGGGGGGGGGGAGTAAGGAAATGTTCCAGCGTTTACGTGGAGGGAGAGCGGGAAAACATTTAGTGAGAACTACCAACACTACACCTCGGCAGGTATTCAAATCCCCCAACCTCGCCCAACACAGATTCGAATCCCGATATCTTTCACCGGGTGCTTCATGCCCAGTAGTTGTCAAACCCGAAAGAAGAATATGGCGTTTCAAATGGGGCGCCCCTTCGGTTCCACACACAAAAAAAAAGTTTTATTTTACATATCATTTAACGTTTTCATCTATATTTTACCGATTATATAACTCTTACATTAATTCAGAAGTAGTATTGAATACAATTATGAAAAACTTGAATTTATTTTACATATCATTTAATGTTCCCATCTATATTTTTCCGATTATATAACTTTTACAAAAATTCATAAGTAGTATTAAATGCAATATTAAATATAATTTAATTCTCGAAACTATATTTTAGTGATATAATAAATAACGTTTACACCAAACAAATTAGCCACTTAAACAACAAAGAAATTTTATGTTTGCAATTATATTTTGATGAAATATTGTATAACTTTTACGTAAATTCAATATCAAATATCTTTTAACGCTCGAAACTATGTTGACATAATAAATAACATTTACGCAACGCAAATTAGCCACTTAAGCCTCAAGCCAAAGTTAGAGGAAGTGTGCCCACGTTTGCACGGATGGAGAATGGAAAGTCTATTAGAAAAACCTCCCTAAATACTCTCGACGCTGATGAAGGATTCTATAATATTGAGTACTATGGCGTGGATTTGTTTAGCTTACACTGAATATTTATTAAAACTTACACACAACCTCCCATCGTTCTACATGTCTAATACTTGTCACAAGAAAGAAGTAAGGCTGAATAAATTAGATTTACTAAGGGAATACATCTCAATTTTCCAGAGTTGGAAACGGAAAACGGTTTATGAAAATTTACCCCCAAAAATAGCTTGCGGTGGGATCAAACCCCCGACTTCCCTATAACCTGTTTCTAAAATGGAAACTCAAGCGTAATTACCTAGTGCTCTGGCACACATACTATTTCTAGACCACACGAGCTCGATGATATAATAACTAATATTAACGCAAAACAAATTAGCCACTTAAGCCTCAAGCCAATATTAGAGGAAGTGTGCCCACATTTGCATAGATGGAGAGTGAAAAAAACAGCCCTATCGCAATATACTAAACTGCAGAGAGTTCGAATCCCGGTCCATTGACTCCTTCTTAGGTCAGTTAGGGGTCTCCGGCTCAAATGATTATATCTGACATAGGTTTGGTAACAACATAATTACTCTTATTATGAAAATTACTCTAGTTGTACACAAAAAACCCAATCCTCCCTAATTTATCACTATGAAAGGTTAAACCACCATTTTCAGCCATACTGTAAATTGAACCCTGGACACTTGGCTCAGTGAACAGACATGCTAACGCCTCACATCAAGTGACCTTTCACAAGTGTCTTCTTAGACGTCTTGACCAATGAAGTGAGACACTCGAAAGAGATTAAATCAAAACTCTATTAACAGACAAATACCAGTCTCAAACGTCTCTTCAGAGAGAGAGAGAGAGAGAGAGAGAGGTATATCTACATTCTTTTACACGCACTGCAACAAATTTGTCAGGGGGGACAGTGGCACCAAACAATATCCAAGTTATTTTAACATCTGTCCAGGCTAGCCACATTGTATTTCTTGAATTTAAAGGAAATGTGATGTGAGTGTTTCTGACGTAAAAAAAGATAAAACATTACATTTTGTGTTAGGAAACCAAATTTTTAGCACCGCGTGTTATTGACCGTCCAGGCTATATATAAATGTGATAATTAGTCTACTTAAAATGGCGTAGGAATGAGAAAGTACACATTTTAGTGATAATCTACCAGAATTTGCTTGGAAGGAGAGTAGGGAACCATTCGGAGAAAAAACTTCAAAACACAAATGGGATTAGAACCTCAATCTCCTCCATTATTAACATAACTGTCTAACTCGAGAGTGACGCCTTACACTATTCGACCTCTGAAGCGATTTTCATCATGTTAATTTAATAATTATTAATGTATTAACTTATTTGCTTCCAGAACACGATAGCCATTTATATTGGACGGGCTTTGCTTTTTTATAATATATAGAGTCACAAATGAATATTATTTACAAGTATATTTTTCCATTATTGTTTATTGGAGGTATTTAACGTGCACTTTATGCACCGACTGATTATAACAGTACACAACTTACAATCTAACTTAAATCTATGACATACAGAACACCCATTCCCCCTACCGCAAATGAATCACTATGAAAGGGGGGGAAACCCATATCCCCTAATGAATCATTTTCAGGCCATTCAGGGAATCGAATCCAGGACCTCTTGATTAGTAGGCAAACACAATAACGACAGAGGTAAATTGTAGAACTTTTAATTGTACATTTTTCAGTGCTTATACAATACTAGTTAGAACAAAGGTGAAATGAGACAGTTAATATTTGGAAAACCTTTTCGGCATGGTTTTACGCAACTCGGTGACCGTGTGGTCTAATGCGCTACTCTCGCGGTAGACAAGACTACTGATGACAGGGAGATCGAAGTTCAAATACCAGTAGAGTGTACTGATGCCTGTTTTCAACTCTTCCTCCACGAAAATGCGGTTACTTTCCAAATCTCTAAAATCATGATAATAATTAGTACAAATGTGTGTTAACTATTTGTTTGCGCAAATGACGACGCATTTATCAACGTAAAGACGTTGGAAGGAATTACCGTTCCAGCAGTCATTAGCGATGCTAAAAACTCCTTTTGTAACGACGCTGATGAAGGAATCGCACCAATGATACATTTTTAGGCCATTCCGGGAATCGAAGCCGGGACCCTTGGCTCGCTGGTCAGGCATGCAGGTTTCGGCTGAATATATTTATGTTTACGAAATACTTTGCTCTAGCACTTTACTACCAGAAATAAACGGGTAAGCCCCAAGACTGCTGCCTTTCTCTTTTGAACCATCTAAGACTCCAATTTGGCAGTAGACAGGCCACCTGACAATCTGGAGCGGGGGGGGGGTCAGCGTACACTAGTTACACTTTGATGAAACCTTTTATCAGCTATCTTCTTATGCAGCACACTCTGTTACAGAAAAAGTAGACCTTTTAACTACCGACTCATGAAGAATCTAGCACCCAAATTACGCGCATTTTAGACTTAGCTCTTTGACCTACACATCTTAAGGTTATACATCACGAGTCTACCTTTACAAGCCTTATTATTCTTTTACCCGATCAGCTGAAAAAATGGACTAATAACAATGAAAGCTTTTTTTAAACTTTACTCAAATGAAAAAACTAATTTTTAATCAAATCATAGAAGCTCTCCTTGAATGGTTCCACTATGGAAAATTAAATGTGTTAAGTGTTTAATGTAAGAAAACTTGATCTTTTTTTTAAAACAAATTTAATGTTCTAGTTTAATCCCTTTAACTTTTAATCTTTTAAAAATATTATAGTCATTTAGTCGAAATAAGAAAATTTGGATTAGGCGGGAGTTGAAAACGAAACCTTTGGACTTTTAGGAAATTTGCTAACCACTAGACTGTCTTGTTGTGACAGAAAAGAGCTAGCAATATACACGTGACAACTTTGACGGAATAAATATTAAAGAGCGCAGACAGGTAAATGTTAAGATTTATTGACTACAAACGTGTGGCTAATATAGCTTTAGCAAGTATAATATATGAACAGAATGGATAAATAAGTATACTCTTATTATTATTTCACTGCTTGAATATTTGCTTATAATTTTAACTAAATTTGGTTTAAGTTAAGGTGTCACACCCCCTCCCCCGTCCTCGAAAATCTGGCTCTACAAGAAACAAGAGCGACAGCCAACTACGCTTTTACAAAAATTCAAAAGTAATATTAAATACAATTTAATGCTCGAAACTATATATTTTGTAGGCATAATAAATAACATTTAAATAAAAGAAATTAGCCAAGAAATAAATGTGTTTTTAAATCCCTAGAATATGTTGGTTGGAGAATCAAAGACAGGAAGGATATGTCAACATTTCCATATTCATTTATAAATTGTTATGACCTTAGATTGTTACTCAAAGAGAAAGTAAAGGGATTTAATTGTTTCAACTTATCCATAATGTTTGAAAATGAGCTTCTATGCTAAATAAACTTGTATTTAAAGGATAGGAGTTTGAAGTTTGGATGTAGACATTAAAACACAAATATAACAGTTTATAATATTTATTCATTCAATTACACAAATAGAAAGTTTTACAAATATAGTTCACACACACACAATGAAAATTATACTTGAAATATTTATTTACACAAATCAAAAGTTTTTACAAATATATATCTCACATCATGAAATGTATGCATGGAATATTTATCTAGACAAATAAAAGTTTTTACAAATATATCTCACACCGTGAAAAGTATACTTGGAATATTTACACAAATCAATGTTTTTACAAATATATCTCACATCATGAAAAATATTTATTTACACAAATCAAAGTTTTTACAAATATATCTCCCAACGCGAAAAGTATACTTGGAGTATTTATCTACACAAATAAAAGTTTTTACAAATATATTTCACACCTTGAAAAGTATACTTGGAATATTTACACAAATAAAAGTTTTTACAAATATAATATCTCCACACCATGAAAAGAATACTTTGAAAAATATTTATTTACACAAATCAATAGTTTTTACAAATATATCTCACACCATGAAAAGTATACTTTGAAAAATATTTATTTACACAAATCATAGTTTTTACAAATATATCTCACACCATGAAAAGTATACTTGGAATATTTACACAAATCAAAGTTTTTACAAATATATCTCACACTATGAAAAGTATACTTGGAATATTTACACAAATCATAGTTTTTACAAATATATCTCACACCATGAAAAGTATACTTGAAATATTTATTTACACAAATAAAAGTCTTTTTACAAATATATCTCACACTATGAAAAGTATACTTGGAATATTTACACAAATCAAAGTTTTTACAAATATATCTCATACTACAAAAAAGTATACTTGGAATATTTAATTACAAATATATCTCATACCATGAAACGTATACTTGGGATATTTATTTACACAAATCAAAGTGTTTTTTTTACAAGTATACCTCATACGATGAAAAGTATACGTGGAATATTTATTTACAAAAAAAAATATATATATAATTATGGAAACAATAATCAATTTCTTGAGCTCGTAGCGGGAATAGTGGCCTCGGTACTAATTTTATAAAGTCCAGTTTAAAAAGTATTTTAACAGATGGTTTCAAATTTGATTAGAATTTAAAATATATATACAAACAAATTTGACTAGAATTAAAATATATACAAACAACTAATTTTATTTGACTAGATATAACCAGTAGGTGGAGATTTATACTGGCGGATAAAAAAATATAAAAAAAGTATCCCGGGTGCATAAAATAAATAAAAAAAATATGCTTGTTTTCATGCAGAAAAAAAATATGAAAAAAATTTCAAATCTTTGAAAAATGGTATGTCAGTGGAACTGTCTAGAGTGAAAGACTAAAAAAGATGATTATTCAGCCCGTCTAAATGATCACCTTTTAGTTGTGGCGAACGCGTTTACAAGGACTCTGATACCCAAACGGCAACGTATTATAATCATCGGTTATCCGCCGTTTGGTGTACACAGGCCGGTAGACTTTATTCTGCGAAACGGTACATACAGTCGCAAGACCTTTTCTTACAATTTTGTGCGGTATCTGTATGTATCTTTCCGCGGCCTGTTCGGTGACCATCGCTTTCAAAACGTCAAAATTAACGTCGTTCCGGTTGCCATAGTTTATAGTGATACCGCGAACCTTGCATACCGTTTTTGTTTTGGCAGGGTCGCCACCAACGCAAACTCGGTACGCGTAATTCTTGGGACCGCCAGATACAAAGGCGCTAATGTAGCTTCCCGGACCGTAATCTTGAAGTTCGTCAGTGAGGTCACCTAAAAAGTCTCCGGTCGGTGGACTCCAATCGCCGGGGCGTTCCGTGAATAGAACGCTATCTGTATCATGATACAAAACGCGGTCCCCCAATTTTTCAAGGATGCTGTATAAGTGCAACCTAGCCATAGCAGTCGTGTAGCACGCCACCGCCACACTCGTGTTAGGGTTAGGGCGCAACGCGTCACGCGCATCCTTGTAATTGAGGAACATAACCTCATCATTTACATCAATGACGCTGTCCACGGTGATGTACGGATATAATTTAGAATGTTATATATTTGTATGTGTGTTTAAATTTAAATCATATTTATGGAGGGTGCCAGAGTAAGAAGCCTCCCTGGGTGTCAAATATTTAAAAGCTTTTAACATAATATGCTAATTAATTGTCTTTCTTTTTTCCTTTTTAAGATAGGATTACAAAAACACTGGTGTTGAAGCGGTGAAGGCGTTGGCAAATAACTTAGGTGTGAGTGAGAGGTTTAATAAAGTAGCATTAATATCGACACGAATTTCCTAGTAAACATTGAGATTATTAAACCGCTGTTCGGTGTCAAAGAGATGCCGTTCCTTTGATGCTGTATTAGAGTCCTTCTTGCATTCAGACTAATAATATCCTGGACTAATGTTTTCCGCTTACACCGGGTTGCGACAGAGCGATGACGTCATCGGAATAACCCATTGCCAGGGGAGAGTTGCCAGGGTCAATGACCTAACTCACGGTTTCAATGTCACGATCTATTCCTGTCTCGACTTCCCTGGTCGAGCCGCCAAACTGGCGCCGGGTTGCGACATAGGGAAAACCCATTACCACAGTAGGGTGGGGGGGGAGAGGTTGCGACATCCTGATCTATTCCTGTCTTGTCAAGCCACCAAATTGGCGCCGGGTTGCGACAGAGCGATGACGTCATCGGGAAAACCCGCTACCTGGGGGAGCAGAGGGGAGGGGAAAAGCCAACAGCCAATCAGAGCGAGGGGGCGTGGTCACGTGACCAAAACCGACCAATCAGAGCGCTGTACTATCTGGCCATCCCAACTACTTATGTGATAGTCCCTACTAGTTGTGTCAATCACTGTCAATAATTGATTAACATTTTTAACACATAATTTAGCTAACAAAAAACATAAAATAAATGGTCAACTTGTATGCGTTTATTTTCTTCAAATTTTCTAATTAATTTTTAAATTACTCTCAAATTTAATACCAAATTTTGAAGGATTTTTATAAGAATTTCCTGAGGGGGAACCTCCTGGCTTAGTCTCGTAAGAGCGTACCCCCACCCTCACGAAGATCCTGGCCGCACCCCTGGTTCAGGGGGTCATTAAACATCAACAGCCATCAAATTCTCAAATTAGATTATTTTCAGTATCACAATACTTCAATACAATAAAATTGAAAACCACATGTTTTTATTAGAAAATTGTTTATCCTCATGAACAACTAAAGATAAATGAAGTGCGTAAATCTAATACCAGTTATCAAGCTACGAATACCAAACACCTATCCGGCTATACCACAGAGACGTTGGAAATTCACGCCCCCTTCGAAGAAAAAAAAAGAAGGATAACCAATGTTTTCACGCATATTCAACAGATTGCCCAAGGAAAAAAAATGTATAAAGAACAAAAAGATATTCACGCATCATTTTATTTATGATTACCGGTTCATTTGGTACGCACCTCTATAATATAGTTCTACACCGTGCATCCTTGAATGAAAATGTTTCACTTGGTCTCAAATTGCGTCAGAATGACTTTATTATGGAGGATTTGTTCCTCCCCTCGAGTTGGGCGCCTCGGGGGATTGGGACTTAGTGGAAAAATGGCTTATGGTTTAAATATTATAGTTAATAAAAAAAAGGGAGGGGTTAAATTATATATGGGACTCAGGAATCTACAATCCCTCGAATCCTATAGTATTAGAGAGATTCGAGATTCGTAAAAATCTCAAAAGAGTGTCTCGTATACAATCATAAAGACCTTAACTTCAAATAAAAATTTTAAGAAATTGATAAAATAAATTATAGCACAATCACAAAAAAAGGATAACATTGTATTGATGTAACTAATTTACTAAAAAATGTTTTTTTAACACTGCGTCTTACTACTTGTTCAAGTGCAATAGTGCGAAGTGTATTTAGTTTATAAAAATTTGTGGGTCTTGTCGACAAAAATTGACTCTTTCAATTATTATTTTCACAAAAAAATAATACTAACACTTGAAAATATGTTCTGCACTACATTTATATTTGAATAGGGCACCATCGGGCTGGTTTGGCATCTAGTACTTCGCACAACCACCGCTAGTGCAAGCGCTGTAAACTGTTGAGTCTCGATACATGAAAGATACCGATATATACTATACATTATCTATGATTCTGCTCATTCTCGTCATTTGGTGTAGTTCTTTTTAGTTTTAATGTTCCTGCTATATCAGTCAGATGGAGTTAATTGAGATGGAGAAAGGTAAACCAAGTTCTCTGTGTATTGAACACTCGTATCGTTCCGTGAAAATAAAGAGGGTGTAGTGACGTAGCTTTGTCTAAAGGAGAGAGATCCACCAAGTGCGGAGGTAAACTTGTGAGCCAGAGTTGCCGACCACAAGTGTGTACCAGATGAAGCCAGCCTGGACGTGAAGAGAGCTGTCTACCGAGCGAAGAAGCGGGCCCGCGAGGACAGCCACACGCCAATATTTCAGTTATTCAACCAAGAGTAGCCGTATTAACAAAACCGTCAAATAAACTCGGTTATGAAAATAAACAGTAGTAGTTGAGGTGTAAACATTTTGTGTAGTTTCAGACTTCATGTTCGCAATCTGGACTGTTTGGAGGACATCATCTGTCGAGAATTTCACGAAATTTGATGAGAATTTTTTACTCTTCATATACAAAGTTTTCAATTATTATTATTATTATTATTATTATCATCATCATCACCGCGTCTTACTACCCGTCCGGGTTGTACGCACTTACGCTAATGTGTAATGGTAGGGTGATTGTGAGATGAAATAGAGGACCTACAGTTTAACGTGGAATCCGAACCACGGTGGAGGCCTGGCATTCCACACATTTACATGCTATGATTAATACACGTCTTGAAAGAGGTGAAGGAAGGGTTTCGGCAATCAGATAAATCTGTGCCGGGACCAAGGATTGAATCCCGGACCCCAGCACGAAAGTCTGACACCTTACCCCTAGACCGCCAGGTCACCCTAAGTTTTTAATCAATTGTTAATATGGTCATGACAAATTTCTAAGAACTGTTGAGATGATATGCACAGGAAATTAAACTCTGTTTCTACATTTGATTTATTTTGGCGGAAAAAAAATCTTTGAAAACTGCGAAAACACTGGCTTTTTTTATGTGTCTCCTTTCGTCCCACCTGAAGATTGTGTTACATAAGTCTGAGGTTTTTTTTAGTTGACCGTAGATGCGGGTAATGGCTTACTTTAGTGATTATAGAAGAAGAAGGTAGTTTACTTAGTAAGTGCACTCGAACTACAGTGGTGTTAGAGTAAAAACCCCACTATAATATATATCACATACAAATCACCCCCCCCCCCCAGTGCACCCGGTCGAGTTCAAACTTCAATCTCTCCGTATCTAGTGATTCAGTCAATTACAAGTCTGATTCTTTGGACCACGTGTCTTTTACGGAATGATATACAATATTGTGTTTAGAAAGTGCACGTTAAATACCTGGCTCAAATAAAACGAGAATAGATTCCAGGTGTAAGACGAGGCGTGACTGCCGGTAGTAAACAACCCGGCGCGTCTGTTTTGGGCGTGACTGGAACTGTCTGAAGCGCTCATTTCACGCACTTTATAATCTTCGGGTTCGCAATTCACGCAGTGGCATCAATATACTTGTACAAATACTTTCAATAACAGGAGGAGAACTGGACAAGTTAGAACCGAAATGACACGCTTTGGTGGCCACATGGTCTACGACGTCACTCTATTAATAGACTGTACTGACGATGATGGCGAGATTGTGGTTCGATCCTGTTCCAGTGTAGTAAGGTTTTTTTCTTAATGGTTTTCCACTCACTCTATCTTACAAATGCGGATAGACTTCATCTAAATTCAACCTACTTAATCATTAACCTATTCGCGTAATTAGTACATAGGTATATAACCCGAATGGTTAGTAAGACGTGGTGTTAGAAAAATAAAAACATTGAAACGAAAAAATATTGTCAAGGTATTTGTTGATTATTTTCAACATAAAATTATTATTTTAAAATGTTTTCTAGCCCCAGATTCGAACGTAGAACATTAACTTAGATCACAACCCGCTCCATTGGTCACATGGTCTAAGCTGTCACTTTAACTATATACTTTGCTGCCAATGACGGAGAGATCGGGGTTCGAAACTAGGTCTGGTGTACTGAGGGTGGTTATCCCAAATTGTTTTCCATACTCCCTTAACTCGAGTGCAGGTACACTTTGGTAAATGTAACCTTCCTAATCTCTCAAACCACTATCGTAATTAGTGAATAAACATATAACCCGAACGGGTAGTAAGATGTGGTGCTTAAAAAAACTTTTTTTTTTGCCCAGCTTGAATTTTATTGGTGTGTGACATGAACTGAATAAATTTCGTGACGAAAGGGACATGGTCCAACGAAGCTGTCCTCGTAGATCACAGCTTTCTCAAGCCTTAGTGGGCCAAATTGGTAGAGAGATTTAGCATCTCAACTAATTCAGGGCCTTTGGACAAGTATTTAGAACTCGCCGGCCGGTCTGTCTTTATCTTGTTCTATTCCAGTCACAGAGTTTGAGATGGGCGGGGCCGGAATAAACGCACCTATAATCACAGGCCCTATTTTGGCGCCTCATTAAACTATTAGACTTATCGGAATGCTATATGTTCTGTGTTCATCTAACAAGAGAACTCCTAAGTCCAACACTTTGTATCAGTAACTTAAGTCCACTTAATAAAGGTCAAGGGGCTCGATTCACCGACATGACCGAAACATTGTATCATTGGTTAAGACCCACTTCGGTGGTCTAACGTGCTGCTCTCGTGTTGGACTAGATTGTTGAAGACGGGGATATCGGGGTTTGATCCCAGTCGGGTGCACTGAGGTTTTTAATAAAAGGTTTTCCACGCTCTCTCTAAACAAATGCGGGTTCACTTCCTCTAAATTAAACCTTCCTAATCCATAAACCACTAGTGTAGTTAAATGATTGGAATTAATCGGTATGTAGGTCATATAATGGTATAATTGGCTGGTTCAGAACGTGTACGTTAACCAACCAAAATAAATATAAATAATTAAAAAGAAAGCTTTATAAGACACAGAAAAACTGGATATTATTAAAAATATATTTAGTTAAGGCTTATAAAATATAAAGAACTAAGACGCATTTCAGACGTTTAGAAATACCGGTACAACATTATTTAAAAACATGATTAATATTTTTTTAGTGTAGTTTTCAACAAAATGTAGACAAAAATTATTTGCAGGTTTATTACCAGTTAAAAAGTGTAAATCTTTAAAAAAAATCAACGATGCTTTACAAGAAAATTTGTAATTTTGAGATTAAAGCAAAAGGTTAGAAACCTAGCTCAAGTTTAATCTAAATACATTCCAACAAAAAATACTTTCACAGTTTATATAACATTTTCAAATTTATATAAAATAATGTTGACATTTTTGTCCGTCAGATTGATTTTTTATTTTAATTCTAATTTAACTAGTATAATTGTGCTTTCTTAGGACAAAATAAAAAATTTATTTGTAGACAGAAATATTAAAAAACGTTACTTTTTACATAAATATTCTAATTTTATTTTGAAAATAGCTATAATTTACACTAACCCGTTCTTTAACATAAGTAAATTATTTTCAAATTAAAAAACAAATAGCATTTTGTGGGCCCTGATTAAACCGAGTTGTCTTGAGCTTAGCACACAATTTTTTTTTCAAACAAAAAAAGGCTATTTGTACAGTTAAAATAATTTCAATATATATGTCATTTTACTAACGATATAATATTAAAGTCTGTTAATAATAGCTTTTTACCTTGATGACAGTTAAAAAATCATATGTCTAGGTTTTGGTTTGCCAACACTTGAAGATCACAGTTTTATTGTAAATGATAAGTTTTTAATTAAAGTTTGTGTTTTACATTTAAAATAACGTAAACTTAAGTTTTCTCACACTATTTCATTACTTTTAACTATTTCTTTTCACCCACTCCGAAACAATATTTTATACATAATTAAAATTACTTATTCTTCTTTTTGGAATGTTATCTATGATGTGTTATATAGTGCATACATTAATACCTTTTAATACAGGCATCGTATTTACTTGGAAGAGAGAAAATACTTGTCTTTTTTTATATCTAATAAATTATTTTATGATTATTTTATCTTATTTCAAAATATTTAACTATATAAAATACTTTTATTCACTGCGTGGGTGCATCATTGTAAATAACTGGTTTCCATCATGTTCAATCACATGGTTTAAATTCACCGGTCGCCATTTTAAAGTTATATTTGTTAGACCTTTTTTTAAAGTGCTGTGAATAGTAATTTTCTTAAGTGGAATAAAACGATAAATAAGCTTTGTGCCTGACCTCAAATATATAATATAAATAATATTGGTTAACTATCACATTTATACATTACCATATGCTTTAATTACAAATGTCAGCTGTTGGCGTAGGACTACATTAGGGACTATTTCTAGTAACTTTTTGACCTGTTATCCAAGTAAACTAAGGCCGTGAATGAATTACAGCTCTCTCAGAACTATTTATATTATTTGACTAGAAGTAATTATGGTAAGGTGACTATACTTAATAATGATCCAAAGAAATTGTGTCCTGACTACTTACATAGTGGAACCCACATGGCCAAAGCAGAAAACGTAAACTCAAACCAGTGACTTGGAGATACACTTACCTGAAAAATGAAAAAAAATAAAATAATAATGTACCATTTTAAACAATCCTCAGACTATATAAAAGTATTGCATGAAAAAAAATATGAATTAATAGTCAAGAACTTAGTAAGTAAAACATTGAATTCAAAGAACACGTATTCTGATCTAGTTATTAGATTATTCATGTACTGTACATAAACCTCCATTTACTAGTATATTATAATAGTATTTTGGCGGGAAGGACTGTATGTGACAGTAATAAGAGCTAATAAAACTACTTTAATATGGGAGTGTAGGGAACTATAGAAATAGTACCATAGTGTTTTTTGCAGTTTTTATAGCAAAACCTTTTTTGGCAAATATAAATACAATATTATTTCAGTAGAAATCTAGAGTTTAATTTTCTTCACATGTTGATATCAACAGTTCTTAAATATCTGTCATGAACATAGCGGCATTAGATGAGAAACTTTTTAAACTGAGATAAAAATGTGTCATTAAATTCCAGGACACCCTTGACAGATATTCAACAACTGTTGATATCACCATGTGAAGAAAAAACTGTTTCTATTGGAGCAATATTTGATTTCCTTTGACAAAAAAAAGTTTTGCTATACAAACAACAAAAACACTGTTCTTTCCTCACGTTGCTAACACTCCATTTGAGGGGTGTATTACGGACAGCTATGGAAAACCAAACAAACACAGTGGACAAATGAATGAATATCGAAATGAAGACGTCCTAGGCCCGTTAGGAAATGGTCACAGTTTTCTTAGTGTATCTTGTTTTTTATTCTTGTAAAACTTCATTAAATTAAGGATATCGTTATTTTGTCTAAAACACAAAAAAATAAAAATATGGAAATGTTGATTGTGTTAATAAAATTTGCTGATTTTTTTAGCGCGAATCCTATCCGTAAGGGCCGTACGCATATATAATAGCTACGCTAATGTGTTAACGCCCCCACAGACGATATAATCTGTAGTACTACAGTGCTGTGTGGCTTTGTATTTAATCAATCGTACGACCCGATCGTATAGTATGGAAGTATAGCATGCTTAAAAATCTGTAGTAAAACTCGGTTGAATATACAAGTTTGGCGACTTGTTGATACGATTTTGTTACTTTAAAAACAAGCTTATAGTGAATTGTGTTGAGATTTTTCTGTCTTATTAAAAATGGACTGCAATAGAACATTTTGGACGGAGTTTATAGAAATGTAAAGTGAACATTCTCGTTTATGGAATGTGAAATCTAATGAGTATTCCAGCAAACACAAACGTAAAGGAAGTTACGAAATTCTTTTAGGAAAATTAAAATAAATTAACCTTAAAGCAACTTTGGAGCTTTTGTAAAAGAATATTAATAATATGAGAACGGCATTCAGAAGAGAATTGAAGGTGAGTTATTATTATTAAAATTATTACTCGGGCAAAGCTTTATTAAATGGGGTTTTGAAAATATTTTCACAATTTTTTTCAAGGTACAAGATTCCAAAGGTACAGGCACGGGAACAGATGATTTATATGATCCGATGCTCTGCTACTACGATTTGCTGCTGTTCACAGCACAATCAGAATGCGGTAGAAAAGACAGGGTGACAAAGGTGAAGATTATGTATCGGAGAATAAGTAGATTCTAGCTTAGTTTATTTTAGAATACTTTTTAAAACGTGCAACTCAGTATTCAATTATTGATATAAATACAATTATTACGTTACCTAAGAAAGAATTTTTTCTTGAAATGTAGTTTTTCCAACAGTATTGGAATATTTTTTTTATAGGAATCTCTTATTTCTTTTGTGGAATTTCATGCGTTTTTTGCTGCAGCCCTCTCCAGATTTATTAAATTAGTAATCTGTCTCCATTCTCCCGTCACAACACCATTAATGATGTCTTCAAAATCTACTAACGCTTCTGTTATATAACTTTTGTTCGATATTCTTCGTAAGAATGTATGGAGTGCACAGCATGCAAGAACAATGGCATCAACTGTTTCAACACTTGTAGCAATAGGTTGCAAGAAAACTCTAAATCGTGATGCAGGGATACCAAATACGTTTTCAAAAACTCGATGAGCTATACAAAGGCGATAGTTGTAAATTTTTTCTTCATGAGTTACTCCTCTCTGGGGATAAAGCTTAAATAAATTCTCCATTAGAGGAAATGCTTCAACACCAATAAAATCGAAAGGCACTAAGCCATTGTATTAGGAAGTTCAGTTTGTTTCGGTAAATTTTGCTTGTTAGCCTTCAAAGTTTGTAAATTACTGTTTGGCTCCATATTCCTCCATCTGATACCCGTCCATTGGTACCTGTGTGAACACATAAAAACTCATAATTTGCATTGACTATTGCAAACGGCACAACGCTAAAGGTGCCTTTATAGTTATAATAAAATGAGCCACTTTTTGGTGGTTTTTTAATAAGAATAAGCTTTCCTTCCATTGCTCCCAAACAGTTGTCAAATTGTCACATATTTTAAAAATCATCTGCAACTTGTTGCCACTCCTGTTCAATGTGCATAAATTTATATTTTGTAATTTTCTTTCTTTAGATGGATACTGAGGATGGTAGTGAAAATGAAAGAGTTAGAACCACCGACACCTTCAAACTCTCTTGATGATTTGGAGAGTCAGACAATTTCTGTAGAGGATACGACTGCCTCAACACCACTATCTAGTAGATCTTCAGCCTACGTTACTACTGCCAATTCTCGAGAGAGAACTGTTAATAAAAAAAGCCAGTAGTGCATTTGAACAGAAGACAATGTATTTACTGGATTTGGCGCATGAAGTCCTGACTAGTAAAATTGATGAAGATGAGTATGCAATTGCCAGAAAACGAATAGGCTACCAATCAAAAGGAGTAGATGAACGTCAAAGAATTATTGCCGAAAAATTAATATCCGATGTGATGTTTTATGCGGAGATGGGAAAACTCACAGAAGATTCCAGTGTAAATTGGAATAAGCCATCCATTCAAAAAGATATTAATAGTTCTTCCCTCTTACAATTTCCAGCGTACTCTGCGTCACAATTAAACAATGAAAACTTCCGTCCACATATATCCCAAAATTCGCAAAGTTACACTATAACAACCGCAGGAATACACCTACCACCCACTTCAGGTCCAAACACATACATTTAACGAAAATTTTAATACTCCAGATATCAAAAACTATTTTAATGATTACCAACCCAATGAATTAGATGAATGATAATATTTATTTACATATTATGACTCTTTTTTATGTTTTTTCTATATTATTTTGGTTTTGTGCAAATGCATAAAAATAAGTACCTAATTTGATTTGTTATCTCCTCGTAAGTATTTTGACAAAATGTTATTTAAGTTTTCTAATGGAAAATCATAAAAATCAATATACTTTCAAACTTTTTAGTTACCTAAATTGAAATATTCTTCTTTTAGTGCTTCATAAATAGCTAGACAGGTTTAAGGAACGATTTGACCTATGGACTGAGGCGATATAGCTGTATTGAATTTAAGGTCTTCATAGGAATCTCCAGTAGCCAAATATCTCAGAGTATTTCTTCGGCACTAATTGCATCTCTCATAACAACTGTATTTTGTTTCGTAATTGCTGGCCGTAGTAGTTCTAATAATGTGTAGAATGAATCGTCATCCATTCATAAGTAATTTTTAAAATCTATTGGTTCATTGGTACGTAGTTCGTGAAGCAAATTCATATGTGAATAAATATGTCTTTGCAGTAACCATTTTTTGTACCACTGTTTTTTTTTCGCGTTATTATTAGTATTATCTACTGAAAACAAAGCTACTACTAGAGCAGATATTTTTTTTCTTGACGCAGTTAGTGCCATTGCGAACAATATACTAAATAATTTAATTTTTTAATTTAATTTTAGCACCGCGTCTTACTACCCGTTTGGGCTATACGCTTAAGTACTAATTACACTAATGGATTGGGAAATGGGAGGGTTGAATTTAGAGGAAGTGAACCCGCATTTGCGTGAAGGGAGAGTGGAAAACCATTTAGGGAAAACCACCCCCAGTTCACCCGACCTAGATTCGAACCTCGATCTCCTCGTCCTCAGTGGTCTGACTCAACACGACTGGCGCGTTAGCTAACTACGCCACCGAGGCGGGTAATATACTAACTAGTTGTACTACTAATCTCTTTGGAATGTTTACACGTCTGTATATAAAACTCTCTACGATCTGTCTCTTCAATTTACAGTGCAGCTGATATTACGACCTGTAGAAATACAGATTATATCATCTGTAGGTACATGACTTAAGGATTATAAATATATTAAATTTGATGTCGGAGCATGACGCTATCATGTGTCTGTGTGACCACCGGCTTGGATGAAACACATCACTCATCATGCTAAACCATCCTTATAACTATATAATCCCCTCCCTCTAAATCTTTAGGCAAATATTGGTTAGGTTAAGTGAAACCAACCCTTAAAATCCCGTCATACTCGGCTAAATATGAAAAACCACAAATAGACCGTTTTAACAGTGGAGCAGACGAATTAAAATATAAATTCTTCAAAAAAAAAAAAAGTTTTTACGTGACTTGAGTGATAATTGACCTATTATTTCCTTCACAGGTGATTCCTTCTTTTAAAATATTGTAAATTGTTCCTTTGAGACCATTTTGCTACCTTCTATTTATATAAAACAAATTTAACTTCTCCTCAGGGTAAACATTTGTCTGTCTCCCTGGCCCAATGGTATTATTTTTAAACTGTTTATTCAACAGTAACAAACCTCAGTCTCTTACGAAACAAGACTTGAGAGGGACTAGAAAGAAGGGATGGGAATATATCATGTTTTGAAGTCCGTTCTGTTCGGTTTCCCTAAAGGGCGTTGAAACTGGCCGAACAAAGTCGTATCCACTTTCATTGGAAACAAAACACACATTGGAAGACACTCTATGACTCAGGCTCACATATTATAGAAATGTTGAATGGAAATTTTCCGTCATGGAAGATTTACCTGAACATCTGCCCCTTTTTTTTCCAAAAAGTTTTCCATTTTGATTATATTTTCAACATTTTTTTTTTTTTTTTTCTAAAACGGAACAAATGCAATCGAAATAGCCCAAGCTTAATTTCTCCTAAATATGCTAATGTCAGAAACATTATCCAATAAATTCCAATAAAGCAATAATAGTGATTCCAGTTATCTCCTCACACTATTTTTTTTAATTTTTTTATCACCGTGTCTTACTACACTGGGTATCATCGCCGAGGGAACGGCATGGTTACTATTGGGAAACAGCGTTGTCATTCTCTCGTTTTCGTGTGGTCAATCTTCCCTCAAATTTAAGACAAGTTTTGCAATGTTGGTTAGTCTAGGTCGCCAGTAGCTCCTTCTTACACCAGCCCACCACCTTCAAACATAACTGAAAGCGAGGAGATTTGGCAACAGTTGACCGAGAGAGAGAGAGAAGATAAAGCTTTTCACCATAATACCTGTAGTTCCCTCAGCAATGATACTGAGTGTACCTGTTCAGGCTTTATCCTTATAGTAATTATAAGTTCACTCTAATGGGGTATGGATGAATAATGAAACGTTTTAGAAGTAATCTACCCTAATATGCGGTGAAACAGAGTGGGAAACCATTTGAGGAAAAGTTACCTCCAGTAAATCCGACCAGGATTCGAACGCTGATCTCCCCATCATCATGAGGTCAGTATAACCCGAACGTGACGCCTTAGACTGTTCGATCACTGAAGTGGGTCTCTCGAAATCCTATTGACTGCAGCGCTTGGTGGTTGAAGTGTCACTAATGTCGGGTCTGATGTTGACCAGTTGTGTTAATACTTCAATCTTATAATCGAAAATTTTACGAACACATCCCCTTCCCTTGGGATTCAATGATCTGAAAATTTCACCAAGAAATGTTCGCCATTATTTATTTGAATTTTGTATTTGGTAGCAAACTTTGTCCACCTTTAGCCCCTAACCCCCCTCCTAATCGATCCCCAACACACTTTTACCCACTTCAGTGGCCAAATGGCTTATGATGTCAGTATCACTCTCGTGTTAGACTGGCCTGATGATGACAGGGAGATCGGGTTTCGAAACCCAGTCAGGTCTACCGAGGATGGTTTTTATTGGAGACTAAGGTAAATTCTAACTGTACCAATTGGTTGCATTGTCTGGCAACATTGTTATGGTTGCATCATGTTTTATATATTGCGTTGTGGTTTTTCTACTTTATTTTTGTTCTCGTGTTTTGTGTGTTTACTTTACACTAATAACCGACTGTATTACTATTAGTAGCTGCGGGTATTGATTGCTTGCGAACCTTGTTATTAACAAGAATTATTCGTAGATGGCTACCCACTCTCCTTCCATACAAATGCGTGTAAAATACCTCTAAAATACTTCCTTCCTCATCCCTACACCATTAGATTAATTATCATGTAGGCCTATATGTATAGCCTGAACAGGTAATAAGACGCGGCGGTGAAAAAACCCACTATTTGATGGCTTTATGTGAGTATTTAATAAGTCTTAGGTACCACCCCCACGAACCCAACTCGTCCATCAACTAAGAAGTCCCGTAATCAGCCTCTGTGGAACATTTTCCAGGAACAAATATTTGTGCTAGAGAATTTTAATCTCTAAGTACTCATGTAGTCTTGCAAATAAATGTTTGGATGGGATATATAATCATTTTAATTTAGTTAAAAGGGATAAATGAACAGGGTTTGATTCCCGTGTCCAGGTATAATTTTTCAACTAAATGTCTGGACTCTTCTAGTTTGAGTTGCTTGTAATGGAGGGTTGGGGTTCAAATCCTGATTAGGTGTACTGGAAGGTTTTTTTTCTAACTGCCCTTTACTCCACACAAAAATGGTTACATTACCTTTAAATACTTACCTCATCATTTCTAGCCCATTAAACTAATTAAATGTCGATACATTGAACATGTAGTAAGACGCGGTGATCAGTCTCGTATTGTTTGGTTTATCGGCGTTGGGGAGTTCAAGGTTCGAATTGTGGTTGGGTGAACTGTGGCTTTTTTTTTTCTTAAATGGTTTTCCATTGTCTGTTTATGCAAATACGGTTATCTTTTCTTTAAATTCTACATACATCATCCAAACATATCAGTGTAAATGTGCGGATAGGCCTGTTAGATATTGAAATATGGAGCAGGATAAAAAACCATCCTACCTACAAAACACCTTCTAAAATAAGTTACTTTATCACATCTGTGATCAGGATTAGTTTTATCTCCCCTCGAGGAATCTATTTGGAACTATCAAGACTGCGCCTGAACTTTAGGCTACACGGATATGTATAGTCTAATTTTCATAAGAAGGACCTTTAATAAAACACAAACATGTTTATTTTAGGTCAGCATCAATAATATTTTACTATATTATTAATGTTATTTTATAGGTATTGATTTTTTTAACATCGCGTCTTACTACCCGTTCGTTCAGGTTATACGCTTATGTACTAATTACGCTCGTGGTTTTAGGGATTAAGAGGGTTATATTAAAGGAAATGTACCCGAAATTGCTTAGAGGGAGAGCTGGAAACCATTTTGGAAAACCACCTTCATTAGACCCAACCTGGATTTGAACCCCGGTCTCCACGTCATCAGCAGGCCAGTTTAACACGAGAGTGACGTCTTATACCGTTTGGCCACTGAAAAGGGCTATAGGTATTGATAATATATAGCTAAAATTTAAAGTGACAACTGCAGTTAACATGACATGACGTATGAATACGTGTAAGTAGTTCTAGTAGCTTTTCTAGGTCTAACACCTTATTTTAGTCGGTACAGTTTATCTTCCTATCAAGCTAGGTTCGATTCTCGGCATTGCAAATAAAAAAAACTTAGTCGAAATATGGGTTTCCCCTTTCACAGTGATGAATTTACGGCCGGGGTGCTGGATGTTGTGCCTGTTCTAAATTTTAGTCGACAAGTCGTATGCTGATGTAGTCAGCCGATTCAAAACTACACGTTAAAAATATTATACGTATAACTTATATATAAATACTTTTGTAAGGTGTCTGTTAAGGTCCTATCTATAAAAAATGGGACTATAGATTTTCTCCCCACTTACCACTGGCCATGGCTGGACTAGAAAGCGAGTCTTTATTATTGGAACGACTAATCGGCCTGTCCGATCTGTTTCATTTGGGGCCTATTACTGTCAACCGGAGCACTGGAATTACCTGCCTCATCATGATGCCAACACTTTACACACTCTTCTCGAACCGACTCTAGAATTGTTTTATGACGGCGGCCGAGAAGATTAGGAACCTAAGGCATGGTTATTGCTCGCGCGGCTTGATTTGATTCTAGAGGTGGGTCGCGTTCCTCTATTGTTTAAAACGTTACATAGTCTATACATAGTCAAAACAAAACATTATATTATAATCATATAATGGGCGTCGAAGACAAGCTCTGTCGTTTTGTTACTATAGTGTGAAATGACTTGAGGTGTTGACTTTTCGGTCGTTTTAGAACTCTCCTCCCTTACAAGTCTTTTGTGATCGGTAGATAAGTCATTTTTAAACGAATTATTACTTTTAAAAAAAAGATCCGATACCTCAGTTCGGTGTGTGGCGTGTCTGTCTATAGAGGTAAGGGTCTAGGGTTTGATTTCCGGCATGGCCGAGAAATTTATAGTTGGTGAAATTTTCATATTGATGAATTAATGGCCGGGGACTGGATGTTGTGCTTGTCCTAGTCTTAGGTTAGTTTAAAAGGCATTTGAAGCTACGACAGGCCTAGCAAGCCAGTAGTGGAAAATATATGGCTTGAAAAAACCGACCACAGGCTGGAAATAGTAATGGATGTAAAAAAAACTTTTAAAAAAAACACGCACTCGTAGGTCATATGGTCTAAAGCTTTTATCTCGAGATAGTTAAGATTGCCTGTCATTCTAGGGTCAAGGCTCGAAACTAGGTCTAGTGCATTGTAAGTAGTTTGCCACATTCGATCTACAATTACGGTCTTCCCATCCACTCTCCACGCTAATTCTGGTGCACTTAATCTAAGCTACCCATCTCACCACCACCTTTAAAAAATGAGGTACTGATGCCTAACACACTAAAAAAATACAATAAAACGTATCTGAAAATATAAAAATCCGCATTTTTTTCTATAAAAAGTTTTATTTTTATTTTTAAAACGTGTGCATTTATCTTAACAGTAAAATTATTATTTTAAGCGTTATTATCCATTAGAGATTGTAAGTTTTCCATATTTTGAGCAATAATAGACTATCAACTTCAAACACTCCCTTTTCCTTGCCTCCTACTACCTGCTCTGGCTATATGCATGTATGATAATTATTACTGTTAATGGGATAGGGATGAGGAAGGAAACATTTTAGAGCTAAACTATCTGCATTTGCTTGGAAAGAGCGGGAGAAACAATTTAGCGAAAACCACGCTCAGTAGAACCTACTGGGATTCGAACACAGACGATGACCTGGTGGTCTAGGGTTAAGGTGTCAGACTTCTGTGCTGAGGGTCCGGGGTTGAATCCTCGGTCCCGGCACAGATTTATCTGATTACCAAACCCTTCCTTCACCTCTGACAAGATGTGTATTAATCACAACTTGTGAATGTGAGGAATTCCAGGCCTCCATCGTGGTTTGGATTCCACGTTAAACTGTAGGTCCTCCATTTCATCTCACAATCACCCTACCATTGCACATTAGCGTAAGTGCGTATAACCCGAACGGGTAGTAAGACGCGGTGCTAATAATAATAATAATAATAATAATAATCGAACACAGACCTCCCCATCACCAGCACACCAGTCTAATACGAGAGTGACGTCTTAGACCATTTGACAACTGAACCGGGTTTTAAGGGTTTAATAAATTTGCAACTCTACACCATCTCCTTACTAAAGTAGGCCTACAGTTCTTTTAAACCACCATTCTCATCTTTACCCTGGAATTAAGTCATTAATAACCCTTTGTTGGACGTAATAACTAAACACAATCATCTGAAGTATTGTGAGCCACTATTTATTATTCTTTTTGCGAAGCTTTTTTTCTAATTTTGAAAAAAATCACTTTTCAAACTTTCTGTGGATTTCTATAAAATTATAATAATTATGGAATAAACCGCCAGCTGTTTATTATATTTATAGCCTCATCTAAATATAATTTTTCTTTAATTTTAAAAATGACATCTGAACACGTGGTCCCGAGATTGATTCCTGTGGCCAAGTGTCAATTTTGAATTTAAATAAAATAAATAAAATAAAATGGTTATCATGTTTAAATGTTTAAAGAAAAGTATCATTTGACATGGTAGTTAAATGTTGTAGCCAGTTAATTTATTTAGCTAATAATGAGGATAGGAAGGGTATAATTTTAGAGGAGATGTACCCACGTTTCCTTGGGGAAAGAGTGGGAAATTATTTAGGAAAAAAATGTCCTCATTACACCAGACCGGGATCCTAACCCGGTGTACTCTTCACCGGCAATATAATCTGATAGGTGACCTGGTGGTCTAGGAGTAAGGTGTCAGACTTCTGTGCTGGGGGTCTGGGGTTCAATCCTCGGTCCTGGCATAAATTTATCTGATTGCCAAGCCCTTCCTTCACCTCTGACAAGATGTTTATTAATCACAACTTGTGAATGTGAGGAATGCCAGGCCTCCACCGTGGTTCGGATCCCACGTTAAACTGTAGGTCCTCCATTTCATCTCACAATCACCCTACCATTACACATTAGTGTAAGTGCGTATAACCCGAACGGGTAGTAAGACGCGGTGCTAATAATAATAATAATAATAATAATAATAATAATAATAAAATCTGACATGAGAGTGACGCGCTTGACCACGTAGTCACCGATACGGATGAGAAGAGAATTTAAAGTTAAATAAAATGTACCAAAATTCTCTTAGAGGGAGGTTAAAAAAAGATCTCCGTCCCTCCCCCCATTTCACTCTTTCCAACTCTACCGAGTGCACATGATTTTTATTAAACCCCAGACTCTCACGTCCAAGTCAGTCACACTATCCGTGCGGCCAACCTTCCTTGTCACATGACCTGTCTGTTTCTTACCTCACTCCTTGAATACAAGAAAAGTGCGAAAGTATGTTTTTGAACATATTTAAATTTAACTGGAATCTTAAATAATCTATAACAATAATATAAATCAAAGTGCTACTAAGAATTTATTTGAAACATTTTAAAACTTAACCTTAAGGTGGGATGGTGGGGATGCGAGAAAAAGCCAGTGTTTTAAAAGTTTTTATGGCTAAACATTTTTTGGCCAAAATAAATCAAATATTGCTCAAGTGCAAACCTATAATATAATTTTATTAACATGGCTACCTCCCAATTTCTTGAATAACTGTCAAGCGTGTCCTGTAATTTAATGACAACTTTTTCTCTTCTTTTAAAATGTTTCTCATCTAATACCACTATGTACATGAATTCTATTCAACAAATGTTTATATCTCCATGTGAAGAAAATTAAACTCTATGTTTATACTGGTGCAATATTTTACTTATTTTATACCAAAAAAAAAGTTTTGCCATAAAAACTGCAAACACGCTGTCCTTTTATTGCGCCCCCTTCCATCCCACCCTAAGGCAGCTGCCTCAGTCGGCGGTAAAGAATCAATCGTCAGGTCACACGAGTTAAAATACCTTCTCATAAATTTGCAAATATGCTTAAAAATTAATTAAATTAATTGAAAATGAGCTATTTACATTAAAAAAAAGATTTTTACTAATAAAACTGAAACCATAGGGTTGTTAAAGAAAAAGAGCCCCGTTGAAATATTTTGACTCTATTTTGGCCGAGCCATAATTTTAAATAAGGCATCGTAGACTTAAGTATTGCGCTAAAGCTGAACATCTGCGCGACAATTTCCCGCTAAATGAGGCGGCCCCCTTAAAACATTTTTATCTTCCCAAACTAAAGTGGAATCGCTAAAGAAAAACAAATATTTAGAGTGTTTTTAAAGTAAATATAGTGTATCCATTATTGATCAAAATGAATCAATTTATTACCATAATACCATCAAAATTGACACCCCTTTTAAAGCATCGAAGAAAAAAAACACATGAATTGACGTATGAACTATTAAGATAAGACTACCCACTTTGGTGGCCGCATGGTCTAAGGCGTCACTTTCGTAATAGATTGGACTATGATGACGGGAAGATTGGGGTTAGAATCCCAGTCAGTCTAAATGGTTTTCTACCCTTCCACGCAAATGCAGGTACAATTCCTCTAAATTCAACCTTTTCCATCTCTAACAAATTAGCTAATTAGTACGTATTCCTATTATCCAGACGGGTAGTAAGACGCGATACTAAAAAAAAGGGGGGGGGAGATCAACGTTAAGCTCATCTAATCTGGTTTTCCGAGGAAACAAAAGTCCTCCAAGAAAATGCTGGTCCACTTCCTCTAAGTTATACCTTTTTCATCCTCACCCCATTATTGAAATCAAATGCTTATAACTCGGTTTGTTACTAAAACGTGGAGCAAAAAAACCCAACAGTTTCTCGAATGTAGTTTCAACTAAACGTGCATCAGAGTGTACCTTTTTTTGTTGGTCTGCTTCGACTGAACTGGTTTGGATGTTTAGAACTACCTTCTTATATTAGGTTAAATATTTAGTGAAGAAAACCAAGATAGAGGGGGAAAAAAATAGAATAAGAAGAGAGGTGAAGAATGAGTAAAGAGCTTGTTGGCGATGCGTGAAAGATGCGTGCAAACTCGTGGACAACTGCGTGTGTGTGTGTGTGTATGTGTGTGAGTGTGTCGGCACTTGAGCCTCACTTCACAGGGTTTTATTAGTGGCCCGAAGACTGCGATGATTAGACGTGGCATGGAGACCTCCAGCGTTCTGGTACAGTCTGGTAGAGGAAGAAATGGACACCCACACCCCTCTTATATAGATATTTTTCTAGCCGTTTGGGTTATACGCCTATGTACTAATTACACTACTGTGTTAGGGATATGGAAATTTGAATTTAAAGAAAGTGTATCCGCAATTGCGTGGAGAGAGAGTGGAAAACACATTTATGAAAACCATCCTTGGCGTACCTGACCAGGATTGAGCCTTGATTTTCCATATTTGGTAGTCTAGGCTTGCGAGAGTGACGTCTTAAACCATGCGGACACCAAAGTTTGTATTTATATTTTGGGAAATTATTGGCCTATTATTTGATGTTTGACATCTTATTTAGGAGGCTTTAGCCTATTCAAAGGGAAGATAAGAAAAATTATACTTCATCATTTTTGTAAGCTATACAACATGACTCAATTATACTCATTTTTAAATAACTCCAAGAAAATAGTGGAGTTTCTATTTTGGCAGTTAGATAACAGAGCAAAATATTTTGGTATTCTTGAGCTAAGCAAACATAAAGAATGCAGAACCAAATTGAATGGTTATTTTTAAGAAATAAGAGGGGATAAATATGTTCTAAATCTGTTCAATATTAAATGAGATGAATATTTTTCTCTTTACTTACCTCGTAGGTCTAAAATATATATAGTTAAAACTTATTTTAGAAGTGTTACAATTTGGATGAATAAAGTTCCAATCTTTGCATTAATTTATAACGTTAACCTTTTATAATAATTAGAATAATTCTAGCCCCTAGTAATAAAGGCTCTATGGACGAAATAATAGCACAGGGGCCGGATTTTGATGACCTAAAAATTCTAAAAATGATTTCAAATATCAAAAAATGACCCAATCATATGAACCAAAACTCGTAATAAATGCAAACTAAATCAAACACTCACTTTACAAATGTAAAATGCAATTCTGCTAAATTAATATGGTAATGATTTTACAAATATCAGCTTCAGAAGTAATAGCTATCCATCCCAACGCAATCCTTTACATCTTAATTGTACGGTCTCAACAGGAATGTGTATTACGCAACCTTACAAGAAAATAGGATGCAAAGTTCATCGCTTACTTTATCCTTTTATTCAGACAACTGAAAGTTGAAAAAATTTATGTTTAGTATTTATTCATACCATAGTATTAAACAAAAAGTTTATTCAATATGAATGCGTTTAAATGACTTGGAAAAGGTTTAAAAATTACTTAAAAATTCCTAAAAATAACTCAAAAATACGCAAACCAAGAAAATATGAGCTTAGATTTCAAATGACAAAATCTTACAAAAATGACCTATAAAATATACATTTTTACAACAAGGGGATCATGAACAGAGTTTATGTACTTATTAACATTGTATGTGACGAACCATAAAATTGATGAGGTCATCAAAATCCTTGCCCTGATAAAATTTTATTTATGCTCGTAGGAATAAACATAAATACGAAATGTTCTAACGTTCTACATAAGGTTTAAAAGGTAATAAAAATGTATTAACAAAGACGTAATCCCATGAAAGTTGCTTGTGTTTCTAAAAAAGAGTTTTTTTTAACCAGATTCATGCCGGAGGGCATTCATTTTGGCACTGAAGTGTGTCTGCATCCGTGGGAGTTGCTTTGTGTCCGAATTCTTAGACAGCTCAGTAGACACGCTATAATATATTCTAAACTTGTTTTCATTTAAAGTAGACGTCTCAATCAAAAATAGTTTTTAGAAGGTTTTTTTTTATCTAGTCGTATTTGAAATAAAAAATTATCAATACTGTCAAATAAGCGACTTTAAACTATTCTAACCCCAGGGAGCAGGAGGAGAAGGATAAATTTCAAGGAACTTCATTGGTTTGGGCTGGGGGGGGATTAAAAACCACTTGTCGAAAGCCCAAACGAGCTAGAATTGAAACAGTTCAGTCGTGCTATAGTCAGCTATACCACAACATTCGCACCTGACGTGGTTGCATTGCATATTTTAACACTATTTTTAATCATGTTCATTAGAATCATGTTTACAAAGGTCTAATTAATATTGTCCCACAAAACACTTGATTGGGAAAAACTGATTCAGTCTACACACACACACACACATACAACATTTATAAAATACTTTACAGGACTTTCTAAAAAAACTACCCAGATTGTTGATATGACCACTCTTGGCTATAATCGCTACTTTTTGGGAAATCAATATTTCTAAACTGCAATTTAATTGTAAAATATAAATTAAATGTGTTAAAGATGTGTAATGTGAATGCACTCTTGCATTTTGACACACATAGAGAAGAACAAGATATTTCTTTCAATGCTGAACTTTGCTGATGTTTTTACGCCAACATGGTAGAAATGTATGACACAAGTAAACGGGAAAAGTGGGCATAGGACCACAGACATATTATCATCCTTCAATACGCTTGTAGTCCCTGAAGAGGCCTTTCCATGGAGCACAGCCACTGAGCAGCCACCACCAGACATCGACATGGTTAACAATATTGTACTAAGCGCCACATCACAGGAACAGTTTTAAGATCAATTATCTCCATCCAGAAGCAGGCCCATCCGCTCTTCAGACTAATGTCCTCCAGCAGCAATGTAGACGTCGTAGCAGTCCATCATCTGATTCAGATATCTCTGGAGACCTGGATAAACCCTTAGATGACTCTGACTCAGATGACATCGATGAATCAGATACACCAGAAGCAGTAGAAAACTCGTCTCATTACAGTTATTTTGAAGAAAAACGGAAGAATACGCGATTTATGAAATACGCTCTCAACATTCGTGGTGTGGTATTGAAAAAAGTTTTATTTGAAGGTAAAACTAAGACAATAATAATGACGAACCAGCTACCAACAAGAAACTGGATGACTGTACCCAAACTAAAGGGTAGGCTGTCCCAAAGACTTCGTCATCAAAAAAGACAGAGCTGGTATTGTGCTATTTGTTGTGAAGATGAAATGAAAGATATTAGACTTGTGGAATTTGTGGAATCTATGTTCGCGAGGAATGTGTTATGTTAGCCTTACCAAAGAAGACATACTTGTTCATTGGTCCAAAATGCAGTAGTTCAATGTAAACATACAGAAAAGGACATCATAATCCATTGCCATTTTCATTTTTTGTTGAATTTTTATTCTTCAATTTTTAATTAATTATTTGTATTGGTTTTTCTAATAAACAGCTATTTATTCTTCATAAACCTTGATGGAAAAATTTCTACTCAAATATCTATTTCTCATTGTTTAGTTTTTGAAAAATTCAAATTTAAGGTGGTTGTTGAAATTGGTGGCAATATTAATATAGTGTGATTTTAATATGGCACAAAGTTATACTTTTGGAAATGATTTTTTTTTCCAACTGAATGAAGCGAATGATTATTTTTTCCTCTCATTACAAATGATCCAATGTACACTATCCAACCAAAAGTTTTCAAAAAATTCATAATTTGGCGTCAGGAAAATTATACAAAGCCTAGCCTAACCAAATTACCATCAACCACCTTATATATTTATATATATAAATATATAAATATATATATTTATATATTTATATATATAAATATATAAATATATATATTTATATATATAAATATATAAATATATATTTTTATATATATACATATATATTTTTATATATAAATATATATATTTTTATATATAAATATATATATTTATATATATAAAATATATATTTATATATATTTATATATATAAATATATATATTTATATATATAAATATATATAAATATATATATTTATATATATAAATATATATTTTTATATATATACATATATACATATATATACATATATATACATATATATACATATATATACATATATATACATATATATACATATATATACATATATATACATATATATATATATATATACATATATATGTATACATATATATATATATATATATATATATATACAGGCCCGCCACGATGGGGAACTAATGGTACCATGGTACCGGGCCCAGGCCTTCCAAGGGCCCGGACGCAAGATCCAGATTACCATACTTAAAAATGTTGTAATAAAAGAAATAAAATAAGATATATAAAATACAACATGATGATAATCTATAAAACGACCATCAATATCAAGGAATAATGCATGTCCTGCCCACCAGTTCCTTTATATTAATAAAACTCGAACTATGGGGTTGTTAAAGAAAAAGAGCCCTGTTAGAAGCTTTTGACTTTATTTTGGTGTGAAACATATTTTTAAATCATTCATCATGGAATAAAATATTGCGTTAGAGCGGAACGTCTGCGCAGAAATTTTCACTTACTTAAGGGTAGTGTAGGGGACGTGATAAAAGATAGTTTTTTTTGCAGTTTTTATATAAAAATATTTTTTGATAAAAAGAAATCAAAATATTTATCCAGTAGAAACATAGTTTAATTTTCTCCACGTGGTGATATCAACATTTGTTGAATATCTGTCAAGGGTGTCCTGGAATTTAATAACAACTTTTTCTCTTAATTTAAAAAGTTTGTCATCTAATGCAAATATGCTCTTAGTTACAGTTTTTTCTTTAGCATCGCGTCTTACTAACCATACGGATTGTATGCTTATGCACTAATTAATCTAATGTCGTTAGGGGTAAGGAGGGCTATAATTATTTATAAGTGTACCCACATTTGCGCGGAGAGAGTGGAATTTTTTTTTTAAATAGTCAGTACGCCCAACCGAGATTCGAACTTCGATATTTCCATCATCGGTAGTCTACCCTACTGCGAGAGTAGCACCTTAGATCATGCGGCCACCGAAACTGGTGAAAACAATGGTTGATATCACTATTTGAATAAAATTAAACTCTTATGTTTCTATTGGAGCAATATATTATTTATTTTGGCCATAGAAAGTGTTGCTATACATACTGCATAGACACTTTCCTTATCTCGCGTCCCCTACGTTCCCACCTTAATGCAGCAATATTATTAAATAAGACATCTCTCTTTCTTTCATACACTACTTGCTTGTGTGTGTTTTTTTAGCTTGTTTTGTTTCTTGAACAGGGCATATTTACGAGACAAAGATGTGTTCTACAAATACAAACACAGACACACCGCAAAGAGAGTGAATAAGTTCGTTGACCTCTTTTGGAATGTAAAAAAATAATAATAATAAAGAGTTTGTTACACGCATCACAGCATAATAGTATGAAAACAAGAGCATCTTCATTTTGACGGAGAAAGCTCCTTTAAATGAGTACTGGTTGCTGACAAATTTGAAATAGAGGAACTTTGGTTTGAGAAATTAGCTGTGTTTCTATTATCTTTATTAATAAAATGAAGAGTTTGAGTATCTGTCAAGAGCATTGCGTGAATCTACCGCACGCAGATGGATGACATTTAAAAAAATAAGTAGCCTCTGGGTGACCTGGTGGTCTAGGGGTAAGGTGTCACACTTCTGTGCTGAGGGTCCGGGGTTCAATCCCCGGTCCCGGCACAGATTTATCTGATTACCAAACCCTTCCTTCACCTCTGACAAGATGTGTATTAATCACAACTTGTGAATGTGAGGAATGCCAGGCCTCCACCGTGGTTCGGATTCCACGTTAAACTGTAGGTCCTCCATTTCATCTCATAATCACCCTACCATTGCACATTAGCGTAAGTGCGTATAACCCGAACGGGTAGTAAGACGCGGTGCTAATAATAATAATAATAATAATAATAATAATAATAATAATAATAATAATAATAATAAGTAACCTCTGGCCACGAACATGTGCACTTCGAACCAGGAATTTTAATTTTTTTATTAATTTTTTTTTTTTAATTTTTAAAAAACTTGGTTGGAAAAGATAAAATGAAAAGATATTTTTTCGGTATGTTTGAAGAAAACGCGTTGCTCGGGTAGCCATGCAATGCAAATCCAGGTACTACACTGCCAGTTATTTATAGGCCTATAATACATCTGAGACAACTAAATTTCATAGGAAGAACCTTATCTAAGAGATATATAGGAACATCATTTGATCTAATTTCAAGTATTCATTCGTCAAGTCATGTGATATGCAGCTGTCACTTTTGATATATATTTTCAATACCCATACAGTTACAATAATTTTTGTTTGCACCGCGTCTTAATACCCGTTGGGGTTATACGATTATGTACTAATTACACTAGGTTTAGGAATTAGGAAGGTTAATTGAGAGGAAGTGCACCCGCATTTGCGTGGATGGAGAGTGAAAAATAGCATATGAAAAAATCTCAATGCACTCGATCGGGATTGAACCCTGATCTTCCCGTCTTTGTCAGTCTAGTCCAACACGAGAGTAGCGCGTTAGACCACGCGGCCACCGAAGCAGGTAAATAACATTAATAATACAGACAAATTCTCTTAATGTTGACAGCAAAAAAAAGTTTGGAAGTAATAAAAATTTCTTTCTACCAAAATCCACTATAGCAAGAGTTATAGGAATGCACCAGCGTCCTATAATTTGAGCAGAAAGGCAATTTTTCAAAAAACCTAATAATGCACTGAGTAGAGCTTTTTTTTGTATATATGAATGTAAATAACCGTGTCATCACACGATTAAAGGAGTTAGTGCTGAATTGCCAGTGATGGAGAGGTTCAGACTCAAGTCTCGGCCAAAAGACTTTGGAATGGTTTTACACATTTGACTTTACCATTCCCTCCCACGCCAATAAGGGTATATTCCCTCAAATTACTATCTTAATCTATACTCCAATAGATTAAGCTATTAAATAAACCCTTGTGTTAAAACACATTATAATAAAATGCATTTATTAAAGAATAAATTATAATTTCGTAGAATTTTATCACCTTGTCCTTCTAACTGTTCAGGTTATACCTAAATATGATAAATTACTCTAATGGGATAGGGATGAGGAAGGAAGTATTTTAGAGGTAATCTACTCGAATTTGCGTGGAAGGAAAATGGAAAACTATTAAGGAAATACCCACCTTGGTGTAACCAACCGGGATTCAAATTCCAATCTACGACGCCTTAAACCACGCGGGCACTGAAGCGATTCTATGTACAATAAAAGTGAGTTATTTTTTTTATCTTTTTCAGGCTATACACTATAGCCTATATTATATTAATTATGATAATGGAGTGGTGATGAGTAAGATAACATTTCAGAAGAAACGGAAGGAGTGAGAACAGATTTAGAAAAAAACAAAAAATAAACCTTATTACACCTGGTCGTGATTTTAACCCCGAACTTTATGTCACCAGCAAACGAGACTAAGAGTCTGACGTATAGACCACGTGCCCAGTGTCATGGCTAAAATGAGTAAACAAAAGTGACCCTACGGATAGTGTTCTTGACGATGACTCGGGTGTACGTGGCTCAACTCCCGGCCGGCTGTAAAATAACTTTGTTACTCTCTTTGTAAAGGCCGCATTACACGTAGCAGGTTGCAGCGCTGCTTTCTGACATCGTTTTGCAGCGCTGCGAGCTGACAAATCTGGGTTACCTATTACACACAAGCTGCATTCTGACGAATGATCATCTTACCGCTCAGTGGAGGGGGGGGAGTTATTTTATCGTCCGCACTTAGTTTTGCTGGCTCAGTTTGTGCTAAAATGTCTCGTCAACAACAATAAGATGAATAGCTTATTATATTGTGCGGGTACAACCAAAAATTGAAATATCGTAGTGTCGTAAAACGCAGAAAGAAACGTATGTGGAGTCGAAATTTAGTGTTAAAACGGAACACTATGTCACATACTGTGACGATTTTACCTGAATTTGATGTTGATGACTTCCGAAATTATCTACGTATGAATGAAGACACCTACAAGCATCTTTTGTCTATAGTCTCTCAGCGGCTAACCAAGCAAGCAAGTTGGAAGCGCAGAAAGCGATTACACGGCGCAGAAAGCAGTCGTCCGATCAGAAAATATCAAACTCGTTCGCAGCGCTGCAACCTGCTACGTGTAATGCGGCCTTAAAGGAGATTTGTTTTTTTTTAGCACCCCGTCTAACTACCTGTTCATAACTATACGCATATACACTAAACACGCTAATGTGCTATGGACGATAAAGATTTAATTCAAAGGAAGTGGACCCGTATTTGCATGGAGCTGGAATTGAAAACCCTTTATGAAAAATTACCTTCGGTACACCCAAACGGGATTCGAGCCCTGATCTCCCCATCACCGGAAGTCTAGTCTATTGCTAGAATGACCCAATGGGGCCATCGAAGCGAGTAGCCCCATTCTTGGATGATATTACAAATAATGGGGTTGGAGAGCGCCGAAAGAAACAGCACGGTTGGAAAGAGGGAGCCTGCGATACACTTTCTACTCAAAGGTTTTTAGCGTTGGTTCTAGACGTGAAGATGTATCGTGGCCAAAATACTTGTCTCGTAAGATAACCACTTCAACATTTCTCGCTCGTCCTGTCTTCAACGAGTCAATGGGAGGAGGAGGAGGGTGTATAGGAGGGGGAGAGACCGAGGAGAGAATATAATATATTTTATAACACGACGTTTTCATAGGATATTTTGTTTGTTCAAACTGTTTTCATTAATTTTTTTTGCAGCACCACGTCTTATTACCCGTTCAGATTTATACGTTTATTTACTAGCTACGCCACTAGTTTTAGGGATTAGGAAGGTTATATTTAGAAGACGTTTACCTGCATTTGCTTGGAGGAAGAGTGGAAAACTATTTTGGAAAAACCTCACTAAGTGCACTCAACCGAGATTCGAACTTTGATCTCCCCGTCATCGGCAGGCTAGTCTACAGTGAAAGTTGTGCGTTAGACCACCGAAACGGGTGTTTTAATTGATTAAAAACAATATATAGACATATTTAACTTAAATTGCCTTTAAAAAGGTTGTTAGGCTTTTTTCAACGTGATGACTAGGTCTATCTACTATTTAAGTTGTGTCATATATATATATAATATATATATATATATATATATAGTCGATATGGAATCAAACACCGGTCTAATGGTCAGAATCAATTATTCTACCACTTAGCCAATTTGGCCATTATTCTCTATAATAGTCCTATCATTCATTTAAAAAAACCTATTCAATAACTGTTGAACAATAACTTTTGCTTTTTATTATAAATAAAGTCTTGTAAATCCTAATAGTAAAAATTTTCGACCTCAAAATGATGACGTATATGAACATTTTATGTGCCTCTCTAACACAAAAAAGTGGGTCATACCTGTTTGTCTTTATATATGCCAGTCCATACTTAGCCTAACAGCTTTAATGGATTCATTCAATCTTGATATTTGATATTATATAGTCATTCCTCGAAGCCAACCTGATTTTAACCCTAAATTTAAGCGTAGTCTACTAATGAATAATTTTTGAAAATTTGAAATTTTTCAAAAAAGTATAAAAGACTTTTTTTCAAAATTGGTATTTGTGAAATTTATACCTAATAAATAACACTCTATAGCTTACTTGTTTTTTCTGTGAAGTGCTTTTTTTTTTATCTTATAAAATGGCTCTAACAATTTTGCTAGAAATGTATATCTGGGGACTGATTTAATTAATAAATAAGAAATGTTTCTTTTATAAACATTAATATTAGAGTACCGGTAGTTAAAATATGTACGATTTTGTCTTACCAATTATTTTGATTAGTGTGTAATTTGACTTTAATCGCTATATACTCAATTTTTGACCTATGTGGTGTTTGTGGGTTCAAACCCAGCTGAGTTCCACGGATTTTTACAGAACAATAAAAATCCGTAGCACCACTTCCTTCGGAGGGCCCTACATCAGTGAACCGTACTTGACATTGATAAAGTGACCATCAGAATGGTTACCAACATTTATCAAATCACGGTAGATACTTAAAACATCAATTTATATGTTTCAGGTGACTGCTTAATATTATCATGTTAGACGGCCACAGATTGATATTTACGTCAAATTAGTTACATCACCAATAATCCTTAGAAATCCATTAAAATATCTCCGGTTAATTTATTTACCATGAAATTACGAAAACCAATACCAAATATTATCATACTAATTTTTTAATAATTACATGTTTCCCCATTTAGAGTTTACCATAGTAATAATATATATAAATATATGTTTCTGTCACAGGAAAAATAACTCTATAAAACTCGAAACAAGTGTATAGAGAAAGTTTCAAAAGGATTGAGCGTAAGGTCATTATTCACAACGGATTAAAATCAAAATGTCTTCTTTTGTTACAGTGGAATGGTAAAAGGATACGCCATGGAAATAAAATCTATGACTAACATAAAAAAGTCGGCGTAGAATATGAGGAAAATAATCAAGAAAAGAAGATCAGATCTTAAGATCTAAAATTAGAAAATTAGATGAGAATTTC
Source organism: Timema podura (assembly GCA_033556935.1). Classification (NCBI taxonomy): domain Eukaryota; kingdom Metazoa; phylum Arthropoda; class Insecta; order Phasmatodea; family Timematidae; genus Timema; species Timema podura. The sequence goes on along the minus strand of JAVRXN010000004.1, from coordinate 41,252,239 downwards.
AAGGTAAGAATGACATAAGTCGACATTTATAAATCTGTGTTTGTGTTTGCTTAGCGACTATCTCAATTTTATTTTGAACATAGGAAATAAAATTCAAATTTATTTATTTGCTCCACGTCTTACTACCCACCTGGGCTATGCAAATATTTATACTGAATTTATTTTATTTTCTAGCTCTGCGTCTTACTACTTGTAGATTTACTAATTACGAAAATACCCGCTTCGTTAGCCGCATGGTCTTACGCGCTACTCTCGTGGTAGACTAGACTACCGATGACAGGGAGATTGAGGCTCGAATCTCGATCGGGTGTACTGAGGTTGGTTTTTACAACATTGTTTTCTACTCAATCAAATGCAGGTACACTTCCTTTAAATATAGCCTTCCTAATCACTAAAGTCATTAACGTAATTAGTGCATAAGCGTACAACCCGAACGACTAGTAAGACGTGGTGCTAAAAGCATTTACGCTAATGTGTTATGGATAAGGTAGGTTGAATTTAAAGTACCCGCATTTGCATGGAGAAACATTTATGAAAAACCGCCCTCAGTACACCCTACTGGTATTCAAACACCGCTCTCCCCGTCATCGGCAGTCTAGTCTATTGCGAGAGTGACGCCTTAGACCATGTGGCAACAGGAGCGGGTAATCACACTAACGAGGAAGTTAATGGGGTATGTAGAGAGTATAGGAACTGTAGTATTTGCGTGGAAGGATAGTGGACACCATTTAGAAATAAATGTTACGGCGCACAGCACAAACTTTCTTTTTAATCTTAAAATAAAGAGATTTACCAAAAACTAGCAAGATTTGTGAAACTAAATTATATAAATTGTTGCAGAAACACTTTACCAAAGAGCACAAATTAGATAATAGCGCCTATACAATGTTACAGGGACATTTAGAAAATAGGAGCATCTGTGTCCACCAAAAAGCATACAATTAATTTCATATTTCAAAGTACTCCATAGAAAAAAATAGATGTTTACCTATAGCTTGGAAACTATCGGTTTTATAAAAATACATTTCAAATTAAAATATCTTTAATATCACTAAAACTTTACAATGATAAGTTATTTCGTATCTCAAATAGTTGCGGCGATGGCCTTGAAGTAATTTTCATGGAAAAACGAGAAAACAAAAAATTGTCATTCTGTTTGTAATGTTAAACAATACCTTGATACAAAATTTCATAAAAATCGTTTGAATGGGTTGATTGGAGGATATTGAATTTTTATCTTTTTTTGCCTTCAGTAAACTACTGTAATTTTAGGGTTGGATATCTAATTCCAAAAGATCCTCAAGGGAATCTCATGGAAACCCTAGTTACAAAGTTTTAACCCGATCGGTAAAACTGTTTCGGCTCTAGTTCGAGATACAGACAGACGGACAGACATGAAAACAGATGGTATCGAAAAAACACCTTTTTCGGTTTTAAGGGGGTCATGTAACGTCAACATTTACCAAAACCTCAATTATTATATTTTTGACGAACACAATACTTGTTTCTTCAAGGAGTCGAGAGAAATTAAAAATAGAAATATTTCAACTACTAGCTATAATTATTTGTTTGGACAGTGAGATTAATTTGCACCATAACTGAGACTTCTGAGTATCTTAAAACAAAATATAATGTTCTTCAAAATTTGAGATATAAATTCTACTTGTGAACCAATATGACCTCATGGATAATAGCTGAGTATTACATTTCGAAACAAACATCGCATCGTGGTGCGGTTTTCTGTGTTCTACTTTTAAAAAACACAACGAAATTGAGACATGTGAAATATTTTTGCTACCTTTGAAAAATATACGGAAAAAAGAAAAATTGATTTTTTTTTTAAAACTCAAATACTTTTTAACTTAGCAGATTTCTCATTTTGTCAAATGAAGAATGCATAAAACCACATCTCGATAAGATTTCTGATTCGAGCTTATCTTGTATCTAATTCCATGGTTAGTTAGTCATGGGATGGTGTCTAGAACTATATTATAATTAATTATTGTCTATAGTTAAAAAAAACATTTATAGAAGAAGCAAACCAGACCAAAATTTGAAACTTGACATCCTTGTCAACAATAACCGGTCTTTTGCAAGCGTGACGACACTTTTGACTGCCGAACCACCAGCTATTTTATAATAGTATTGTTACAATTATGTATCAATACACTGAATTTTGACAACCTTTACTATCTAATATAGAGTAAAAAAAATGATGAGAGTAAATTTGATATAACATCAATCTGAATACCCCTGGAGAAAGCATAGGTAACGCAAATTGTGGACAAAGCACCCAATTAGTATTCGAACTCGGGCCTTAGTCATGAGTGACGGTAGCTAGTCTTCAATGTCAGTAAGCACTTTTAAATCGAACCTTTAGTCACGAAAATAGGGTAAATATAAATTTATTATAGGATGTGCAAGTTAAAAAATGTTTATACTCTGTAATGTAATTTAATAATGAACAAACGAAATCTACTCCGCGTTTCAAAAAAACCTTTGAAATCTAGCGTGATATTTCACTCTTTTTTAACTTACTTTTAAAATTAGAACTAACTTTTTTACACATGTATTTACTTCTAAAATGTTTATAAAGACTTTATTTCTCTTCAGTTTAAATATAACTAGGCCCTTATACCCACTGCAATCCCCATCAAATATCTTAAAATATTTGATAAATTTATGTTAATTGGGTAGTGTATGAACTAAATTATGACGATGTTCCCGATGTCATAGAAAAGTTGATGAGGTCTCTAAAATAAAGATCTTAAGCTTTAGATTTGCGTTTGAACTTTCGTTGCGCTTTACTACATAAACCATGTGATTTGGATAAGTAAGAAAGTTGACTAAGGCGATTTTTCACTTGTAGAAATTAAAAATGTGGCATAGACCCTTCTAGCACCGTGCAGTGCAGACGAGGAAACACGAACAAGTGTTCCTTTAAGTGCGTCGCATTATCACTTGATTTTTCATTCATAGCTTCTTCGTTTTACCGCACTCTCTCTATTTTTATTCTACTACTTCTTAAAAAAGAGAGAGGAGATTTTTATCCTTGTTTTCAACTAAAACGGCATTAAATGCCTCGACATGAAAATTCTATTCAAATTTTCTTGAAAGCAAAAAAACTACAAAATCATACCAAATTATCATATATATATATATATATGTATCACGTTAAACAGCATAGGTATTAATGTATTTAAGGGGTAAGAAGGATCAGGGGCATTTGAAGGATGTGCACTTGCATTAGCATAGAAAGGAGAAAACTAAAATTGTAAAGGACACATATAAGATAGCCCCGTAATGCACTCTATCAATACTTGAACCTAGAAGTCATAGTCATCGTCAATTCAGTTTGTTGCAATTACTGACGCCTTAGACCATTGGACCAACGATACGGGTATATTGTCGGTGAAATTGTGTTCGTTCCTTTTAAAAAAGTAATAAAATGATGGATTAGAATTTGTTTGTTGTTTTATTCTGTAAATTAATCAATTATTATGAAAATTGTATTGATGGTCAAACGGTCTAGGGCATCACCCTCGAAATAGATTGAACTGTTGGTGACGGGGACATTGAGATTCGAATCTTGACCGAGTGTACTGAGGGTTATTTTTCCTATAGGATTTTTCACTCCATGCTCGACGCAAATGCAGGTAAATCTCCTCTAGATTATACCCTCCTCATCCCTACCTTTTTTTAAAAAAAATACTTGAATATCCGAAATGGATGCACGAAAATAATAACGAAAATAGTGTTTAAGTCACAAAAAATGGCCTATATGTGAAAGTGGGCATTAAATTATCAACCTTAGAAATAAATTAGTTTGATTTAATCCACGATAAAATTGCCTGCAACTACTGTCATTGAGGTACGGGTGTATAGATGATATTTTTAAATATTGTTTTCACCAAAATCTAGCCAAAGGTTTTACTAGTTAAAAAGTTTATATTTTATGTTTAACATGTGTTTTAAAAATGTGTGATAACTTGCATGAAACCCTATAAAACAATCCCACATTATCAAAACATGACTTTATTTGATAGAGGAAGGTTGGATCTAGGTTTTTAACCCTTTTTTAGGTTTTTTTGCACCGTGTGTTATTAATTGTTCAGGTTATACGCCTATGTACTAAATACACTAATGGCTTAGGGATTAGGAAGGTTTGATTGAGAGAAACTGCACCCGCATTTGCGTGGAAGGAGATTGTAAAACCATTTAGGAATACCACCTTCAGTGCACCCGACCGGGATTGAACCCTGATCTTCCCGTATTCAGCAGTCTAGTCCAACCCAAGATTAGCGCGTTAGACCACGTAGCCCCTCAGCTAGGTTTTTGCTTTAATATCCAACGTAGGCCTACACATTTTCGCGTAAAGCATCGTGAATTTTTTTAGAAATAAAATTTAAGCTCCAAATTTAAACTTTTTAAGGGGTCAGAAGGCTGGTGATAATTTTGGCATAGATTTTGTTGAAAATGATATGAAAAAATATCAAACAATTTCTTAAATAATTTAATATTTCTAAACCTATGCAACGCGTGTCAGTGCTATACCGTGTAGCACACTTAGTTATTTTTATAGGGGTGGAATACAGTTGATTAAATAGGTAGAGTTTAAATAATTAGTACTCGCACGTGTGTAAAAGAAGAGTGGGAAACTATCTAGGGAAAAATATTCCCCTCTAAATTCTAGACTGGGATTCGAACTTTTCCAGTCATCGGGGTCGAAAAAAACCCAGATGATCTTGACGTTTAGTCTGCGTGGCCACCTATCAAGATAACACCGGGGCTATATTTTACAAGCTAAACAGGCTTGAGCACGTGGCATTGAACGAAGTAGATGTTCGTTTGTCATATTCTAGAATTAATTGTTGATAGCTTTTCAATTTTTTTTTCACTGCTAGCAGCTTTTGTCTGTCTTTTATTATCATGTAAACCATAATACCATCCAATTTTCAATGGAAGGGTCTTATGGTGGCTATAGAAGCTACTAGATCTACTTTCACGTATTCATACGCCAACCTTTGATGGATATTATAAAAATACCGATAAAAAATAACAATAGAATGATAAAATGTTATCCATTTTGGCTGAAAAAAGTTTGTATTTCTAAAAGCCTTTTCCTATGAAAAGTGGATTGTACCTAAGCTGTAAATGATCACACAGCCAGTAATAAAACAATGTTAACACGGTATGTCAGGTCTAGTTCGCGACTGTGTATTTATCAAGATAACTCCAAGATTAGCTCCGTGATTAATTATGGAGTAAGAAAGTAAGCGAGACAACTGCGCAGCGTTACAAATACCTGCTTGTGACTTGTCATCACTTTTATATGTGCCCTTTTATTACTTGAGATAATGTCACTTAGAACTAAATAATAGGTGAAGAATGTATTCCAGTGTAAGTTAAAAGTATTGGTCTGATTTAAAATTAAACTATCAGGATCGTTTAAGCATTATTCATCAATTTTGAAATGAAGCCTTAAGATTTAAGAAATTTATATTGGAAATAATATTGATCTAAGTAGAATATAAATTTCTATTTCAATTTTAATCCCAAATTAAAAATCTCCGTCTTTTAAATATTTTTGGAACCTATATTTTTTTTGGACACTTCTTCGATGTTAAATATTTCAATATTAAAAATTATGAAAATCGACTGGGTACATTTTTGGGAATCACTGTCGAAAGAGATTGCTTGATGTTTCAAATATATAGATTTTTTAAAGTATAAATGCAGTTACGGAAGTAGAATGCAAAATGTTTAGTTTTATAAATAGTTATAAAAATATATGTCAGAATATTATATCGAGATTTGTTATCAAAAAACTTATTATAAACAATATATTTAAAGTTTAAAAGACAAATTAATCCATTTGACTGTTCAAAAACGATTTGTTTTTAGATTGATTTTTTTCATCATTAAAATGAAATAAATTCAAAAAACCACGTGTTAAATTAAAATATTCAAATTTGTAACAATAAGATAATAATTTTTTTTAAAGAATACGTTTATAAAAACTTGCCCACTCGAAGGACGAATTGCTCGTTTGACAAGTATCTTTGTCATCTGTACTGTATGTCCTTCATGTAGTGTTGAGACGTAATCCATGGTCTATTTATGAAAAACGTGTTAACAGGTTTCAATAAATCTTCATCTCCCCACTAATTTGGTTTTCAGCTAAATTACTGTTATATGTAAAGTTCTAACGAGTATTTCATATGAACTAATAATTACAGCTTAACGTAAATAGCTAGAGGCAATAAAAGCTGTAACTATTGTAAATAACGTCAGATAATTTTGTGTCAAGTCACACATTATAGTAAATATGAAGAGGAGTAGGTACTAATGAATATTTAAATAATTAATATTACCGGAAAAAGTATTGAATATGGTGCATGCTATTTCAATGATTGTCCTATCAGCATGGGAAATAATTCCTTGATTGGGCAGAGGTACAAATATTAACTGGTATTTTGTAGTTGTAAATTTGTGGCACCATATTTTAATATGTAAAGCATGATTTATGTAAAAAATAGAACCGCATTAAAGGTGTTGACTGGCAAATCTAATGGTACGAGATGAATAGCTGCTCAAAAATTATTTTTCTAAATCATTCGATTTCAATAAAATCTGATAAATAATATTCCCTAAAATGGTATCCTACCTTAAACGACGAGAATAAATTTAGGTGGTCTGAAAACAAGGTTCTTAGAAAGATATTTAATCCAACAAAGTATGAAGATAGTGTAGAGTGTAGGAGGTTACACAATGATGAGTTCTATACCGTTTACTCAATATCAGACAGTGTCAGAGTAATCAAATCTCAGAGGCTACTGTGGGCAGGACATGCGGTTCATGAAACTAGAACTGCGTTCAAGGTATTGACTAGCAAACCTAATGGGAAGAGACAAGCTGTAAGACCCAGATCAAGATAGGAGGATAGCAGTGTAATGGACCTGGAGATAGGGTGTAATGACGTGGACTGGATAGAACCAACTCAATATAGGGGTAGGTGGCGTACTTTTATAAGTGAGGCAATAAGCTTTAGAGTTCCTAATGCCATAGAGTAAGTAAGTAAAAGACAATCTATTATACATAATTGTTTAATTTTTGGGTTTTTTAAAGTGCGTAGTCTGAACAGACTGCTTATATCAGTAAACTACTTGAAAATTATATTAATTCAAGAAAAATCCTACAGCCTACCCGTCAATTCATCATTGTAAAAGGGAAAGCCCCAATTTCCCCAGTTATAACTTTATCGCCAAAGCCGGGAATAGAGAATAAGACCCATAGTGCAATAGGTAGACAGGCTAGCACCTGAGCTAAGTTGTAAAATGTTAAAGTTGAGAAAAAACAAATTTGATCTAAACAAAAAAAAATAGATTCCATTCCTTTCTATATCAATAAACTCGCTTTTTTTTATCATAGCTATATAGTATATTAATTTATTTTTTAAATATTCCGTTTGATAATTAAATAGCTTGAATACATAATCGTAATCGATGATTGCATTTAAAACTGTAGCTCATATTTAAAGCAGGATAATGTTAGGAAAAGCCTTTTAGAAAAAATAAATATCTTTTGTGCTCAACATTGATAACATTTTTACTCTGTTATTGATGTTTTATGTGGGAATGTAAACAGGTGGGAAGGTTTTGCAGTTTTTGTATCAAAACATATCTTTGGTCAAAATTAATAAGATATTTATTCAGTACAACCATAGAGATTAATTGTATTCCCATCATGACTTCAACTTTTTTTTTTAAATATCTGTCAATGGAGTCTTGTAATTTAATGACAAATGTTTATTTCCATTTAAAAAGTTTGTCATCTAATACCGCTATGCTCTTGACAGATATTCAACAACTGTTGAGGTCAACATACTAATTAAATTAAACTCTATGTTTCTACCGGAGAAACATTCTATTTATCAAATAAATAAATGTTTTGCTATAATAATTGCAGAAACACTGGACTTTTCTCGCGTCCCTGTCAGATACGGTTCTTCCTACCAGAATTCTCCTATACCTCTTTCACTTTAGTACAGCTTTCAGTTTGCCAAACCGTGTGTAAGGAATTCACGCCGAACAGGTTACGGTAATTCTACGAAGTATGTACAAGCCACGTGTGGTAGCAACCAAATTACCCTTATAGTGCTATAAAGGACCCGCGCGCGAATCTCGGAGGAACTTAGCCCAGACCAAACCACAGACAAGAACAGCATGAAACCACACAGCATTTTATTATTTGCTTCTACATTATAGTAGGATTTTGGTAGGGAGAAACTACTAGAAAATAGACATCTTTTTTTGTTCAATTATGATTACATTTTACTACATTACAAAAGTTATTTTATAGGTAGGTTTTTTTACAGCCATTATTTTTTCCAGCCTGTGGCCTGGGTCAGTTTTTTATTCAAGCAATATATTTTCCACTACCGGCTGGCTAGGCCTGTCATAGCTTCATATAAGGTAAGTATTGATAATATCAACTTAGGTGACAGCTGCAGATCACAAGAATTGACGTATGAATACGTCAACCTATATTTATTAGCCTTTCCAGGTACCGAATAAGATTATTTCTATTAGGTGTTTTCACAGTTTTTATAACAAAACTTTTATTTTTGTCAAAATAAATCAAATATTGTTGTACTCGCATTTGTGTGGAAGGAGGGTAGGAAGCCTTTTAGGGAAAAAAATACCCTCAGTAGACTCAAGAATCGGATCCCGATCTCCCTGTCATCGGCATGCCAGTCCAACACGAGAGTGTTACCTTAGACCATTCAGCCACTGAAATGTGTTGGTCCAGATTTAAGTAAGTTTATAAGTCGTGTAGTGATATTATCAGTCATTTCTGCAGAAAGTGCACTCTTTATGTATAAAATAATAATAGTAATAAACCTTATACTCAATGTGTTTGAAAGAGAGAAAGACATTTATTCGAAGAGAAAGAGATATAGATGTATAGATGGCGAGAGAGTTTAGTTTCAGAAATATCACCTCGTACATTCGTGTTCCACATGGTCACCACTAGTTCTACCTCATATCGAAATAATCTCGACAGAAGAGCCACAGACAGTTTCTATAGTTATCAAAGATCAGCATTTTTGACGCTTCACAAATTAAATGACTTAAGTGTTACATTTTACAATGGTTCGCGAATCTCTGCTCCAGCCGGGTACTCATTATTGATGAAAAGAACGGTGGAATGGCCTCCACGCATCCGGAAAAATCCGCAAGTCATTACAATTAACTTACTCTAGCTAAAGTAAAAAATACGAATCAAACCTTTCTAAATTGGGCGGTGAGAAATAATTATCTGTGAGCGTTTTGATAGAAACTGAATATTAGTAACACGTTTTATTTTTTTTAAAAAAAGGGTTCCATTGTCAAGTCAAAAATAATTAAATATATAATAGGGATAAATGTATTAAATAAAAGTGTATGCAGTATCCATTCCACTCAAATCATATTTTTAGAGTATTTAAATTTGAGAGCAATGCTTTGAACATTCAAATCCTCAGGTACACATATATTATGAAAATTACTCTAATGGGGTAAGGATGAGGAAAGAAACATTTAAGATGAAATATACCCACGTTTGCTTGTAAAGAGAGTGGAAAAACCATCAGAGATAACCTCTCTCAGTAGACCCGACTGGGATTCGAGCCCCGATCTCCTCATCATCAACAGCCCAGTTTAACACAAGAGTGACGCCTTGGGCGATTCATCCACTGAGGCGTGTTAGCAATAAAGTTGAAAGGGGATTTTTCACCCGAAACTACTTTTTTACTACTATTATTTTTAGGTATAGCCCTCATCAGTGAACAAAGGCTTCAGTCTTGTCCAGCCCTATCTGCCGGTGATGTGGAGTTTGAGGTTCGTATCCCGTACGAGTGTAATGAGGTGTTTTTTTTTTCCCCTAAAGGGTTTATTACGCTACTCCCAAACAAATACGGATACACTTCTTCTCACGTCTGCCTTCCTCCTCCCACCAGTGTAATTATGCTGATATTCCGGATGGGTAGTCAGACAAGAAGCACAGACAAACGTATTTAAGTATCGTCATTGGATGAAAGTATCATTTTGAGCGTGAAAGAAATTAAGTTAACTATATAACGAGAGGTATAATATAATATGTGGGATCTGAAAGATGAGAATAAATTATTAGAAATATAAAAGGGAATGATGTTTCCATAGAGGTTTGTCACCCTTCTTCCAGACAAATGCGGGCACACTAACTTTAAATGTATATTACTCATCCCTACCCATTGGTAGAGATATGTGGATAGCCCAGAATTATAGTAAGATGACTAATAAAAAAAAAAGAAGCAAATTCAATAAATGAAACACTTTTCACCTACTCTATGATATTAGGAACTGTATAAAGTTAATAGTTTCACCTACAGAAGTATGCCACCTATCCCTCTGTTTAGCTAGTTCTAACCAGTCCACCTCATTACACCCTATTCCTATCTTGAGATGGTTTTACCCAGTCCATCTCATTACACCCTATCCCTTTTTTGAGCTAGTTCTATCCAGTCCACCTCATTACACCCTATCCCTCTCTTGAGATAGTTCTATCCAGTCCACCTCATTACACCCTATCCCTCTCTTGAGATAGTTCTACCCAGTCCACCTCATTACACCCTATCCCTCTCTTGAGATAGTTCTATCCAGTCCACCTCTATCTCTTTCAGGTACATTCTAATGTTACCCTTACATCTGCGTCTAGGTCTTCCCATTGGTTGCCAGTCAGCACCCTGAACACGGCTATAATTTCTCCCATTCGACTGCATGTCCTGGCCACCGTAATCTACGAGACTTGATTATCCTAACAAAGTATTGTTGAGTGCAGAATATGACATTCATTATTATTTTTGGGACTTTTGTGTTGTTTTTAATCTTAATAAATCCTTTAAAATGACAAATTCTCATGGATAAATCGGATTGATTCATAAAAAGATCATGATTAGTTTGAATCTATTTACTTGTTTCATTGAATAAATATAACCACTTATTATTATTATTATTATTATTATTATTATTATTATTATTATTATTATTATTAGCACCGCGTCTTACTACCCGTTCGGGTTATACGCACTTACGCTAATGTGTGATGGTAGGGTGATTGTGAGATGAAATGGAGGACCTACAGTTTAACGTGGGATCCGAACCGCGGTGGAGGCCTGGCATTCCTCACATTCACAAAGTTGTGATTAATACACATCTTGCCAGAGGTGAAGGAAGGGTTTGGCATTCAGATAAATCCGTGCCGGGACCGAGGATTGAACCCCGGACCCCCAGCACAGAAGTCTGACACCTTACCCCTAGACCACCAGGTCACCCTATAACAACTTCTTGAATGTGTTGATCGTAGTTCTCCAACCTAATTCGGAGCCTTCCATACCTTTGAGGAAGAAACGAAAAAAGTTCAACTGCATTTTTTCCGTATCTAAAAGGACCGGTTCGATGCCCGTCCAGGGCAATGCACCATTGTCCGAACAAACACGCCCCGCTCTATCAATCCGCCAAGATAATTTCGTGCCTAGGGGCATGGGCAGTCGTGCAGTTCCTTGATACTCTTGACAGTACTCTCGCCGCTGGTTAGTATCGAACCCGGACCTTCAACTAGCCTGAATTGTGGACTAGTTATATCAAGAAGTAGAACTCTTGTATAGAGATCATTTTGATAAGCACTTTGAAAATGCACCTGCCTTATTATTCTAATTAATGGTTCTGTAGTTCATCAAAATAATTTGCGAAAACCCTTATCTACTATAATACGAGTAATATAATAGTATAGAAATTATAAGAAGACTCCCAATTAAAATAAATAGTACGGTACAGCGTGCAGACTTTTTCGATATTTAATTAAAATAAAAATCTTTACTTAAAACACGTAAGATATGTGAACATAAATAATATACTTTGCTAGAGAAACATAATCTAAAAAAAAAGCATCACATTCCACCAAATAGCATAAATGTAATAATATACACTGTTACATAAACAGATTGGGAGTAAAGGAACATCCCTATTCACCAATGGGTATACAATTAACTCCCCAGACCTCCGTTTTAAATGTATAATTGTTTATAGCTCGGTAACTATTGGTTTTATAAAAATATATATTTTAAATGAAAGTTTTTTTTATATCTAACAGCTATACAACATTGCTATTATAAGTTATTTATTATCTCCAAGATTTACGCAGATATGATCAAAATTGGAGATAGCCACTTGTCTAAGTGCCCTGTATGTCACTCCCCCGGGAAAATGAGATGCACTATTTTGTTTTTAATGTTAAACAGTGTCCAGTTAAGAATTTTAATCAAAATATTTACAGCTAATATATAGAAAATAGCTTTTTTTCTCTGTTCGCCCTTGAGTAAACAAAACAACCCATTAATTTAGGGTTGTATATCTACGTGGTTCCAAAAGCCCCTTTGAGGAATCGGCTACGTGTTGTTTGCACCCTGGGAAAAATAACCGTGTGTGTTTGCGCCCACTTCATATTCGAATTTTTTAATACTATTTATTTACGAAAACATTTCATTTTTGTTTAGTTTATCCCCTTTAAAAAAATATTTTGATTTTATACTCCCACAGGTAGAGTAGAAATATCAGGTCAGTGACAAACCTAACCTAATCCAACCTAACCTAACCTAACAACATTCCTTCATACTAGCAGTTCTAAAACATGACCAAGCTAAAGATAAACGTCATTAACGACTCCCAGTTGCTAGAATCGAGGCTTTGACCGGCCGACGGGTGCGTAAATTATTTACGGTTTATTTTAGGCGGGCACTAAAGCCTCCGATTTTTTTAAAGGGTGCAACCAACACGCCACCGAGGAATCATATGTAAAGCCTAGAAACCAAGTTTAAGCCTGATTGGTAAACGGTTTCAGCTTTAGGCCAAGATAGACACACACAACAGTCAAATGGCATCGAGAAAAACCACTTTACGGTTTAAGGGGGGTCATAAAACGCCGATATCCATCCAAATTGCGAATTCTATTTGTTTAATGAACACAATACTTCCACTCTCCGAGGGGTCGCATAAAAGTAAAGGTAAACTTGTGTAAAGAAGATAATCCTAACGAGTACTGCACAAAAATGGTTAATTTTCCAAAGAAAAATTCTAATTAGTATTAAAAAAAAACCTTTATATTGCATTATGTATGTTTTTTCGCTATAAAAATGGTTGGACGTGGGAGGGGAGGATGGGCGGAAAAGGTTTTCGGAATGAGATGAGAATGTTTAGGGTTCATCTTTTTATTGTATTCTCTTTGGATTGAATTTAAGGAGATGTAATTCGTTTTCTTTGGATTATTTTACTGTTTATTATTTTTATGTAGCCTAGTTGGTTAATTTGCTAGCATTTATCATGCCAATGTTGTTTTTGAAATACTAATATAGGTTAATTGCCAGTCTAGTTCTACTGAATTAGTTATTGGTTAAAACAAATTTAAATAAAAATGCTAATAAACTTTAAGTATAGTATGATTTTGGTTACTAAAACAATGTTAATATATTCATACATAAAGTCATGTCATCTAAATATGTTACTTTTGAAAGATATTATCAATACCTATCAAATAACACAGATAATATAAGAAAATGTTATCAATGTTGGTCGCAAAGAAATATGTGTTGATTTTCTCTACTGTTCTTCCAACCAAAATCAGGGTATAGGTACGAATTCATCTGCATATTTCTTAAAAACAGCTTTAAATTATACGGTTTGTTACTATGTTGTTATGAGTAGCTAGTTAGTTTTTATTTTAATCTTCAATAACCTATTTTAAAATTCTTTGTTTCGCTTTATTGTTACCCAAGACAAACAATGTTTCAGTCAACTTTGCAATAACGTTTTGTAGGACTGGTTTTTAAAAAATCTTTACGTTCTTACAAAGAATTATTTATCTTTAATTTCTTAGCTAGATTTTAAATTTGTTTGGTTAATAAATGTAAGCATTTGTAATACTTTTTCCCTCGGAATAGTTGTTTCTATACAAACGTACTAGTACATAATGTATTGTGACATATAAAATTAAAAGTATTCATCAGTTTGAGTTACAAATATAAGTTCTTGGCTCATAAAAGTACATGAAAGTTCCCTCTTCCCCATAAAAAACATATCATACCTATTCAATTTTATTGTACTTTTGATTTAAATGGGGTTAGTATGTGGTCTCAAAAACAATTAAACGTCTTAAGGTGGTAGAGTAAGGGATGGGTGAAGTTTTTAAAACTTTTTTTTGTCAAAATATTTTTCCAGTATAAACATAAGAATTTAATTTTCTTCAAGTGGTGATATAAACAGTCATGAGCATAGCGGCATTAGATGATAAAAATTTTAAATCAAGAGAAAAATTTGTAATTAAATTCCAGGACACCCTTAACACATATTCAAGAAGTGTAAAGGTCATTATGTGAAGAAAATTAAATTCTATGTTTCTACTGGAGAAATATTTAATTTCCCTTGACCAAAAAAAGGTTTTGCTATAAAAACTACAAAATAACTGCCCTAAATTCGTTTTTCCTTCCCTCCCACCTTAAATTAAATTGTAAAATGAAGAAAAAAAATTAGGTGGCTCTAAAAGAGTATCTCATCTGAAGAAGATGCAGCATGTTTGCCATTACTATACAAAAGGCTACCCCTTGAAAGGTCACACACGATAAGGTCTTGTGAAAAATACCAGGCACATGATTAAAAAAAAATACAACCCTGATTCTCACTTAAAACGAAGATGGTGGTTAACGCTTTTATATATATAAATAAATAGATAAAACGTGGAAATAAACCAGATATTTAAACTGTCATAATATGTCAAGACAATCAAATGGTTTTACTCCTATTTATTTTGTCACAATACTATGTTACCAGCACAAAAAAGTTATTTCGATAAAGTTAAAAAAAACTTTTAACCTTAAAAGATTAAAATGCTTTTAATAGTTTATCTTTAGTGTCTAAGGGACTGCATAGCTATGATTGTATGTGCCGTGCATATGTTTTGTTAAGACTAAACACCGACCAAAAATAATATTCACAATTCAAATTTTGGTTTCGTTTGCATTGAATATATATATATATATCAAGTTAAGAGTCGTTATCGATTTAATACTTTTTACAGATGTCTGTTATACGCCATTTCAGATGTGGTAAGAAACGTCTGGTGATCCCAGAGAAGAGCCGATGTGTCGACATATATATTTGATCTAGCAATTAAATGTTTTTATTTCAGAGCGTTGGCACCTTCAACTATTTTATGGCGGTAATAAACTTTTATATAAAAACAAACATAACTTTCTGTGGACAACACTGATGACATTTAACTTTATTATTATTCCGACACCTTATATTAGTCGGTAGCATGTGTGCCTGCTTAGCTAAAGGTCCCGGGTTCAAATACTAGCATGGTCGACAAATTTTTCATTTTTAAGTGATAAATTAACGGCCCGGGGTCTGATTGTTGTGTCTGTTGTAGATTTAAGTTATTTTACAGGCCATGTTTTGATATGTCTGTTTGGAAAGTGAAGGTTAAATAACTAACCAAATATTTTAAAAAAAAACTTTAATATTAGTGCTATTTTATTGATATATTCATAATATCTATCAAAAGTGACCCTACAGGGTGTGAGACTTGAGATGCAACTCCTTCCCCTCCCTAACGCGTCTACTTGGGGCAAGATTTCCATCCTGAGACAAAATGTACTGGTAGACTGACCCTAATCTCAGAAGATTCTTGTTTCAAGGTTAAGTTCCTTGCATGAGTTGGTTTTTTTCTCGCCCTAGTCAGTGGGCACGTGGAATAAAATAAAGCTAATCTATTTTGTCTTTATGGTAGCAAAGAGGTCAAGGTTTGAATCCCGGTTGGGTTTGCAAAGGTTTGTTTTTCCCTAAATACTTTACCTTTCTTCCTGCAGACGTATACAAATACATTTCCTCTAAGTTCTACCCTCCTCAACCCTAAACGATTAGTGTAACTAAATGCAGATATTCAAGATGGGTCCAAACGAGGTCCATAAGCCATTACTACCAAATACTATAGCATATTTTGACTAGGGAGGGAGTGTAAGGGTTGCGAGAAATGGTAAGTTGTTTTACAGTTTTTATAGCAAAACTTTTTTTGGCCAAAATAAATAAATAATTGCTCCAGAAGAAACATAGTTTAATTTTCCTCACATGGTGATATCAACAGTTGTTAAATATCTTTTATGAGCATAGTGGTATTAGATGAGAAACTTTTTAAATGAAGAGAAAAAGTTGTCATTAAATTGAAAGACACCCTTGACAGATAATTAAGAATTGTTGATATCACCAGGTGAAGAAAATTAAACTAAACGTTTCTACTGGAGAATTATTTGATTTATTTTGATGAAAAAAATATTTTTATATAAAAACTGCAAAAAAAACTGCTCTTAGCTTTTATAAAAACTTATGAAAGCAATATAGCTTAAAAAATGCGTTTGGACAACTCACTAGTAAATTAGCATACCAATAATTTATTTCTTTGAAGAAAAATATTGAAAGAGGACTCGAAGGAAAATAATTATTTTTTCTGTTTTGTTTCGTTATTTTCTCAGTCATTTTAAATTACTTTGACAAGTCAATGATAGCAATTATTATTTACCAACATGCAATCTTAATATTTTCTTAACACGAAAAATCAACTTTTTATCAAATAAACAAAAAGTCTTCTCATGATGACTCATGTAGTTTTTAATTTCTTGTTTTCATTGACGGTTAACCAAAGTCGGGTCATTAGTAGCTGAGATTGCATTTTTAGTCAAATTCAAATCATTCACATCTCACATGATTCCCAAATAAAATAACGCTTTTGACCAAATTTGGTATATAAATAGTTTCGAACATGAAAACATTATAAATATAAATTTTGAACTGGTTCTTAGAACCTTTTACAGTGCGAGGCGTAAATCTTTTTTCAAATTTTATTCTTATTTATTTTATAATAAACGAATATAAAGTTTTGTAAAACAGAAAAAAATCAATATCAACTGTAATTAAAAAATATCTGTTAATCACCCCGATTCTGAAAAACTTGGTTTTTAACATGACATTTTTGTCAGTCGGTATGTGGATCTCTTTTTTATTTTTAAAACCTAAATATTTATACTTTTTTAATCCGATATTAATAACTGTATTTACTTTATCTTAGTTAATTATGAGCGCCAAAACATCAAATTTAAGGTTACTTAACCTTGACCAACACCCTCCATAGGATATAATAATAATAATATTTAGCACCGAGTCTTATTACCAGTTCGGGTTATACGCTTAAGTACTAATTACGCTAATGGATTAGGAATTGAGGAGGTCGAATTTAGAGGAGGTGAACCCGCATTTGCGTAGAGGGAGAGTGGAAAACCATTTAGGAAAAACCACCCCCAGTTCACCCGACCGAGATTCGAACCTCGATCTCTCCGTCCTGGGCGGTCGAGCTCAACACGACTAGCGCGTTAGCCAACTACGCCACCGAGGCGGGTCCTTCATAGGAAAGCACACGTCTCGTCTACAACAATTATCTCGTCTACCATAGGAGTGTTTTTGACACCTGGCAAAGTTATCAGCTCTACTATAATGTATCCATTCGCCAAACCATATATTGTACAAAGACATTATAGAGCTGCTGTTACTTTGCTTAAGGCAGTCAAGACTTTCACAACAAACAATTGGTTTAAGATGATTCTTTTTCTTTTAACCATTTTTACATCTTCTGCTAAATATCAACTACCACCAATCCTATGGTGAATGGTGAATGGTTAGTTTATAACGGGAGGTCACAGTTCAAATACACCAAAGTGCGTTAAAAATAAATTTTCCATGTTTGATTTATCATGTAGGTTTTATCATCTTCTCTACACACGAATGGGTTGCACATCCATAGACTGCCCTATACATCCCAGCCTCGTAGATTAAATCGTTGACCTGCTTCGGTGGCCGCATAGTCTAAGACGCTACTCTCGCAGTAGACTAGACTGCCGATGATGGGAAGATCAAGGCTCGAATCTCGGCCGGGTGTACTAAGGTTTTTTTCAAAATTGCTTTCCACTCTCCCTCCAAGCAAATGTAGAACTCTTCTTTTAAATACAGCCTTCCTAGTCCCTAAAACCATTAGCGTAATTATTACATAGGTTTATAGCCCGAACGGGTAGTAAGACGTGATACTAAGAAATAAAATTAAGCCGTTGGATAATCTTATTGTGTATAGACCCGCTTAGTCCGTCTAATGGTCTAGAGGTGTAACACTTGCAATAGACTGAAATGTATTAAGGGGAGATTGAGGTTCTAATCCCGGTCGGTTTTATTTAAGGTAGTTTTTCATAATTTATATTAATTATCTATTCACGCAAATGATAGTACACTTTTTCTGAATTCCACCTCGATCATTCCTAAAACGTTAGCGTAATTAGTATACATGCGTAAAAACCAAACTGAAAGTAAGAGGCAGTGCTAAATAAAAGTAAAAAAAATTGTGTTACCCTCAAACAAAGTGTACACGATAATGTTCAGGACATACTAAAAATAGTGTTACCCTAGAACAGTGTACACGATAATGGTCAGGACATACTAAAAATAGTGTTACCCTAGAACAGTGTGTACACGATAATGGTCAGGACATACTAAAAATAGTGTTACCCTAGAACAGTGTACACGATAATGGTCAGGACAAACTAAAAATGGTGTTACCCTAGAACAGAGTGTACACGATAACGGTCAGGACATACTAAAAATAATGCTGAAGTTTTAAGTTATTGCTACAAAAATAAAGAGTCTATATCAGTAAAACGTGAAGTAAAGTCGGCATCACCCCTTTTAAGTTCTAGACTTTTAGTTCATTAAAAGAAGAAAAGAAATGAATCCTGCAAAGTTTTATGCTCACAAATCATTTCGCAAAATAAACTAATTAATGTTTAAGGCTGTTCCTGTTTAAAGTGTCTTCAAAAATCCGCTCTCACCACACACACCTGTTGTAGACTGGCATGTCGACTGGCTTGTACAGTCTATTCAAACAAAAAATAACAACATCCTCTCCTCCGTGGTGTGAGCCTGCAAGCGAGCTACACCGATCGAGCGGCCGCCACCATTAGCAATGATAAAACCAACATTTGTGGATAGAGGGTATCATGTGATCAGCACAAAGAGCCCTCCGGCCGCTAGTTTAAATTTCTAAGTCGTAGCTGCTGCTTTTTAAAAAATTAAATTAGCTCCTCATTTGTTCTCAAGAGGCTAAACTTGACCCCGTTACAGACCCACTGCTTCACAGAGAAATTTTGGAAGGGCTGAAGATCAAACCCGGGACGAATGGACCTGTAGCCAGTAGCTCTAGCCACTAGACCACAAAGGGGGTCAAACAGCATCGACATTTTGGTAAAATAATACTGAGATGCCAGGCATCCAAAGATGATTATAGTATGATTTCGGCAGAAAATGTATTTGATAAAATTTTACTATATTACTAGTGTTATTTTATGGGTATCAGTGGCGCAGGGTATTAGGGAAGGGGTTGAATATAATCAAGTGCTGTTAAAGGAGATAACATTTTTGAGATTATAAAAACAAGGAAAATGTAATATTTAACGTTTCCATTGTGCATGTTTCTAATTTATTTTAGCCATGCCAAACATTAGAATAAATACACACAAAACCAATTAAGAAAAATTATATCAGATACCACCCAACTAAAAATTAAGAAACACTAAAAATTAAAGTAGGTTTCCAAACACCTTTGCCCTATATTCGTTACTAGCTATAAGTCACTAACTAGTTTTGCAATTCCAAGTTTGTTGAGCCTCTCAGGGTATGCATTAAGCAGACACAAGGCTGCCTCATCGTGGATCGAAGATAGTTTTTTATGCGTACAAGCATTGAAAAACTTCTTTCTGCAGTAGCTGATGTAGCTGGTATCACTATCAGAGTTTTCAAAATTTCTTCAGTGTGTGCTTAAAGCAAATTTTATTTTTTCTACGTTAACTTAGTGTGAACTTTGTATCGTGCCTCAACAAGATATTTACATTATTTAAAGTTTAATTATATTATTTTGGGGAGGGGTGGTAAAAGTGATGCTTTTAACCATCCTCAATTTTGGGAGAGGGGGTTAAATTTACACCCGTACCCCTCCGTTCCTGCACTACTGATGGGTATTGATAGTATATATTAAAAATAAAAGCTACATATCACATGACCTGATGTATGAATACGTATTAGTAGATATAGTAACTTTTATAGCTGTCAAATAAGGTTCTCACTATGAAAATTAGACTGTATCTATGTGAATTCTAACAAACTGGTGGAAAATAATAATTATGTATAAAATCTACCTAATAGCCTCAAAGAACTGATCGGTATCACACGAGAATGGGAGGCCAAGGATTTGTAATTCGATTCCCTGTCAGGTGCGGTATTATTTTTAATGAAGGGGGCCTATATACTATCACATTTAATGCCAAAATAAACAGTTTACTGAGTGGTATCGTAAAGTTCAATTGCTTTGAAAACGTTTCTGAAGAATGAATAATGTATGGCCATGGTAAAATAATAAATAACTAGCCCCATGGTGTGGTGGTCAGTGAACCTGGCTACGAGTCTAGGGGTCCCGTGTTCGATTCCCGTCTGGCACCTTGGGTATTTATCCCGAAAGAGGAACTAATCCAACTCTCTCCAAGGGTTGGTTGATTAGGCTTAAGTTAGGTTGTGTTTCCACTGGTTCCACACCCTAATACTCACCATCTCCTCATCTCATCCGGAAATGGAAAGAGCTTCCACGGAAAGGATGTACGATTAGTACATTCGGGCGTCCCCTGGGCAACGGTACTTTAGTTCTGGCTAATATTTCCACTACCTCGGTTGGGTATAAGACGCGGTGCGAAATCAGGCAGGGTGTGATTAATTTGGAGTTCACTACAATTACTGTCCAAATCACTGATAACCATTAGTTTTGTGTCAAGATAATTATAAACACCCATGTACACTTTAAAATGTAACGTGTTTTAGCTCATATCTTCACATCTTTTGTATTATGTATATGGTTAGTTAACCTATTAATTGTAATTTTCTGAAAACGGGTAATTCGAGTTCTAATCTGTTGGGTCTACTGAGGCTGGTTTTACCTAAATGCTTTCCCACTCCCCTTCCTTGTTAATGCGTGTAGATTACCTTTAAAATGCTACTCATTCTACCCTATTAGAGTATTAATAATATATGCGTATAACCTGAACGGGTAGCAAGACGCAATAATAAAAAATAATTATAATTTGCCATTAAAAAGTAATCAATTTATAAATAGTTAGCATTAAGGAAAATTTCACTTGTACTTCTATATCTGATCGCAGAGTGTAATATTTTTAATTTTAATTTAATTTAATTTAATTTTAATTTTAACTTTCTATTTAAACCAGTATAGGGAATTCGATTAAAGCCATAGGAAACCCTGGCCCGAAACAAAGAAATAACACAACACCCTTCTTTCGGCCGCCAATTCATCATTGTGAAAGGGAAGCCCTTATTTTAAAAAATAACAAATTTTTCGGTTGCATCTGAGAATCAAACGAGGAACCTTTAGTTGAGTCTTGGAATTGATTTATTTAGCAATGCGTCTTACTAACCATTCGGGTTATACGCCTATGTACTAATTCTAATGTATTAGAGATTAATTTAATTTAGAGGAAGTGTAACAGCATTTTCCTAAAGGGGGAACCATCAATGAAAACAAACCTCAGTACACCCAATTGAGGTTTGAAACCTGATCTCCCCACCGTCGAAAGTCATATATATTGAGAGAGTAATGCCTTAGACCATACGTCCACCGATGCGTATTTGGGATCGATTGATTCTTGGTTTGGCTGAAAAGTCTATCATTGGTTAAATTTGGGAATCTCCTTTCACAGTTATGAATTAATGTATGGTGTTGTGTTTATAATACAATTATGTTAGTTTAAGTTGTGCGCTGATATGATAGATCTGTTTGGAAAGTGCACGCTAAATAGTTTTAACTACTATCTTTTTTTTAAACACGATAAGTTTTCGAACCGTGGGCGATTGGTTGAGCCCTGAGAATGGACAATATACAGACGGCCCTAAAAAACATGACAGGTGATTTCTAACACCAACTGATCATAGGACGAACTCCCTTTTTATTTAACTGTTGTGTACCTGTGTTACTCATGTGGTCCGTATCCTGTTCCACAGAAGACCGCTATGTACACGGAGGCCGTGGTTACGCCGAAAAAAAGATAATTCAAGACCTCCCCCCCTAAAAAAAAGAATAAAACAGCGACCCGAACCTGGTACCTATAAACGGGTCTTGTAGCGCGGTAATTTGCTCTTGTTCTGATGTTTCTCTTGTTACTTCCCCTCTCTACCTCCCCTTCCAACCGCAAGGTGAGAGCTCCCGAATACAACAAGGGCGACAAACTCCGAATTATTTCTGTCTGAATTATTGCGAGCACGCGTGTCTTGGCAACGTCTGTTACAGAATTCTTTCTTTAGTCTTTTTTTTTTTTATAACGCGTCTTATTACCCGTACGTGTTTTGATTATGTTATTCGGGTACGGATAAGGAAGATAGACTGCAAAGTAAAATTAACCCGCATTTGCGTGGAGGAAGAGTAGAGAACCATTATGTTGGGGGTGTAGGGGGCGTGAGAAAGGACAAATGTTTTTGTAGTTTTTACAGTAAAAAATTATTTTTGGCCAAACTAAATCAAATATTGCTCCAGTAGAAACATGAAGTTTAATTTTTTTCACATGATATCAACGGTTGTTGAATATCTGTCATGAGCATAGCTTACACACTTCTTTAAATGAAAGGAAAAAATTGTTGTTAAATTTTAGAACACCCTTGACAGATGTTCAACAACGGTTGATATCACCACGTGAGGAAAATTAAACTCTTATGTTTCTACTGGAGAATAATTTGATTTCCTTGGACCAAACATTTTTTGCCATAAAAACTGCAGAAACCCCACCTTTTTCTCTCGTTCCCTGTACTCCTACCTTAAGGAAAATACTTAGTACGCTCAGGCGGGACTCCAACCCTAGTCTCTCCATCAATTATAGCAAACCAAACTGGACGAGCCTGCTATTTAATCAACTTGCACACCAGTACAGGTAGGCATACTGGTAAAGTCAAGCGTATATATTCAATTTTATAATATTCAAGTGCGCTTTCCAAACACCAACCTATATCAACATACACACTAAATTTTATTTGTAGAATTCCGGTGACATACATCCACACAAAAGGGCCGATATTTTAGTCTGTCTCACATATTGCCATCAATTTTTAGTGACCGTAACCGTACGTTTGATACAAGAGTTTCTATATTTGTGTTCCTCATGTCCTACTTCAGCCAAGATTTAATAGGAAGGGCATTTTAGAAAATACAAACATACAATAGTTATAGAATTTTTACTAGTTTTAGTGTTGTTGTATAAGTATTACTATTATATATAAGAATTTACAGATCCAGAGCACATTACTTGACGTATGAATACGTGAAAGTAGGTCTAGCTGCTTTAGTAGCAGTCATATATGGTTCTTCATATGAAATGGGACAGTACATGTTTGGGATTTCTGTATATTTGCATTAATGGGGTGAGGAAAACTTAAGTACCGCGTTTTCGTGGAGAGGAAAATAACATCAAGGGAAAAACATATACTACAACAAACCAGGATATTGATAAATCAATCAAGAAAAGATCAACGTCTTTGACTATGCACCAACTGGTGGGAGTTTTTTTTTAAATAGATGGCTAGCGACACAGCGTGTCTCGAGTAGCCGGTTAGTGCCTTCACAACGTGCCTCTAGTTGCTTGATAGTTACCTCTTAAGGTGCCTTCACAGTGCACCTACAGGAGCTTCCTAGCCCACTCCCAAGATTGACACCTGAGTGTTCTCGGCGACGACGGAACCGTCCAATTACTGTCCTCGTGCTAACCACGTCCTCACGACCAGTGCAACGTTATTCACCTGTGGGATCAGGTGGAACAGTTCTTGCATCGGCACCGTCTTCTCGCACAGATACTACTACTGCAGTGGTGTTGTCAGGGCTGGAGTGATCTGGAGGAAGGGGGGGGGGAGGTATGACGACGACACATCTCTTTGTCTGTCACACATGGTCACTCCCACTTCTTCTACACCGGACGTACCGAATAAAAGTGAAGGAAATATTTAAAAGGTAATCAAGCCGCATTTGCGTGGTAGGAAAGCTAGAAACCGTTGAGGGAAAACCACCCTCACTAGATCCGACCATGATTCGAGCGCCGTCATCAATAGGCCAATCTAACACGAGAGTGACGCCTTAGACCGTTCTTCCACTGAAAACCCGCCTCGGTGGCGTAGTTGGCTAACGCGCCAGTCGTGTTGAGTCAGACCACCGAGGACGGGGAGATTGAGGTTCGAATCTCGGTCGGGTGAACTGGGGGTGGTTTTTCCTAAATGGTTTTCCACTCTCCCTCCACGCAAATGCGGGTTCACTTCCTCTAAATTCAACCTTCCCAATTCCTAATCTTTTAGTGGAATTAGTACTTAAGCGTATAACCCGAACGCGGTGCTAAAATTAAAAATAAAAAAATAAAATTCCACTGAAGATGGTAATAATAAACTGCCCACGTCGGTGGTGTAATAGTATAGGGCGTCATTCTCACAATGGACTTGACTGCTTGTCGGGTGTAGGCCTACTGAAAGTGATTTTTCTTAAATGATTTGCCAAACTTCCTCGTGAAAATATGGATACACTTCTTCTAAATTCAGCCTTTACCATCCTTAACACATGAGCGTAATTAGTATATACGCGTATAGCCCAAACGGTTGGTACGACGTGGTGCTAAAAAAGAATCTACGCGGTAGGGATGAAGAGAATATCTGTTACAGAAAATGAACAAACATTTTCTTGGAGAAGGAATGGAAGAAAACCACATATATATTCAGTGTATTCACCTGATATTCGAATCTCAACCTCTCCATGACTGGCAATCCAGTCTATGGTGAATCTGACACATTAGACCACTTTACCACTGGTGAGAATGGTATTCTCCTTATTTAAAACACAGGTAGTGTCCGAAAGAAAGATTTTTGTTCGTTGACTACGATTTCCATTCGCAAATAAGACATTAGTGTGTTTAAATGTGGACGTGCAGTTTGTGTATGTGATATGTTAACAGACTTGATTGGCTGCGTGCTGAGAGTAGCCTTTTTTTTTTGTCAACAAATGTACAGTAAGTTACATCCCATAAATAAAATTAAATAACTTTAGATGAGATTAGAAAACAAAAATATAAATTGAATAACCCGATAACCTAATGGCCCTTGTGTTCAATTCTCACAAATAAATAAACGCGTGTATTTGTAAGTAGTAACTATGTAGATATTGTCATGTGTTGTAGAACAGTCAATACTGTGACCACACATATAGACTCCCGTTAAAAAAAAATTGTGACAAATAAGTAGGCCTAACGTTCATGGATTAGTAACGCATTTAAAAAAATCATGAATAATGTAAGCTTACAGATTTTTATTCATTTGAGGTACTTAATGTGCACTTTTTGAACCTAATGATTATATCAGCACACAACTTAGACTAATTTAAATCTAGAACAGACACAACATCCAGTACCCTGGCAGTTAATTAATCACTGTGAAAGAGGAAACCCACATTTCAACGATGATAAATATTTCGTCCATGCCAGGAATCGAGCCTGGGACCCAATGTACAGTTAATTTAGAAAACGTGCTAAGAAGATGAGTAATAAGGAGCATTTAAATCTTACTAAAGATAATATGCTAATGGTATTCCTCTATTCTATATTTCTTGGTTATTCTGATGATGGCGATAGTTCGCCGAAACGTGTCGATTAATAATTCTCGTGCTGAGGACTTTCCGGTTTCTGCATTACTTCAACGAGTAAGGGACTACTTCCATCAACAAGTAGGTGACTCTTAAATTATTAATTTTTCTTTATTACTTTCTCTAGACCCCTAGAAGAGAGAAGTATTGTGATGGTAAAAAAAAAAATTGAACTCTAGACTTTGAAAATGTTGACGTTTCGTGACGCCCCTAAACTAAAAAAATTTACTCTCGCGATGTCGCTTGTCTATCTGTGCTTCTGTATACCGGCCTGGAGTCGAAACCAGTTTACCGATCGGGTTAAAACTCGGTAAAATTATATAGAGTTTTCATAAAGTTCCCATGAGGAGGTTTGGGAATCAAATATCCAACCCTAAAATTAAGGGTAGTTTACTGAAGATCAAAAAGAGATCAAATCCATTTTCTCAAGAAAAAAATAACTCTTTGGTACACCCGGTCTATCTTCGCAGGAAAGCCAGAAAAAACTATAACCACGCCATTGTCCACGTGTCCACTGGTGGAAGGATTAAATGTTAAAATAAACCTTCAAAATGTTTTGAAACTCTATATTTATACTTATTTTCTATTTATATTTATTTTTATATCTAAGTACCATGTGTAGAAAATTTAACTAAATAATACAATACTTAATTTTTGCCAAAAAAAAATTGCGTTTTGTTATTTTAATTTAAAAAAATGCAAAAATACCTACCTTAACACGCGCCGCCCTCCATCTAAAACCACTCTCGAAATATATTTCTCCTGTTTCTAAAGTAAAAATGTAGCCTACATAAATAAAACCAGTAGCTTAATAGGACCACCAAGACGCGTTTCAAACCACAGTCTTGACATTTATGGGTTTATTTGGCTAATTGGCAATCTGTCAAGACATCACTGCATGCTACTGATACATCATGATTCTTGGGACCCTTCTTTTTTTAGTTGTGTTTCATGCTTCCATGATTTTTTTAATTTGATTAACTACTTGATGCTGTCATGTATCTGTTATGTTCACGGTAAATATGTCAAAACGGTTAAGATAATATTCTCCGTCATTTTTTTTACAAGGTTCGATAGTAACAAAGCGGCGAGAAAAATGTGTATCGCAATAAATTAACGTGAGGTGTTGAAGTTAGGAGAGTGATTTAATGTTGTATATTTGATACTTAGTAAATTGACAAAATATACTACGGGGAAATATAAGTCGAAACCAACATAACAAAATATTTGTCGCTTAAAGATGTACAGTCTGATTTGGATAAAAAGAAACATTTTCTGACAGTAAATGTAAATATATATTTTAGCACCATGCTTACTACGTGTTCGGGTTGTACGCCTATGTACTAATTACGTTAAAATGTTAGGGATTGAGAAGGTTAGATTTAGAGCAAACGTATTCGCATGTGCGTGTAAGTAGAGTGGAAAACCATGAAATAAAAACCCCTCTTATCACCCCCGACCGGGATTCGAAACCCAAACTACCCATCATCGTCAGTCTAGTATATTTTGAGAGTTATACCTTAGACCATGCAGCCAATGAAGTGGGGTTTGACAGTTATAAAAGTTACTGAAACCTTGCCCGCTTTGGTGGTAGAATGGTCTAAGGCGTCACTCTCGCAAAATATTGGACTGCCGATGACGCTGAGGTCGGTTTTCAAATCTCAGTTGGGTATTGTGATGGTGTTTTTTTCCCCCTAAACGGGTTTTAAGCCTCCCTTCACCCAATTGAGAGTCCACTTCCTCTAATCTCAACCTTCCTCGTCTTTATTACACTAGCGTAATTAGTACATGTGCGTGTAGTATGAATTGTTGGTAACATGAGGTGTTAAAAAATGATAGTAAATTAAGTAATACAAACACCATTTTAATACATCCATAAGCAAGGCCGTAGCCAGGAAGGGGTTTTGGGGGTTCAAACCCCCCGAGAAATTTTATGAACAGAATATATATGACTTTATTTATGGTTCAAACAATATTAAAATTAAGATACAAATACAAATTAGGGTGCTGTGTTGCCATAAAAAGCACTTCAGAGAGCTTCTAGAGGTGTTAAATATTTTGAAATTTTCCTAGCCTTCGGCATTTTGGGGTTATTTTACCATAAAAAAACTTCACAGAGCTTCAAAAAGTGTTTAATATTTAGAAATTTTCCAAGCCTTCTGCAGTTAGTGAGTTATTCTACCATGAAAAAAACCACTTCAGAGAGCTTCTAGAACTTTTTATAATTTAGAATTTTTTTCTAGCTTCCAGCAATTGGGGGATGTGCCCACCAAACCCCTCCTGAAATTATTGGCTGGCTACGGCCTTGCTCATAAGTCAAGTTATGTGATATAAAACTTGTCACGTTTAAAGATACTATCAACAACCTGGTGGTCTAGGGGTAAGGTGTCAGACTTCTGTGCTGGGCGTCTGGGGTTCAATCCTTGGTCCCGGCACAGATGTATCTGATTGCTGAACCATTCCTTCACCTCTGACAAGACGTCTATTAATCACAACTTGTGAATGTGTGGAATGAGACCCCTCAACCGTGGTTCGGATCCCACGTTAAACTGTAGGTCCTCCATTTCATCTCATAATCAGCCTACCAGTACATCTTAGGCGTAAGTGCGTATAGCCCGAACGGGTAGTAAGACACGGTGATAATAGTAATAATAATATCAACAGCCATTAAAAATAATACAAATTAAAGTAAAATTTTTAATCAACGATGATCGCAATAAAAAAGTTTGAAATTTCTAGAAAGTCCTTCTTACCAGAATCCTACTATAGACCTACACCCTTGGACAAATAATAAATAATCATGTAAACACCTTAAAAGTTTAGATTTGCCACAACAAATCGAAAGTTTTTATAGCAATGATTAGTACCGGTGGGAAAAAAGGTTGATGACGCTAGTCTCGTCGTGTCTAGTTTGCCGGAGACGGGAATGTCAAGAGGTTTTCATAAATGGTTTCCCACTCTCCCTCCACACAAATTCGGGTACTCTTCCTTTAAATTTTACCTACCTCATCCCTACTCAACTAATATAAATATACGGATGGGTGGTACGACGCAGTTCACGTCCTGAATCCTTGGGCCACGGAGCCGGCTCAAACAGGAACCAAACCTCATCCAGTTACGCCGGTCGGTATCGTCTTAGTGGCGTTCATGTTGTTCGTCAATGAATCCAGTCACTCATTAATTACCTCACTTCCCCTCATTTATTATCAATTAGCCTGAGTCACGCGACACTGTAGCCTGGAGGAGGGACAACATTACAACTTCAAATCCTTGATCTGGTACAAAACTTTTTTTTGTCAAAATAAATCAAATCTTGCTCCAGTAGTAACGTGGAGTTTAATTTTCTTCCCACGGTGACATCAACAGTTCTTGAATATCTGTCAAGGGTGTTCTGGAATTTAATGACAGTCTCTATTCATTTAAAAAGTTTGTCATCTAATGCCGCTATGCTCATGACAGATATTCAACAAATGTTTATATCAGCATGTGAATAAAATTAAACTCTGTTTATATTAGAGCAATATTCTACTTATTTTACCAAAGAATTAAAAAAAACTAGCTTGGACGGTATTGGTGGAACTATTTGCCGACGCTGGTTATTCAATGGAAAAGAATAACGTACTTGGTTTGCTCTTATTACAGATATTTATGATTATCTATTATCACAGATATTTATATTATATAAGAACAGTTTGCCTGCGACTATCCAGCCCTATGTACTATTCGTACTATAGATGTCAGTGTTTTGGTTTTGTAAATATTAAAGATGTTTTATTTAACTTTCCTTTTATATTTCGCATGGATTTTACGACTTCTGAACAGCTACCAATTTCCGCACGGATCAAATCGCATGGACGAATCCGCCCCGTCTGAACGTAGTCTTAGTTTAACTGGTGGCCTAGCTATGATAAATACAGGTGCTCTTTTATGACATACATTAATCGTGCCTACACGCGGGTGGCACTCACTCAATTGGACCAAAGTCTTGTCGTGACAAGCGAATTCAATTGTATTTTATATGGAAATAAATGACAAGTAATTGTTTAGAAAAAAAAAAGTGGCAAGAGTCTAATGGGTACTCCTCATTTGTTCTAAAGTGTGATTTGGGATACCATTAATTTCTAGCCCAAATGACTTTAGGCTAAATTACTTTGGAATAAGTGACTTTCTATGATAATAATTTTAGACTGACGGTTTTGGCCCAAATGAATTTTGGTGAAACTAATTTTAAGGCTAAAGGCTAGATTCTCATTCCATCTCATATCATACGATTTATTTTTCATTGCAACAGGCTCTTTGTATTAAAAAAAAAACAGTCTAATGTATCTTGTCCAAGTGTTTGAAAACTCATTAATATTGCAAAACAGAACAGTATTTAGTAAGTTAACAATCTCAAATCCCCCCCCACTCTACACCCAATTGGATTATCGCGCCTCACTTTCTTCATCAGCACATCTTCCCCGAGAGGTGGTCAGATTTACGACTCTTTAAACCTCATTAAAATGCCATCAGGCGTCCTATTAACACACTCACCTTAGTGTTCTGGGAAGTCTTAAGTTACGAGTCCAACCAACTTCGAGAAATGTCGAAAATGGGTTCGAGAGAGATGTGTCTCCAGGACATCGAATGCGATATTATCTTTCTATTTTATTTTGTAAAGTGGTCATTCAACTTACCGTCGTGTTCACAAAAAGTGGTCTTATAATCTGGGCTCATTGGTTATCTTTTTAAGTTCTCATATAAATAAAGTAGATCTACTGTAATCGTGAACATTTTTGAGCTTGAGATTATTATGCTGACATTATATTGAGATGAACACAGTTCATACTTACACTGCTGACATTATACTGAGAGGAATACAGTTCATAATTTACACTGCTGATATTAGACTGAGAGGAATACAGTTCATAATTTACACTGCTGTCATTAGACTGAGAGGAATACAGTTCATAATTTACACTGTTGTCATTAGACTGAGAGGAATACAGTTCATAATTTACACTGCTGTCATTAGACTGAGAGGAATACAGTTCATAATTCACACTGCTGACATTATACTGAGAGGAATGCAGTTCATAATTTACACTGCTGTCACTAGACAGATGAATACAGTTCATAATTTACACTGCTGACATTAAACTTAGACGAACACAGTTCCTACCTTACACTGCTGACATTAGATTGAGAGGAACACAGCCCTATTCATTGTGGATGATTTCACCCATATATGATTTTTACTAGGGCCTTCCCAAACAATTTTCACTGTAGTGCTGGTGCATTTATTCTCATAGCACTTATGTATAAGCCTATTACTAAGCGAACAAATACAGTAATAAAGAATTAGCTAACACCAAAATATCAACTCTAGTGCCAGAATTTTTTTTTTATATTTGAGTAACATCATAAATTAATAACGTGCATCGTTGGGCTCATCTAGTTTGGTTTTCCTGTGATGGAGAGGTTGGGGTTTGAATATCAGCAAGCTATTAATTTTTTCATTGAATAAATTCTCCCAACCTCCACGTAAATGGGGCTACATTTTCTATTCAATTCCACCCTCCTCATTCATACTCCATTAGCGTAATTAAAATGTGTACAGAACGAATGCAGTAGAAAAATGTATTAAAGAAAATCATGATACATACATATTAATCTGCTTTAGGCTCAACCTGGATTTAAAATGGGACCCCACAGACCCGCAGATGTGACCCGTCCACCTTTAAGCCACGGGAATGGGTGTCAGGGTTCCTAATAAAAGTTGTTAATTCAAGAAGTTGAAGGTACAGCTATCTATGTGTTTATAAATAGTTCTTGTTCAATCTAGTAGCTAGTTGCTGTTGAACTATTTTAATTAACAAGTGGCGGGTCTCCTCCGTTTCTCGCGTCCCATTAGCTTTCATTCATTGGGAGATGCGTGTAAAAACCGTATTATTGCCACTAATCTCTATCGTGTTGAAATAATGGACCATAATGGAAAAATGCCAGACTGCTAGAGTCTGATTTAGATAGGAAGGAGAGTCCTAAAAGTTAGTAAACAATTTTAATAGTTCACCCCTTTCAAACCATCCTACAACCTTTTTTCTCCCTCCCCCAAAATTACTTCCTTCAAAAGTATTAACTTGTATCAGTTCACCGCTTTAAATCCCCCACTAGAGTCCGTATTTCCTTCACAAGTAGTTTAAGAAAACAGTCCACCCCTTAAAAAAACCTCCCCCTCACAACCCTACGAGGTCTTTCCTTAACAAGTATTTCCTGAAAACAATCTAACCCTTAAAAAACCTCCCCCCCTAACCTACAAAAGTATTTCCTTCACAAGTAGTTCCTGAAAACAGTCCACCCCTTAAAAAAACCTCCCCCCTCCCAACCCTTCGAGGTCTTTCCTAAAAACAATCCAACCCTTAAAAAACCTCCCCCTCCCAACCTACAAAATTATTTCCTCCACAAGTAGTTCCTGAAAAAAAAAAACCACCCCTTAAAAATCCGCCCACCTTCCCAATCCTCGAAAGTATTTCGTCCACAAGTAGTTCCTGAAAACAGTCTCGTCCTTTAAAAAAAACCTCCCCCTCCCAACCGAGGTATTTTCTTCACAAGTAGTTCCTGAAAACATTACACCCTTAATAAATCTCACCCCTCCCAACCCTCCAAGGTATTTTCTTCACAAATAGTTCCTAAAAAACAGTTCACCCCCTTTCAAGGCCATTAGATCGGTCGCATGATATGTAACTGTCACATGAGTTAGCAATTTCCTAGCATGGCTTTCGAAATTCGAAAGTAATATTTTGACTAAACAATCACCCACATGTGTTGTCATGTGTATTAAATGGCAGGTTCATTCAGTCTGATGGGAAAGTTGAGGTTTAAGCCCTATCCAGCTATTTTTCCTTAAATGATTTCACGATCTCTCTCCATGCAGAAGTGGATCTGATACAGAAAATGGGCTTATAAACCGAACTAGTGGTAAGGCGCAGTGATAAAAGAAATACATTCAATGGCTGTTGCTACGGATTCACACCCCCCCCCCCCCCCCCAATAATTATCATTGGCGATGGCAGTTTTAAAATGCAGTAATCTTTCATTGAAAAACAGGTGTAATCCGAATCTCGAATTTGAATCCTGAATTTTAATTCAAACCTGGAATCCAAATTAGAATCCTCGAATCTGTAAAAATGTACAATTTTAATTGAAGTAAAAATATTTTAAATGTAATTGAAAATGTTGTTAAAGACTTGGTGTCACTAACAAATTATATTTTGTTTTGATTGTCTATTACATCGTAGACAACAAAGCTAACCCTTTTTCTCCTGTAAGTTAATTCTATTAATGCAATTTTGTCTCTTTTTTTATGTGATTTTGTTACCCTCCCAGCTACACAGGAATATATAGTTCTTTAAACCAATTGCTTAAAATTGTTAATTGATGTTAAGGTGTTCATAGTTGTAATCAATATACTATTTTGAAATCTTTAAGAAATGCCCTTGTTTGTTTATTTTTTTGTCGTAAAAATGACTGAGGTACTTTACATAAGCGTAAATTTACTATTTCAATCATTTCTCCGCAATTATTTGAGATAAGAAATAACTTATCATTGTAGATTTGTGGTACTATCACTAATAAAACACTTTTATTTGAAATATATTTTTATAAGACCAATAGCTTCTAGGCTATAAGGAAATATATATATATATAAATTTAAAGGTCTCTGAAATTTGACATTTGTTAATTGCTATGATTTTTGTGTGACAAAGCTGTTTGTTTTATCACAAAGCTTCTGTATCAGTGTCTACTGTCTTATTTAGACTCTTTACCCGCCTCGGTGGCGTTGTTGGCTAACGCGCTAGTCGTGTTGAGCTCGACCGCCGAGGACGGGGAGATCGAGGTTCGAATCTCGGTCGGGTGAACTGGGGGTGGTTTTTCCTAAATGGTTTTCCACTCTCCCTCCACGCAAATGCGGGTTCACTTCCTCTAAATTCAACCCTCCCAATTCCTAATCCATTAGAGTAATTAGTACTTAAGCGTATAACCCGAACGGGTAGTAAGACGCGGTGCCAAATATTATTATTATTATTATTATTATTTAGGCTCTTTGGTGGAGTGTATCTGCAACCACGTATATTATTTCATTTCGCAAATCTTACGAGTTTTTAGCTAATGTCTCTATTTTAAGAAAAGGAACGAGAAAGTACGCGCCGTGCAGAGTACTATTTATTTTAAAGATGTCATAAGTTTTATATTTTCTCATAAAATACAATGCACATAGTTTTCTCTTGCTCCGAAAGGAGGGTATTCCTCCAATGACGCAATACCACGTCGTGACGTAATCGGCGTAGTGTTGGGAAGGGAAAAAGAGCAAAAAAAGGGCGGGGCTAGGGGGTAGGGGAAGTCACGTGGTGTGGACAACGACCTCGTGGTCCTCAGTTCGATATCCACCCGCTCCCATTGTCATTATAGTTGCGATGCGCTGCCGCAGCTGATATTTATGTGCTTGCAGTCCTTGAGATGAGTTTACAAGATACTGATTGAGGAGATTGTCTTGAGCCCTAGTGGTATAGCCGCGTATAAATATAAGTACACAAAGGTTTTTGGCAGGATGATCCTTTTAGAAAATATAGGCACATTTTCTTATAGGTCAACATTGATAACGTTTTAATTTTTTGTGTTATTTTATTGCTATTAATAATATCTATCAAAAGTGACAATTACTGACATGACTTGACTTATTAATACGTGAAAGTAGATCAAGTAGCTTTTCTAGCTTTCAGATAAGGTTCTTCTTATAAAAGTTGGACTCTATAAATGCAGCCATGTCGTCAAACCAGTATTGTAAGATCTGAGCACCGTGTTTGTTGTTTAGAGGAGGTTGAATATAGACCTAGAATATCCTGTTTCAATCCTAAGTGCAGATTTTTTTAAATACAATTTATATATTAGTATGTACACGATAAGTATAATAACTGGCGTTTGGGATAGGTTGTATAGCATCATTACAGTTATGTTTCTTTAGTTTGTAAGTCACATTTCAATATAACCTCGTTTTCAGAAAACGTCGGTCACGGGGGCGGGGAGATCGGGGTTCAACTCCATACCGAATGAACTTGTGATAATTTACAAGTTGTGGCTGTCTTTGTGAGCTAGCTGTCTTTTCTTCTCACTAATCTGAGTTATTTTTTTAAAAATACAAATAAGAATAAAACACAACCCTTAGGGTTGAACCCAGACATATATTTTAGAGCTATTTAATTAAATTATGAAAGTTTACAGGAAGATCAGTGTGTTGAGCCTGGATATTTAAAAAAATATATTTGAGGCCATCATTATTAACAGTTGTTACTAAAAGTTAGGAATGAAGAAGGTTGTTTAGTGGAGGAAATGCATCCGCATTAGAGTGATAAACAGCCTCAGTATATCCGGGGTCACGGAACCCAGTCGTAAGGTACCGGCACGAGTTAGGCGGCCGGGACGCGATCTGGGCCCGCGCACGCTTCATATAGGTGTGCACTAGAATGTCTTTGCCACCTCCCGGTACTGACAGTTCTACGGAAATCCGGTCGGGGCGCCTCCTCGGGGCGGCCCTGGGCAATGTGTGTCGAGCGTGCTCCACATAGCTAAGACCCCGGCAGGTCATCTGTATGTGAGGAGGAAACTCCTGGACATGCACTAAGCGGTTGGTGGTGCGTACCCGTAAGGGGATAGCCGGTCAGGGCACCTCCACGAGGTCCCCGCTGGGCAACTTCGGGTGGTTGGTCTCGGAGGGAGTTGAGTGATGGTGCGGAATGGAAGGAATGGTGACATTGGGTAGACCGGAGACCTAAGGCCAGGAATGTGGCAAATGGGCAGTGCGGTGATGACATCCAAGCAGGAATGCAAAGACCTCTGCAGAGCTGAGTGCGGCAGTTGGTGAACTGGTGTCTTGAGGAGATCTGGAGACCGAGTCTGGTGGTCGGGGACCAAATCGGAGATTGTGGCGATCGTGGTATGGTGGTGAAACGATGAGACAACTACCCGGAGGCAGAGCTCCTGACCTCCTCGTGATTGGGTGGATCACTAAGAGGGGCCAACTCCTGTCCTCATCCGTTCCCAATGAGGATGGGATTTTTCCCAAGTGACCCAAGGCAGGCTGGCATGGGAGGGCTGGTCCTGGTTTTATTCTGGGTGCACAGAGTATACCGGAATGGCACTCATGAGCTCTGGCTCATGTCCGGTGAAAAGGCTCCGTTCCCAACGTAGTGGTGGTGCGAGTCGGGGGACGGCTTTCTAGAGGTTGCGCCCCCGAGCGTCAGAGAAGCCACTGGCTTATAGTGTCGTAGCATTATGCTGGAAAATACCTAATTAGGTTCGTAGAGGATTAGCCTCAGTATATCCCGTAGAGAAGAGAGCCTCGAGATCCCCATTACCATAAATTTTGTCTATTTTGAAATCTACACCTTTAAACATGCTACCATCATCTAAGACCTGCATCGGTGGCCGCATAATCTAAGGTGCTACCCTCACAATATACTAGACTGCCGATGACGGGGAGATTGTGGTTTGATCCCGGTTGGATGTAATGAGGATAGTTTTCTTAAATGGTTTCCTACTCTCTCCATGCAAATGCTGGTACACTTCTTCTAAATTTCAATCTTCCTCAAACCTAGCCCATTAACGTAATTAGTATATAAACGTATAATCCGAATGTATAGTAAGACGTAGTGTTAAAAATTTGATTATTTCGGAAAACTGGAAAAAGTATGCGTACAATCTTTGAAACTTTATATAAATGTATCATCATAAAAATAACAAATAATCAGTATAAGCTGCGTATCAGAGTTTATCTTATGACTTATGAGTGTGTTTTATCTCTTGTTCAAAGGTATAACCGTAGAATTTGTATACGAGTCCAATTTTATATGAAAGCTAGAACATTTAATAGACTACTTTCACGTATTCATACGACTACTCATCTGAACTGTGGATATCATCTTTGATCAATATTATCAAAACCTATAAAATAACACTAATATAAAAGTAAAATAGTATAAATGTTGACCGGAACCGACTATCCGCATTTAACTACGCTAGTTGGATAGGGACGAAAAAGGTAGGCAAATATATATATATATGCCTACTAATTACGCTGATGGTTCTAGGGATGAAGGAATGTTATATTTATAGGAAGTGTACCCGCATTTGCGTGGAGGAAGAGTGGGGAACCGTTTTGGAAAAATCTCCCTCAGTACACCTGACCGGGATTCGAACCCCGATCTCCTTGTCATCGGCAGTCTAGACTTTTGCGAGAGTTACGCCTTAGAGTATTTAACCACGGAAACCGGTTTCAATAATTGTAGAATGTGCGTAATTTAAACCCAATTAGTTAAGGTTGACCTAGAAATATTAGAATAAATTCTCACTCTTTCACTGTTCTAAACAACATATTGAAAATGCTATCTCACACTATTTTGCAATCATAAAGTTTTTTCGGTCAAGAACCTTCCTATATTAACTGACTAGATATTTGGCAGTGGAAATAATAAGCTATTCAAGAAGTGAAGAAATTGATAATCCCCTTATTTACGTTGGTATGGGATTAAAGCCCAGTTTACAAGTTTGGATTTAGTCTGTGGAGTCATGTGCCAGAATAATTTAATACACATTATGTGAATCAACACGTGCTTGGAACTTCAGCTTGGTCCAGCGAACGACTTGAGAATGTATTTTTGTTGCACTCGTACGAGCCATCCACACATTTACACAAATGGGGTGGAACGAGACAGATAGGATTTTAGAGGAAGTGTACCTGCATTTGCGTGAAGGGAGAGTAGAAAACATTAAAGAATTGAAAATGAAAAATAAACTATATATTTCTACTAGAGTAATATTTAATTTATTTGGGCCAAAAAAACTGCAAAAAAAAGATATTTTCTTTGCTTCCCTATACTTCCACGTACCCCCTGATAAGAGTATATAAGAAATTCTTCCTTCAACCGATTTATACTTACAAGTCTTGGTTTTTAATGAGACAAAATAATACCAATTGGCCCATAGCCGTAAGTTAGGGTAGTGCTAGCAAACTGATACTGACTCTTTGAGTCATTGGGTCAGTCCCGACTTCGAGCACGACGCGATTTCCAATATTTTCCTTTGTCCAATGTTTGTGCACCGTCCTAATTTAATTCTCTTTGGTTGATTAGTTCAAATCTACTTAGTCATTACGGTTTATGAAGCATAGATATCATAAACATATCTTATTACTAAATTAGCTTACGTATATTTTCTAAACATAAGATTATAGTAATATTAGATAATCCAAAGGCAACAGGACTAACCAAAACACCCTTACTCTAATAGACACCGGATACCACCACTGACCTAATGCGATTGTACTTGGTTCCCACCAACCACCATTATAAAATGAGATTGGATTTGTATCCTGAGATTAGTTTTGGCCTAATGAGATTGCACTTAGATCCTGGCACCCCCAATGACAAAATGCAATTGTACTTAGATCCTAGCACCACCATTGACCAAATTCAATTGCACTTAGATCCTGGCACTCCCAATGACCAAATGCAATTGTACTTAGATCCTGGTACCCCCATCGACCAAATGCAATTGTACTTAGATCCTGGCACCACAATTGACAAAATGCATTTGTACTTAGATCCTGGCTCCCCCAATGAAAAAATGTAATTACACTTAGATCCTGGCACCCCCAATGACAAAATGCAATTGTACTTATATCCTAGCACCACCACTGACCAAATGCAATTGTACTTAGATCCTGACACCACCAATGACCAAATGCAATTGTACTTAGATCCTGACACCACCACTGACCAAATGAAATTGTACTTAGATCCTGGCACCACCAGTGACAACATGCAATTGCACTTGGATCCTGGCACTACAATTTACCAAATGCAATTGTACTTCGACAATGGCCTTATCGGTAGCAAAATACTATTACTATTGGCTCTCTATTATTGTATCGGTCTTCCTAATAGTACGGATACGTTTTTTATGAGACTTTCATATTATAAAAGAGAGTTTTATAGTCTCCTCCGAATAACCGGCCCTGGTTCAACGATTCAGGTATTATTATCTTGTGGACGCAGGTTGGCACAGTATATACCCAGCAGCACTCCATGTTGGTCAGACAGGAGTACCTGGCTGGCGTCACCCGGCTCAACAGAATACAAGCCGTCATTACGTGAGATCTCATCGGCATTTATCGCCAAGAGTAGCTCCCACTGGTTTGTTAAGTACCTCAAATAACACCTTCAAATTATATTCCGTGCTCCAAGTTCGTTGAGCAAAAATTGATTAGTTGCTTATAGTTTTTAGGAAGGGTAAAAACTATTTAATATTCAGCCTATTGCATCTCGGTAACCAAAGCAACCAGCAAGGTATTTTTTTTTTAAACTTTAATTTCTAGCTACATTTCTAGAGTGAAGCTTTAAATAGAAAGACTTAAATGTAATCCACTTCAGTGGCCCCATGGTTTAAGGCATCATACTCGCACTATAATGGCATTTGCATGGAGGTAGAACAAAAAGCCATTTAGGAAAAACACTCTCAGTATACCAGACCAGGATTTGAACCCTGATATCCCTATCATCGGTAGTATAGTCTATTTTGGGAGTGACGGCTTAGAACAGAGGCTCCCAAACATGTTGAGACCGCGCCACCCTTCACATGTCAGATTTTCCGTGCGACGTCCTTGCACTCAATATTTAAAAATATTTTAAATGTAAAAATGCAAAACTAGAACCAAATTAAATTCCTGAATGAGAAGGAATCAGAGTAGACATGGTCAAGGGTCATATTTTTACATTTAATGTAGTAAAATAAATAATGTAGCCAATTAAATTAAATATTGCTATAGTAGATACTTTTAGATTTATTTTATTTTATTAGGTGTCATATTTTACGACAGGTCCATTTCTTTTGTGAGTGAAACTTAGACCTACGATGAGCCCTGTCCTCTGCCTCTTACTTCAGCTCCCATAATTTTATTCTTTCCTTCAAGTCATCCAATATTTGAACCCTCCTTCTTCCTAAACTCCTCTTTCCCTTAACCCTTCCTTCTATGAATTCATTCAGAAGTTCCTCCTAAGGATGTGTCTGATCCAGTTTGCTTTGTGCCGAAGAATTACATCCAAAATGGTTCTTTTCTCACCAACTCTTCTTAGGAATTCATTTGTCATCCTGTCTGTCCAACCGATCTTCTCAAGTCTTCTCTGGCACCAAATTTCAAAGTTCTCCAAGTATATCTTTTCCATCTTCCTAAGAGTCCAAGTTTCTGCTCCATACAGCAATATGCTCCAAATGTAGCATTTCATCTGCTTCTTCCTCAGTTCCAAACTCAACTTGCTGGTCAGCAGTAACCTCTTCTTGTGAAAGCCTCCTTGTCCTTGACGATCCTCGACCTAATTTCTTTGGTGCAGTAGGCATCCTTTGTCAGCAGACTTCCCAGGTACTTGAACGTCTCTACGTTTTCCAACTCAAGATTTATTTTATACGCGTATTAATTTCAGCAGCTATTTTTATACTGCCCACTTCATTGTCCAAACGGTCTAAGCCGTCACTATAGTGTTAGATTCACCTGCTGTGCAAACTTATTTACCTTAAATAAAGTTTACTTCTAGCCCACCTCAATTACATGTATTATGGGGCAAATATTGAGTTTTGGGATTTTTTTTAACTTTAGTAGATGCATGAATTTACTATTTTAGGCTGTTAAGGTGGGAGGCTCGGAAAGTGAGAAAGTTCCAATCTCTGTCAGGTTACACGGCATAAAATACAATGGTCTGTGTCGTTTTCTGGAACTACTTCTATAATCAGTAGTAGCTTATATTCCCTTTCACTCCTAATCTACAGCCACCCTTTGCCATGTCAATAAGAAAGAGAGGAAGGAAAACTACGAAATTTCTTAAATCAAGCTAAATAAGAAAGCTCGCTGCCAGTTCTCTAATATCTTAAAATTTTATGTTCAGAGTCTAGTAAAAAAATATTACTGTATTTATTAGAGAATAGATCTAGAGCCCATTTTTCATCAAATTTGGAATATTTCGACTAATTTAGCGTGAACCATATTTTGAAATAACACATCTTGGAAATTAATATTAAGTTAGAGTGAATGTCTGCGCGGCAATTTCTCACTTACCGAGGCGGCCACCTTAATCGTTGTATAGCCTACACCTGGAAAGAAGGCCACGTTTATTATGTTAAACTATGAATATCCAAACGCACACAAAAATGGAGGTTGAGATAAATAAGACAGGCTATAAAACATACTATGATTTATAACCGAGAAAACGTTATACACCTTTCTCTTTACTTTTGGGATGACCTCAAATTTAAATGGTGATCATAAAACAAAAATCAAACAAAAATTGACATTAACAAACACTTCCCAAAATATTAGAATATAACATTTTCTTGGCGTCATTTATAATTTGGAATTTTAAAGTTTCTGAGACTAATTCTCATATAAACTGTCGAGATGCATTTCAAAATATTTCGTAATGATCAATTGATCATACCACTTAAAAATAAAAATGATAATTTGAAATATTATTGTTATCTATTTGAATCTGTTTATTAAATAGTGACCTTACAAAATAAGTTTGATTTATTTTTATTGTGAAATCATGTAACCGTTATTATTTAATAATTAACAACCCACACCGGTGCGAAAGTGAATAAAAGTATTAGTCTTGTAATGTCTGGTATTAAGGCGATAAAGATGTCGGGTTTTGACTTTATAATCCTGGCTGGGTATACTGAGGTGTAAAGTTATTTTTTCTATAAAATTCCCACCCTCTCTTCATGTAAATGCGGTTACACTTTCTATACACTCTACCTTCCTCCTTCCTTTTCCATTAGTGTAAAGGATTTTTGTAAATTCCGCTCTGTTTTCAATTTTGATGTAAATTACATCTCGTCGCTATAAGGGTGTTATGTATGTCTGTATTCCATTCCTCCCTAATTATCCCTTGGATAAAGAAAATTAACACAATAAATAATAGCACAACTAAAACAATTTCGTTACAGTTCAAACAATTATTCCAAAACGATCACATTTTTAGAATCGAATATTGGGATCAACCCTACAAAAATAATTATTTCAATAATGTGGTCAAGAAACGATTATTTATGTTGTCTATATAATTATTTAATGACTGTTTGATTCTTCGTTATGATTTGTCTATATAAAATTCAATTCACCGAAAAAAATTATGTCGAAACAAACATGTAATATATTTAATTTTCAAATTTAAAAACCCTACACAATGTCACCATTTATTTCTGAATATATTTTAGCTGGCTATAGAATTCAATTTTAGACCTGCGCAGCTACGTTAGAATAAAATTGAAATGTTTTTAAAAATCCACTTAATTTGGGAAGTAATTAACACTACTTTTGCTAACAATGACTGCCTCTGTGGTCTAGGGATCAGAATTCCTGGCTACAGATCCAAAGATCTCGGGTTCGATCACTAGTGCTTACAGAATTTTTCTGAGAAGCAGTAGGTTTGGAACGGGGTCAAACACAGCCTCGTGAGGACAAACGAAGAGAGGCTGCGATCTAGAAAACTAAGATTAACAGCCGAAGGGTCCATTGTACTGACCACATGACACCCTTTATCCGCAAATGTTAGCAATATTATCGCTAACGGTCGGTCGGTATAGCTCGGTCGCTGGCTCAAGCCACGGAGTTTGCTAAAGATGGGATGAATTTCATGCAGGAACTGGGAGTCATAACATCTTCTGGACGTAGTTCACGCAGGAGCTGGGAGACATAACATCTTCTGGACGTAGTTCACGCAGGAGCTGGGAGTCATAACATCTTCTGGACGTAGTTTACGCAGGAGCTGGGAGTCATAACATCGTCTGGACGTAGTTCACGCAGGAGCTGGGAGTCATAACATCTTCTGGACGTAGTTCACGCAGGAGCTGGGAGTCATAACATCTTCTGGACGTAGTTCACGCAGGAGCTGGGAGACATAACATCTTCTGGACGTAGTTCACGCAGGAGCTGGGAGACATAACATCTTCTGGACGTAGTTCACGTAGGAGCTGGGAGTCATAACATCTTCTGGACGTAGTTTACGCAGGAGCTGGGAGTCATAACATCTTCTGGACGTAGTTCACGCAGGAGCTGGGAGTCATAACATCTTCTGGACGTAGTTCACGCAGGAGCTGGGAGTCATAACATCTTCGGACGTAGTTCACGCAGGAGCTGGGAGTCATAACATCTTCTGGACGTAGTTCACGCAGAAGCTGGGAGTCATAACATCTTCTGGACGTAGTTTACGCAGGAGCTGGGAGTCATAACATCTTCTGGACGTAGTTCACGCAGAAGCTGGGAGTCATAACATCTTCTGGACGTAGTTCACGCAGGAGCTGGGAGTCATAACATCTTCTGGACGTAGTTTACGCAGGAGCTGGGAGTCATAACATCTTCTGGACGTAGTTCACGCAGAAGCTAGGAGTCATAACATCTTCTGGACGTAGTTCACGCAGGAGCTGGGAGTCATAACATCTTCTGGACGTAGTTTACTTCAACCCAGTGTAAATATGAAAATTGATGTCCGAATGTGTAGTATAGGACGTGAAGCATTTATGTTTTTTAATTGATAATATAATCTATTATTGAGATACAGCTCATTTCCGTAATTATAATCATTCATCCTCCCAAGATTCACGTTTTATATATACTTAATTGTAAAGCGTTGCTTTCTTCCATCTTGATTATCTTGGAATGTACGCTGTATTTGTAGTATTGGCAGCATAAAGTCACAACCGAGTCACCAGTGGCTGTGATTTCAATAATAGCTCTTAGTGACTGATGATATTCACACGTCCATTACAAACTCTGTCTTAAAATATGAATGAAGAATGAGCCTGAGCATGGGACGACCCCTGGATAGCTCAGTGGTAAAGTAGTGGCACGCTTAGCCTAAGGTCCCGGTTTCAAGTTCCGTGTCCAGGTGTCAATTTACCATTTATTCGATTATTTATGTTTTAGATTGACTAAAGTACAGTATAGCATATATCAAATTTAGAGATGTAGCCTTTAAATGCTCGAATACCTTGAAATCATTTAGGAAGATTAAATACCATAGGATATAAATTTATATATACTAAAATTCAAAGGAAAACAAATCTTATTTTGATTGACATTTTTTAAAGCTAGAATCCTGGCTATCATTCATGGACAAACTTAATAACCAGACTCCAGACAATTAAGTTAGGCCTATTAATCAATTCAATGTGAATGACGTATCTTAGACTCGAACTCAGTCTTAATCCACATAATTGCAATAATAATAATAATAGTAATAATAAAGGTGTAATACTATATCTATTTTAT
Source organism: Timema podura (assembly GCA_033556935.1). Taxonomy (NCBI): domain Eukaryota; kingdom Metazoa; phylum Arthropoda; class Insecta; order Phasmatodea; family Timematidae; genus Timema; species Timema podura. Next base: position 41,208,006 of record JAVRXN010000004.1, on the reverse strand, counting down.
GTTGAAAATAAAAGGTGAGTTGGAATAAATTGTACCAATAAAAATTAATCTGTCTACGCAAATAAGTTTATCTTGAATGTCTAGCACGTTTTCTGAGATTTGCATTTGGACTCATAAGTCAAATAAAGATTCAGATTATAAATAAAAATAAAGATTTAACCTTTCTCTAACAATGTATGTAGCATTTTTCGACCAATTAACCTCATTTATCAATACCAAGTTCAACTTAAAATGATTCACAGCTTTTGATTAAAAGTAAAATAAATCACTCACTAAAAAATGACTATCAAACAAACGACATATCGTTATAGACTTTCAGCTGAAACTTTGATAAGGACGTAGAGTCCAAGTTGACAGCTTAGTAGCTAATAAATCTGTTCTCCGGTTCCAGACTGTTGAGCGATTGCCAAGGCGAATGAAAGGAGCAACATTACTACAAGGCCAAGGATATATAAAGGCGGGTATCCATTTGTTGCATATCAGCGTATCGTGTCATCGTTGCTTATCAAATAATATGATACAAAGATAGGCAAGGGGCGCGATAGTTCATTTGTCGGTTTTTCACCGTCACATCAAAGGAATGATACGGCACCAGGTTGAAACATATGTGGATGGGATTAACATTTTACCGCGTTGCACGCTCATTCCTGTCGAAGACGCCCAGCAGAAACCTTGTGTAGAGATTTGGTTTTTGCTAGCAAGTTGTTTTTTTCCCTTATTGTTTTTATTACTATATTTTTTATCCGATGTATTGGAGTAAGGAGGAGACCATTCGGTTTATAGAAACATACATGTAGTCTCGTGTTTAGAAATTTTGGATTCAATAGAAGATAACTCAAAATTATTTGGGTGCATCCTAGTGAAATTTTTGTACAATCCAATGACAGACTAGAAATTTAAGTCAGCCAATAAACTTGTTTCAATGTACACCTCCTTACTTGCATATCATTTTGACACCCACCAACGATGTGATTTTCGTTTCTTATTTTCAATATCGAATAATGAATAAAAATGTAAGAGGCTGCTGCTATTTTCAGAGATGTGTTCATTGCTGCAGAATAACTAGAACTGAACACTCAAGTTCGATACGTATCGTAGTCTCGTGCGCTGCGTTTTAATATAGATACGCAGTGATGATATGAAAATAAATATATCAGAGAGTGTTTCATCGTATCGTATCACTAGATGATAGGCAACAACGATACGATATACGAGGATACGCATTAGTGGATACCCAGCTTAAGACGTTCCGAAACCGCAGACGGTGTCATCACGGGCTGAAGTTCAATTTCCAAAGGAAGGACCTTATCTGACAGAAAAGTCACTACATCTACTTTCATGTGAGCTACAACTGCCAGTTTTGAAAGAAAAAATCAATATCTTGAAATTACAATAATAAAATAGTAAAATATATCAACTTTGAACGCAAAAAATGTGTTTGTATGTATTTTATACACGAATTGGACTGTACTCACGTATCCGTCAATAGACAAAGGGGTGTCATGATAACTTTTTTTTTACTTCACCGTATCTTACTACCTATTCGGGCTATCCATGTATTTGCACGATAAAGGTAGAGTTTTAGAAGAAGTGTACTCGCGTTTGGATGGAGGGATAGCGGAATTGGTTTTTGAAATAACCACCCAACGGGATTCGAGCCTCAACCTCCCCACCATGAGCAAACCAGACCAGACTAGCTTAGCGCATTATTCCACGTGCCCACCAAAATCTCAAAATAGACTGGATTAACCAGGAAAACCGCACTCAGTGCATCTTGTTGGGGTTCAACCATAAGCCTCTCAGTTCAGAATCGGGCACTCCATTCTTGAGACACCCTGTATACGTAGGCTTACATTTTTATCACCACGTCTTAGGCTACTGCCTGTCAGGCTGTACGAATATTATGATAATTACGTTAATAGAGTAGGGATGAGGAAAGTAAGAATTTTAAAGGTAGTCTGCCCATATTTGCGTGGAAGGAAAATGAGAGGCCATTTAGGGGAAGCCACCCTCAGTAGACACGACAGGGATTTAAACCCCGATCTCCCTGCCATTAGCAGACCAGTCTAACACGAGTGACGCCTTAGACAGTTCTATCACTGAAGTGGGTCGTAGGTAGGCCTACAACATATGGGCATAACACAACCGCATTCTTGTTTTATTGTTCTTACGTCCACAAAGATTAAATAATTTGATATGGCCTGAAGGGTGAATCTTGAACGAATACGCGAATAAATTAACCGCTAGTTAATACCGATCGACTAAACCAGTCTCTAATTGGTACGATAATGACCTAGAGGACACAACTTGTCGCGGTGTATGTTGTAAGCCGAGTAACGGCCGACTAGAGATAGTCAGTCGTTAATAATTACAGTAATTGGTGACCATCACCCAGCTACTTACAAGTGAGATAAATATAGACTTCTTTGGGACGTGTAACACCTCCGTGCAAAACATAAGGTTACTAGGTTGTGTTGATCACAGACCAGAGGAGCGAAGACGGAAGATAAACTGCCGAAAAAAGTGGTGTGGCAGGTGGAGTAGGTATAACTTACCAAGAATTCTTGTAGAAAGAGAGGTTTAGAAAATACAAACATATTTTATGTGGCTTGAAATTGGTAGTATTTTAATACACAATTACTATTATTTTATAGGTATCGATTTTATCTATCGAAAATGACAGCTACAGATCAAATGACTTGACGTATGGATACATGAAAGTAATTTTAGTAATAATTTTAAGCTATCCGATAATGTTCTATCTTCCAGAATACTATTATAATGACATGCATTATTTTTCAATTAAATTTCATTAGTTTCTTGTATTATATTTGATAGTTCTAGAATATATGCAGTGTAACCTATATGTATGCTTCTTTGATTGCTGTTAAGACCAAGCATTATATTACTCAATGGTATGAGGCTTTTTAGAATAGACATCAAATCTTAATATCACGACGTTTCTTTTCTCTAAGCTCCCAATAACCTTCTGTACAACTAAAAGCTAAAGCTGAAGTGCGTCAATCTTAGTGACGTTTAACTTTGATACAGTAATGAGCTTATGCATTATTTATTTTCCTTTGATTTTTAAAAGGTTTATACTAAAGATTGGACTCTCTAATCCTCGACTGACTCAAATCCTTTTGGTCATTTTACAACAAAAATATTTTGCACAATTTTAACAAGTGTAGGCCTATAATTATAAGCTATAAATAGTGATTCAATAATTTAAAATAATTACACTTCACGAATTATAAGGGGTCAAACTTATTATACGCTTTTTGCGTACCATTGTTAATGTAAAGTAAATAGTGCTGAAATTTATTAAAATTAGACATTCATATGAGGTGTATAGAATAAAATATTTATAATATTAATATTACCATACATATTAATAATATTAATATTTTAACTATTTTACAATGGTAAGCCAAAAGCATAAATATCAAGTTCAACCACTTATAACTCGCGAAGTGTAATGATTTAAAATCATTGAACCACTATAAATACAACCCTCCTCATCCATAACTCATTAGCGTAATTAGTACACATGTGCATAACCCAAACTGGGAGTCAGATGCGATGTTAAAAAAACACCTTTACAGCCTAAACACATCTAAAACATGGGTGTTCTCCCTCGCAAAGCAAACTCTTTTATAGAACATATTTTAACATCATTTTTAAAACAAAAATATATAATTTGTATAGCTTGTGCAAAAAAAATTAAATATAACACTACTTAGGCCTAATCGTTATTTCAGTAAAATATTTTCTTAGATAGGCCTATTTATACTAAAAATACTCGTATCTAAATGAAATCATGATAACATTTTACCTCAATCGCACCGAACCAAATTCGAGTTAACTATCACACCAAGGTAAGTCATTATCAGTAAAACGATTTGATAATAGTTCCCAGCCTACAATTTTATCTCTATAATTCACCAATTAATTGGTAAACTAAAGCCAACACGTGTAGCTCCCGGTATAAACAGAATATTACATTTTCTAGTACATGTTGATTAAAAAATATTAAAACTTCTTATAAAAAGAAGTCAAAATTCACAACTCATTAAAATCATATTAAATATTTTTTTTTAATTAGAGGTATTTAACGGGTACTTTCTTAACAGAATGATAGTACATTACTTATAAATTAACTTAAATCTACAAAAGACACAACATCTAGGTCTTCGTCATTTATTCATCACTGTAAAAGGGGAAACTCAACTTTCTCAAATTATTCATTTTTCGGCCATTCCGAAGATCAAACCCAGGGCCCATAACTTATTAGGTAGACATGCTACTGACTGAACTAAGGTGTCAAACCATATAAAATATAAATGTTTAGCTTGGTGTATACTTACACACACGCATATATAGCCTACATGGTCTAGGTTTAAAGTCCCTACTAGTATTTAATTTACCATCTTTAGATTAAACTGTACAATTCGTTTACCTTGAAAGATAACAATCCTACCTTGACTGATTACATTATGGTAATATCTTATAATATATATCAAAGTGGAATTATTGAAGGCAGGTTTTCTACAGTTTAGTGTAGACAAAATTGATAATACGAGTTTGTATTAGCAGCAAAATTAAATGCTTAATAATTTCTCTAATTAAAATGAACTCTTAAGTAAGAACCTGTAAAGGGCCATGCTTGGATAAACTATTAAACTATAGTCGGACCTCGAATTGAAAAGCAAATAAAGAATACTAGAATGAAATCAATATTAATACTAAGGATTTTTACTTTCTCTCTATCTTACAGGTAGAGAAAGTATTGTGATCGTCAAAAAATTCGAACTCGAGATTTTGATGAATTTTGACGTTTCATGACTTCCTGAATCCGAAAAAGTGGTTTTTGAATTTCCGTCTGTCTGTCTGTCTGTCTGTCTGTACCTCCAACTAGAGCCTAAACTATTTTACCGATTGAGCTGAAACTTGATATCTAGGGTTTTCATAGGGTTGCCCCGAGGGGTTTTTGGAATTGGAAATCTACCCCTAAAATTAAGGGTAGTTTACTGAAGGGCAAAAAGAGAAAAAGTCGATTTTCTCAAAATCGGCTCTAACGATTTTGATTAAATTTCATTTATGAACATAAATAAATATTCCAAACAAAATGGCTACTCTCAATATTTCGGCAAAATCGATTTAAGGGCTCCGGTCTGATGCGTAAATTAACATTTTTTATAATAGCTCCGAAACTATTTGAGATATGAAATTACTTAGCATTACAAATATGTATATATATTTATAATACAGATATTTTAACCGAAACATATTTTTATAAAATCAATAACTTTCAATATATACTCAATTATATATATATTTTTAACTTTTTGGGCATTAAAGCTTAAGTATTGCGACCGTAAGAAAAACTAACCTGAAATGTTGATGGATGTCGACGTCTCATGACCCCCCGAACCCTTAAAAATAGTCTTTGCAATGCCGTCTGTCTGTGTGTCTATTAAAACTTAAAATTAAGGGTAGTTTACTGAATGGCAAAAAGAGAAAAAGTCGATTTTCTCAAAATCGGCTCCAACGATTTTGATTAAATTTCATTTAAAAACATTAATAAATATTCCAAACAAAATGGCTACCCTCAATTTTTCGGCAAAATGGCTTTAAGGGCTCCGGTCTGATGCGTAAAATAACATTTTTTTAAATAGCTCCGAAACTATTTGAGATATGAAATTACTTAGCATTACAAATATGTATATATATTTATAATACAGATATTTTAACCGAAACATATTTTTATAAAATCAATAACTTTCAATATATACGCAATTATATGAATTTTTTTAACTTTTTGGACATTAAAGTTTAAGTATTGCGACCGTAAAAAAAAAAACTAACCTGAAATGTTGATGGATGTCGACGTCTCATGACCCCCCGAACCCTAAAAAATAGTCTTTGCAATGCCGTCTGTCTGTGTGTCTATAAAAACTTAAAATTAAGGGTAGTTTACTGAAGGACGAAAAGAGATAAATTTGGTTTTCGCAAAATCTGCTTGATTAAAATTCGTATCTAGGCGTTGATTAAGATTATAAATAAACTGGCTATTTTCATTTTCCTATGAAAATGATTTTTAGGGTACATTACAGAAGCGTTAATTTCCGTATCTCCACAACTATTGGAGAAACTAAACAACTTATCATTGCAAAATTGTAGGACTATTAGAAATAAAAAACTTTTATTTGACATATATTTTTATAAAAACAGCAGTTTCTGAGATATTTGCAAATATATTAATACAATTTTGTGAGCTTTAGTTGTAAACATATACTACTTAAGTCTTAACGCAATAATACTCCAATGCCATAGAGTAATTAAATATAAGTAAGTATCTAAAAAAAGTATGTTATTTTTCCTTAAATCTCTTAGGAGAAATGTTTGCATAGCAATGATCTATCTCCATTTTAGACTCAATAGTCAATATTTACATTTTTTATTGGTCAAAATGTATAAATGAATAATTAAATATCAATGCGATGACTTGAAGATCTGCAACATCTTTTAAAATGTTAAAATTTTAACCAGAAATCGAAATTTTAATACGAAGTGTTGACTCTTGTGGAAGACATTAAACTGTTTGAAATGTTCTTAGGTGGACAAAGATGCGCCTCTTTTTCATTGATTCTATATCATTGTATATTATTTTATGCGTGTTCTTATGTGGAGTGGTGATGATACAATGTACATTATTCCGTTCAGAAATCTTACGAGTTTATAGAAAGAGAGAGAAAGTCTGTGCGGTGTGCCGTACCATTTATTTTCTTTTTTAATGAGTTTTGGTCAGTATGTACTGTATATTAATTTTGTGTGCATTTTTATGTTGTAAAATAATTTTCAACTCTTTTTAAATAATTCTACAAAAACCAGCAAATTTTGATTTGAGTTGAATTACCTAGTTAGAATATTATCATTATATATAAAACTTATCTGACAGTTTTCACAATAAATAAACCTACTGTCATCACTTCAGATTATATTCAATTGGTCTTAATAACTGTCAAAATTGACACCACCTTTCAAAGTCGATGGCTGCAGAACATATCACTTGGCGTATGATGACAGGAAGTAAGATTTATTAATTATTTTAATATCCAGATATGGCTCTTTTTATGCCCATCTAACTATAGTTGGTATATATATAAAAGGCGTTCGGTAAGTCCATAAACATATTATATGTCGTTAACTAAGTTTTATTTATTTCTCTTCAACTGCTCAAGTTTTACTGCCAATCTTTTCTGGGTTTTTGTGTGAAGTTTAATGTGTTTTTAAAGGTAGTAAATTTTCAAATATAAAAAATAAAATGTACTGTGAAAGTGGATAGAAGATGTATGTGTGAAACGTGTATGAATGGAGAAATGAAGAGAGACGGTTATTTGTTTTCTGTCAAGGACTAGCCTAAATATTCCTTCAGGTTAGCTTCCTTCTCTAACACTTGCATTACAATATTTTACATTATTTCCACATTGTTTTCATACAGTTCCAAGTCAAAAGACTGTTTTTATTAGTTTACATTTTTTCATATAGAAAAAGTATTTTAATAGTGAACTATTTCTTCTCAAGATTATAATGGTTGTTGAAGTCTTGAAATGGTTATCTGAGAAGTGTTTTACATGGAAATGTATAATTTATTTTAAAGAAAAATGGATATATAACTAGTTAACTGATGACTGATTTTTGAATATTTAAAATATGGCACATGGCTTTAAGGATTTTGTTAAAAAACTGGCGATTGATTTACATAATAAGAAAGAATCTATCTTTTTCTGGAAATTTATTTTGTTGTAAGTTTACCGATGACTTATTTTTGAATATTGAAAGTTAGTTAAATGGTTTTAATAATTTAGTATGGAATTTATATATGAAGAGTGTTTCGTTACCACCTCTGTGGTCTGCTGGTCGGAATGCCTTGATACATATATAGAGGTCCTGGGCTCGATCCCCAGTGCTTCCAGATTTTATGCAAAGCAGTGGGTCTGGAACGGAATCAACTCAGTCTCGTGAGGACAAAATCAGGAGTTACTTGAATAAAAAAGTAACTGATCCAGTCTTGAAAACTGAGATTAATGGCCAGAAGGTTCGCTGTAGTGGCATGACCTTTACTAGCAGAAGTTGGTACTAACTTCGCCAGCAGACGGTGGCCGCTCGGTCGGTACATCTCGATCGTGGGCTGAAGGTTCGCTTCTAACACACCCTAATGTAGAACTGTTTATTGAAGGCGATGAACTTGTGAGAACGATAATATACTATTAGTAATGTCTTGGTGTTGTGAGATAAATTAGCCTTGGAGACTAGACTTGATAAGATTATCTAATGATATTCCTGTTGTTTTGTATCGTGTCTTACTACCTGTTCAGGTTATACACCTATATATTATACTGCGTTTTAAACTGCTTTAGGATCGAGGTCACTGCAACCGGAGTGGGGAGTGGAGGCTCGTCACATTTTCGACCAATCCGAGAAGAGTAGTTATCATAGCAAACGATGCACGTTGCCAGATTTCTTGACAGTCACAGAGTATGCTTGCATAGTAGTAACGCGCAAACTCCCGCTATGTGGCAACTATGCTCCCCAGCCTACCCACCACGCGGATCCTAAAGCAGTTTAAATCGCAGTATAATTACCTTAATGAGCTAGGGATGAGGAAGTTTGAATTTAGAGGATGTATAACCATATTCACGTGGAGGGAAAGTGGAAAACCATTTAAGAAAAAACCCTCAGTACATCCGATTGGGATTCGAACCACGATCTCCCTGTCATCATCAGTCTAGTCCAGTGATATTCAACCTTATTTATTCTCGTACCCCCAGATATAATCTCTTCAACTTTGTACTTCCAAAGTGGCTGGTATATAATGCAAGTTGAACATATTCTGTAATTTAAATATAAATAAATAATTTCCAAAATACTATATTAAATAATAAGGTTGAATTTAGAAAATATATCTACCTATGTAGGTATATATTTTTCTGAATTTTACATACCCCTTAAGATGTATTCAAGGGCCCCTGGGGGTATGCATGCCCCAGGGTTGAATACCAGTGGTCTAGTCTGTTGCGAGAATGACGCCTTAGATCATGTGGCAACCGAAGCAGGTGATATACTTATTGAAAGGTGCAGATTTCTAACTGATTATCTCTCCAGCAATAAATCACTTCGCTATCAATGACACGATGACAGGGACTCCAACATTGTATCCAGATTGATCATGAGGAAAAGTCATACCACAATGGCTAGATCATATATTTTAAATTAATGATACGACACACATATACATATTATCGCATAGAGTTCATTATAGCTTAGACCAAAATTTAAAAAAACTGCTATCAGTAAAATACACCTTAACAAGTATTACTAGAAAAAAAAACACATTAACAAATATATTGTTTTGATAATTCGTATGAAACACTATTCAGATATCAATTTTTAAGAAAAATTGTGTCATTTTGTAAAAAAGGATTTTAGAAAAATCAGTTTTCAGTATACTACAGTAACATGATTTTATTTTTTGAGAAAACACTCTCCAGATGCTCATATTTAGCAAATTTATTAGAGCCATTTTCAAAAATGTCTTTCAATAATAAACCACATTTTAAATCGAAATCACGATTTTGCCTCAAGATATAGCCACCCAGTTACAAATAGAGGGACAGATAGATAGTCATGGGAACATATATTACTGTAAGACTTAAGTTTTTTTTATTTTGGGCGCCAAAAAAAAGTCAGAGTCTGACATAATCTCGAGGTCGAATATTTTTACAACTACAATAAAATTATGAAAATTGAAAAATGACACCTGGACACGGGAATCGAACCCGGGACCTTTGGCTTAGTACGCCCCGGGTTCGATTCCCGTGTCCAGGTGTCATTTTTCAATTTTCATAATGATATCTAACTGAACCAACTACCATTAATATAGCTTCGGCTATTTACACTTAATAAAACTACAATAAAAGTTTGGAATTTGTGTTTCTAAGTTTGTTACCATATGTATTGATATATTTCTCTCTATTTCTTTTCAAATATAAAAATCTCTATTATACGTCCATTACTATTTCCAGTCTTTGGCCTGGGTCAATTTTTTATTCAAGTCATATATTTTCCACTATCGGCTGCATAGCTTCATATACCATATAATCTCTCTTAAGACCAGGACAGGCACAACATCCAGTCCTCGGCTGTTAATGTATCAATGCGAAAGGGTGAACCCAAATTTACATCAATGATAAATTTTCGGCCATGACGGGAACCGAATCCGGGACTCTTAGCTCAGTAGGCAGACACGCTAGCGACTGAGCTAAGGTATCGGAATTCATTATTGATAACAATATTCTGATATTTATCAGCCACGAGGATGGACAATATTTGTCCTTCAAACGGAGAATGTGTATACATTGAGATACATTTCAAATGAACACAGATGCCTGTTTTGTTCTAAGAGAAGAGAACAAAATGCTCACTTGTTTGTTGTAACTTACACATTCTTGTCCGTACTGTACATTGAAAGTTCCTGTCGGAGACGTACCTGTACTTCCGTATTGAAAGAACTCATCAACATAAAACAAAAAAAAGATCACAAACAACAAAATCAATGTTTAGAATTACAATTAAAGTACTGGGACGGTAAAGCGTAGATGCGGCTTGCTTTTCCTATTATAACAATCAAAGAAGGTGCCCTGTCATATTCATGACCAAAATACTAAATACACTCCGATTTGATAAAATATGGACCGGCTTAAAATTAGTACTGTATAAGACTATTTGTCATAAACAAACCGTAGGTTGGCTTTACTCGAAACGTCAACATGGGATACAATGGAGTAGTTTTGCTCACACTAAAATATTTGCAGAAGAAACGAAATGCATAAATTTAAAATCTGGTTTTATCGATTGAATTAATTTAAAATTATTTTTCTAAAACTGTGAGTATTTTAACTTGTTTTATCACCACGTCTTACTACCCACTCGGGCTATTGCTTGTACACCATTTGTCTATAATTTATGCGACATTTATATTGTCATAATTTGTTTATATTATGAAACGTATTTTTGAATATTTACTTTTTGAATTTGATTTGATGCACACGTAAGCTACCATATACTTGGACACTGGACAGCCTAGCGTAATTATTTATTGTTAAAAGTTATTTTGGAACCATGTTTAGTTAAAAATTTTGCTATTTTTTATGCCTTTTTCGTCCCACTTCTCTTTAAGGGGGAGGAGGGATAAAGTACATTTATGAGAGGTTGTGGTCAAACTTACATCACTGTACCAGTAGGTATAAGTGATTCAGGACTTGGTAGGCTAGTTTGTGGAAGTATTGAGTAATTTGGAACAGTTTGGAAGCATTCCCATCTAGCAATAGGACACAATGGTTTGTAGAAACAGGTTTTTTATGACCACACTGACAGTTGTATGAACTCTCAGGGGCATTTTGTAACTTATTTTGCGAGAAAAGGCGTTTTTGCAATTTTTATATAAAAACCTTTTTTTTTTGCCGAAACAAATAAAATATTGCTCCTGTAAAAACTTAGTTTAATTTTTCTTCATATGGTGATATTAACATATCTTGAATATCTGTCATGAGCATAGTAGCATTAGAAGACAAACTTTTCAAATGAAGAAAAAATGTTGTCATTAAATTTCAGAACACCTTTAACAGATATTCAATAACTGTTAAGGTCGCCATGTGAAGAAAATTAAACTTTGTTTTTTATGGATAAATATTTGATTTCTTTAAAACAAAAACATTAATTTGATATAAAAACTGCAAAAATAGTGCCCTTAACTCATTTTTTCTTACACCTCACCATAAGTGTGTATTTATTTTTAAAAAATTTAAAAGGGGACTTATATTTGTTCAAACAGTTTTGTTGCTTAGAATATCTAGTATATTTTTATTTAGCCTACTTTATCAGAGCTACTTAAAGTGCACTCAATAAGCAAACTAGAGGGGATAAAACCATTCTAAATCGACTTGTATCCCACCTTCATCGGAGACAGTCCTGAAGTTACCTGTTACTCTAGGTTTTTATTTAATCATATGTTGAAAAATAACCTCCAAACACGGAACTCGAACATGGAACCATTCTGTTAGCGTGATAATGCTCTTACGCCAAAATATTCAAGTTAATCTAGACTTAGGGTAAGTCTCACTCTTATTAGAGGCATGTAGCCAATATGGATAGCTCTGTGGTAGGGATCTAATGCACTAAATCAAAATTCCCGAGTTATATTCCCGTAGAAAGGTATTTTTCTTTATTTGTGAATGGTGGTGACCATCGGTACGGATGAATAATCCTTTGGCGCAAAGGAAGACAAGGACTCGCAAAATGTAGGACAGTGAAGAAAACATTAGGACGCACGCTACAGAAAGGAAGGTGAATAATCAGAACGCTCACTGTGAAGGTTGTTGACTGCATACACGCAGCCAATAGAAATAACACATTCTATCACGTGAACAGCGCTCGGCGAGCTTTCCGACGAAAACGCACGAGGGTTTATAGTAACAATTGAAATTTCTTCTCATGACATAATTTTAAATACAAGATAATTTTGCAAATAGCACCCAAAAAAATGACCAATTTATTTATTTAGTCAAAATGAAAGACATTAACTTTTAAGTTTTTTGAAAATTCCTCTCAAACACCGGGCAGAGGTTACGTGTCTCGGTAAAGGAGAACGTCCGATCACCTTGTATCAGGTAGAATGTTTATTTAAATGTTTATTTGTATTTATGTCTGTCCAACCTAAATATAAATCAAACTGAGAAATGGTGCTTTTTTCCTTTTTGTTCGTTTGCTACGTATTTTTGGCTGTGTGCTAACGATTTAATCTTCATACATTAAGGATGATTTCCATATGGTCGAAGTGACCGAATTACACAGACAGTCGGACAACGCATACATACTATATTCGCTGTTTGAAACCAACCTAGCGGAACGTTAGATAACAAAAGTTCATGGGCTAAATAAGGTCTAATTTACATAGGAAGAGCCTTATCTGACAGCTAGAAAAGTTACTTAAACTACTCTAATATGTTCGTACGTTCATTCATTCTGACAGTTAGAAAAAGAGTTCTACTCTCATGTAAAGTCACGTGATATACATCTGTTACTTTTGATAGTTATTATCACTGCATACAGAATAGCACTAATAATGATAGTAATAATGTTAAATATATCAATATTGGCCACAAAAATACACATTTGTTTTTTCTAAAAGGCCCTTCGTTTGGAAATTGGAGTAAAGTAGACACACACATACAAAATAGAGTTGAATGGAATATTTACATCAACCCATGTATTCAAATTTCAACAACCGGAATTCAAAGCTGGGTTTGAACAATCGCGGCGAAATTAAGTTTTATCAATGAAGGAAATAAGAAAAACTTTGTGGTAGTATTTTTTTTTTTAAGAAACAACTAATTAGATTAGTTCAAAGTTCAAAAAGTATTTCATAAAATTGAAATGGATTGTTTTAATGACGAAAGCAACTGACATAAACTATAACAAATAATTCATATAGCAATTTAACTCAAATAGTAGCCTATTTAGTAACACATGTCGAAGACAGGTGCGCTAAACATTAAGTAGACGATGCCAATATGTAAGTACGGCAATCGATAACAACACACTACATGTTTACATTCGACAAGTGATTGTGTCATCAACATATTAGCTCCTGCAAAATACACATCATAATGTAAACTTTTCATTTTTATACTTTTATTTTGTTCATAGGGAAACTAAAAAAAAGAAGGTAAATACACGAGTTCGTTTACAAGATCAAGGTCATTGTTTACAGGCATTTCTTCAAGCCAGAATCCCCAGGTTCAATTCCGACTGAAGGATGGATGACATTTAAGATGAATATATTATTAATCACTATTTAGCTGCTCCACTGATGCATTGTACTTAAATAATTATTATAATTAAATATATCTCTTGACAATTGTCTTAATATGTATTAAATATGTACCATTGAGGTTTTTAAAATCTAAATCATCATGCGGTACATTTTAAATATATAGGAAAGCTTTTATTTATATCGGTATAACAGAAATGTGTTGACCTAGGTGGACTTGGGGTAAAGTGATTGGCCTTAAAACCCAATGTTCTTGGGTTCAAACCCAGCTAGGGTTGACGGATTTTACTTGAGCGATAAAAATCCTTAGCATGACTTCCCTTGAAGAGGAAGTAAAGCCTTCGGTCGGATTTGTTGACTTAATAAAGAAAAAGTAGAACTGTGAGAATAATTTGGGTTTTTTAACTGCGGTTTCACTAATTAGTTTGTATACACTTTAATATAACCCTCGAAGTAAATGCTTTTATTTTTAATAAAAGAAGATTAAAATCGGGTTGACTCAAGAAATTGACACAGAAATAAATGGTAATTTTCTGAAACTGTAACTTCCACTTTGTCTATTTTTGAAATTTGAAAATGTCGGGCTTATCCTCTACTTTCAGTAAAATAAATATTAAAATCGGTCGGGTGGGACTCCTCGAAACGAATGAATTCGTGGTTTGGAGCCATAAAACACAATAATGTGCTATAAAGTTGAAATAGTTTTATTTTAACGCTATTGTCTGTTTATGGCGTGGTCTAAGCTGTACAGATCCAGGTAAACTGAGTTGCCGATGATGGGAAAGTCTAGTTTTGAATCTCAATCGAATTCTACAATAGTAGAAAGGATTTTTTAACTCCCTCCTCAAGATAATCCGAATGCACCTTCTATAAACCAATCTTTCCATCTCTACCCCTCGGAATAAGATAGCCTTGATGTTACACCAACGAATAAAAAAATAAGTCTCAAATGCCTTAAATAATTGTGTGCTTGGTCCCATATTTAATTTTTAGTCATCACACTTTTATGAAAGATACTGTTAAATTTTCATAGGGCTGTAAAAGTTACTAAACCTACTTTCTCGCATTCATACGTCAAGGTTGTGATCTGCAGCTGTCACTGTATGCATGTATGTAGGGCCTATGTACATATAAATATATGTTCGTAAAGTAATTCTTAATTATGTAAACTGCTCCACTCTCCATTATCGTCATCCCTTTTTGGACCAAATATTTTACTAAATACACACTATGTTTTAAAAAACTCTAAATTTCTTCTCGTCATGACGTAAGGTAAGAGACCATGTTTCACAACTATAAAGAACCGCTGATATTTGTTTTGTATATTCTGAGTTTTACATTTCTTCACAACAGGGGCGTTGTTAGCATCTTACTAACCGGGCACTAACCGAGTACTAGCATACATTTCCCGAGCCTATTAGTTTCCTAATTTCCGCTCTGAAATCGTTATTACCAGTTGGAATATTGTTCCTCTATATTCGGACTCATTAATCCTAACAAATTATATGTTGTTCGCAATAACCTCTAAATTGTCGTCTTCAATCCAAGATTTCTGTGTGCTCATGTACTGTACCTGTAATTTGTCGAACATAAACACAAATAGTTAATTTTTGACCAACATTGCCAGAGGTTTGAACCAGGACTAACTACACTTGTAGTCCACATCCCTGACCCATTCGACCGTAGACACATCAGTCTATTATCTGTACAGTGATTGAGCTGAGTTCAACGCACAATATGAATGAACAGCAAATAAATCTTTCTGTATGAATGGACCACCAAGGTTACGCTTATGGCCTCGAGAGGCTTCCTTAGTAGCTTCAACCTCATCTATCAGAGCAATCTCCAGGGAGATAAGATTATTTAACACATGCGCATGGCCAAAGTCGGGAATTTATAGCTAGATTGAAGGGAATCACTCGAGTGTGGTTGTTATCCTAGCTCAGGGTTGGCGAACTAATGGCACGCGTGTCTCATGTGGCAAGTGAGTAGATTTTCTTGGCACGCGAGGAGACTTTCTTGGCACGCGAGGAGACTTTCTTGGCACGCTAGGAGACTTTCTTGGCACGCTAGGAGACTTTCTTGGCACGCTAGGAGACTTTCTTGGCACGCTAGGAGACTTTCTTGGCACGTGAAGATACTTTCTTGGTACGCGAGGAGACTTTCTTGGCCCGTGAAGAGAGAATTTCTTAGCACGCTAGGAGACTTTCTTGGCACGCTAGGAGACTTTCTTAGCACGTGAAGAAACTTTCTTGGCACGCGAGGAGACTTTCTTGGCACGCGAGGAGACTATCTTGGCACGTGAATAGACTTTCTTGGCACGCGAGGAGGTTTTCTTGGCACGCGAAGAGACTTTATTGGCACGTGAAGAGACTTTCTTGGCACGTGAAGAGACTTTCTTGGCAAGCCAGCAGATTTTCTTGGCTTTTCCAGCATATTTTCTTGGCTTTTCCAGCATATTTTCTTAGCTTGCCAGGAGATATTCTTGGCACGTCAGGAGATATTCTTGGCACGTCAGGAGATATTCTTGGCACATCAGGAGATATTATTCTCACATCAGGAGATATTCTTGGCACATCAGGAGATATTCTTGGCACATCAGGAGATATTCTTGGCACGCCAGAAGATTTTCTTAACCCACGAGAACATTTTATTGTCACATTCAATTATTCCCAAAGATTTTTTGACCCACCCTCTTAAATAACGAAGAATGTACTTTTTGTCTGAATCTATGTGTATACGCCATTCACGACCTAAGTTTACTTGGATGACAGCTCAAAAAGTAACTAAAAATATAGTCCCTAAAATATCACTACGCCAACAGCTGATATCTGCCACTGTCACTTGGGACAGCTGTTATGAAAACATATGGTTATGTAGAGTAATGTGATAGTTTACCACAGTAATTTAGACCAATATTATGCCTCAAAGAATTTTGAAATTGAAATTTTTGAATGACTTGGTGATCTGTAACTTCTCTTCTTTTTTTCTCCTGAGCACTCATTATCAAAAAAAACACACACAAATCTATCCACAAATAAAAAGAACCCCTTATAAAATTTCGTGAGATTAAAGTTAGATTAAACTTATATTTAATTATATATATAATATATAATTATATTTAAGTTTAAGTAAAATAAAAGGTAATTTAACTTAGTTTTAAATTATTATAAGTTAGAGTAAGGCGTGGACCTAACAAACTAGAGACTTAATTTAAAGTTAAAAATATAATAAACGCGCACAGTAATAAATTCTATGAAATATATTTAAATTAAACAAAGTCTTAATATTTATTTGAGGTCGTCCACAAAGCTTATTTATCCTTCTATTCAAGTTAAAATAATTATTATTCCGAGCACTTTCACAAAAGGTCTAACAAATATGGCTTTAAAATGGCGACCAACGAATATTAGTCATGTGGTTGATGATGACGCGGACAAGTTGTTTAAAATGGTGTATCCTCGTAGCAGACGATTATATTTTATTCAGTTAAATATTTCTAAAAACAATAAACAAATAATAAAATAGTTAATCATATATAAAATAAATTACAAATATTTTATCTTTACCAAGTAAATACGATGCCTTTATTAAAAGGTATTAATGCATGCACTATACTACACATCATAGATAACATTCCAAAACAAAGAATAGGTACTTTTAATATATGTTTAAAATATTGTTTCGAATTGGGTAAAAATAAATTGTTAAAATGAATGAAATAATGTGAGAAAACTTAAGTTTAAGTTATTTTAAATGTAAAATATAGTATGTAATTAAAAAACTTAACATTCATAACAAAACAGTGTTCTTTTACAAGTGTTGGTAACCTAAAACCTAAACATATGATTTTTGAACTGTCATCCAGGTAAAGACCTATCGTGAATGAATTATAGCGCATATGATTAACGAAATCACCAAGTGATGCTGCAAATGAATATTTTAGACAAAGAAGGAGGGAGCGCTGTCAAACACTGAATGGAGGGTCCTCGGCAGGCCAAGTACGTACAGTACATTTGAACAAATTATTTTACAACAGTCTTGAAATACTCCATTGTGATGTTAAAAGTTCCTATATGAATAAGACATTCTTCTATTATATACAATTAGATGCACGTTCTTCAAAAGGTTCACCAGTTCTGAATAGATTGCTTTTAAATCCACCCAAGTAGAAAAATCACGGGGGTGGGTAAAAGTTCAGTAAAAACACCCTTCAATACACCCGGCTGAGGCTTGAACCCCAACCTACCCACTCTCGGAAAACCAAATTAGAAGAACTTGTGTTCAGACCCCATGCTTGCATACGTGCATGAATCACTTAGTCCCAAAAAATTATTTTTGATTTAATTTTACAGTTAATTGAAGGGGCTAAGCTTACAATTTTTAAGCACATAGATATTTCATCATATCACTTATGAAATACTATTTCGGTAAACTATATAAAATAATAAAGTGAATAAAACATTTCTAGATTGACTAAAATTAGTGACTTTTTAATCAATCACATGGTTATATAATTTATTGAATATTTCCTATGATCGTTGTAGCATTAGATAGGAGACTTTTTAAATGAAGAAAAAAAGATTTTATTAAATTACATGACACTCTTGAAAGATATTTCACAAATGTTTAGGTCATCCTGTGAAGAAAATTAAACTCTGTTTCTACTAGAAAATTATTTGATCTATATTAGCCAAAAATAAGGGATTTGCAATTTTTATATAAAAACATATCTTAACTCGCGTTCCCTGCTGTCCCACCTTAAAGACAGATGTTTCTTAAGCGCATTCCAAAGCCAGCTACCAATAAGCCACACCCTTAACATCTGGCGGATAATCTAACCTTCAAGGTATAATATCTCATGTTGAGAAATAAGACAGTGTTGCACGGATTATCACCGCACATAATGAGCGTGGTTTATGACAACGCTGACAGTCGACATTGTATCATTTAGTAAAATTAAAATAAATCAACTAGTAAGGTAATTAACACGCGCAGAATTAGTGCTGAGGAACCGCATGGATTTTTATTGGATGCTGAGGAAAGCTAGCTGGGTGGTATGTGCACTTGTCTTTTGCGCTAAATACAGATGTTCAATCCCGACTGGATGCAATGCTGGTGATGATTTTAATTTTCTCATGCACCATTTATTAATACTCATTTGGGTTATCTGCATAGTTACACTAACGTGTTGGGTATGAGGAATGTTGAGCTCGGAGGAAATGTACCCGCATTCCTGTGAAAATAAAGAGGAAAACCATTTAGACACACACGACCGATATTCTAGCCACAATCTCGTTCTCATAAATAATCTAGTACTGGGGTCTCCAAACTACGGCCCGCGGGCCACATCCGGCCCACCACAAGATTATATCTGGCCCGTCCCAAGATTTTATCTAAAAACCAATTAAATATTTCTCTTTGTTATTTCTTAACCATGCAATATATTTGACTTGTCCAGTTCCTGTACACACGTTTGCTTCCCCCCATGACACCAGGTCAGAGTGCTGTCGGAATTGCAAACCCTCATTTACAGTCGCAGGCTTCATTCATTATACCTACAGCAGAACGGCTTGTGATGATTTTTAGGAAGTTCTAAGTCTCCCTGCAGAGGGTTATGAAATAAAAGTCCCGAAAGATATTACTTAATTTTAAAAATAAGTAATTATATTGACTAATTACTATAAATATAATTAATTACATATAAATTGATTCATTTCTCACATAGAAGAATCAACCTCAATAACTTTTATCAAACACTGACCTGCTTTGGAAAGTGGAATTTTTTTTATAGACGTGACTGGCCATATGACTTGAATCTATATTTGCATGCTGAAACAAATTTGATTTATGATCTATTTGCACATGTCAAGGTATTCAGGGCAATAGCAATAATAATAATAAGAATAATATTTAGCACCGCGTCTTACTACCCGTTCGGGTTATACGCTTAAGTACTAATTACGCTAATGGATTAGGAAATGGGAGGGTTGAAGTCAGAGGAAGTGAACCCGCATTTGCGTGGAGGAAGAGTGGAAAACCATTTAGGAAAAACCACCCCCAGTTCACCCGACCGAGATTCGAACCTCGATCTCCCCGTCCTCGGCGGTCGAGCTCAACACGACTAGCGTGTTAGCCAACTACGCCACCGAGGCGGGTAAAGGGCAATAATAATGCTACTTGAAGAACAGGTGAACGTTACTTTGGCCCGAGAAAATGTGGGAAATATATTATGTGGCCCGAGTAGCAAAAAGTTTGGAGACTCCTAATCTAGTACAGTAAAACCTTGGATTGCGAGTAACTTGGTCTGCGAGTGTTTTGTAAGATGAGTAAAAATTTTCAATAAATTTTAACTTGATAAACGAGCGATATCTTGCAATACGAGTAATACTATGGTTACGCTTTGTCTGCCGTGCAGTGTCATTGGATAGGTTCTTTGTTAAAGTCGCACAAAAAGAAAAATATTTGAGTGAGCCAACATATAGCAGTGATTCCGTTAGTGACAGTGAAAGTCGTCCTAAACAATAACACACCTCCTCCTATCACCATTAAATTTAATAAGTAAATTTGATTACAGTACAGTTACATTTAAATAACGAAAATAAAAAAGGTATTAATCATTTTTAGATTAAATATTTTTGGGCTGTGGGACGAATCATCTGAGTTTCCATTATTTCTTATGGGGGAAATTCACTTTGATATACGAGTGCTTTGTATTACGAACACGTTTACGAAACGAATTATGCTCGCAATCCAAGGTTTTACTGTATATTGCAATAGTGGCACCTTAGGCAGTGGTTCACAACGTGGGGGGTGCTCTCCGCCATTGGGAGTCGTGTAACAATTAAGAAATAACGTTCAAAATCAGCTAGGAATTGAGGACATATTGGATTTCAATCTCTTTTACAAAATAAGATAATTTTTTCCTTGCGATATTGGCAACACTGCCTACAAGTTGTCATCTTGTAGGTGACCAGACAAAAGTAAGGTGCTCGTGCGCATGCGCATGTTTATTTTAAAGCCCGCACACCACGAATTCACCCCTCAGTTATCTTTTATACCCTCTCCCTCAGCTACCATTGCGGCCATTGCATTGCCAACCATCGTACTAATTTTCAGACATTTTTGTTGGGTTCAATATTATTCTACCAATGTTACATTGATTTTTGTGTAAAATGAATAAGTAACTAGAAAACATACATTTTAAAGCTTTTTTTTATACCGGTAACTAAGTTATACCAAAAAATAGAGTGAAGGGGAGCTTTAATGATCTACCAAGGAGGGTGTCAGATTAAAAAGTTTCGGGAATCATTAGACCATTAAACCCCACCAAAGTGGTGGTTATTAAATAAATAACTTTTTATCCCATAGTATTATTTTCCCAATTTTCTTTAGAAGAATACTTGGGGAATGGTTTGAAATTCATGCTTCACGTCTCGTTTCTTTTAGGTAGAGTTGTTTTAAGTACACAATTTAACACTAAAAACTAAGGATGTGCGAGTAGGCAGTTTTCACTTCGAGTCGAGTTTGAATGAAAACGAGATAATTTTTTTTTTCGGTTAGAGTAATAAATAGCAATATTTGTACAATAAATATAACAAAATGACTTTCTAAAACAAAGTAGATCCATTCATAAACCATAAATAATTACTAAACATAATTTATTAATATTATTATTATTATTATTTAGCACCGCGTCTTACTACCCGTTCGGGTTATACGCTTAAGTACTAATTACGCTAATGGATTAGGTATTGGGAGGGTTGAATTTAGAGGAAGTGAACCCGCATTTGCGTGGAGGAGAGTGGAAAACCATTTAGGAAAACCACCCCCAGTTCACCCGACCGAGATTCGAACCTCGATCTCCCCGTCCTCGGCGGTCGAGCTCAACACGACTGGCGCGTTAGCCAACTACGCCACCGAGGCGGGTAATTTATTAATAACTAATTTTTTGTGAAAAAATTAATAATTTCACAAATTCGAATTTCAAATAAGTGTAATATAATAGTATTACTTTTTTCTAACTAGACAAAAGGAAATATTGAAGGATTCCATTTTATATTAAACTATATCTTAAATTGAATAAAATTAATCAATCTGGGAGTTTTCGAGATAAAGAGTGAAAAATCCTAGTATTCAAATTTTTCGAATTTTATAAAAATCTTTGAGACGGGTTCAAGCAGCTCGATTCGAACTCGAATTTTCAAGTACTAGCACCCCCCTACTAAAAAATTGACACTAAAAACTCCAACACTAGTGTTGTGGACTGTAACATCTGGCTGACTTTAAATGTCTATAAATAAATATTTAATTATTTCATATCCGCCTCGATGGCGTAGTTAGTTAACGCGCTAGATTCATGTTGAGCTAGACTGCCGTGGATGGGGAGATCAAGGTTCAAATGGTGAACTGGGAGTAGTTTTTCCTAAATGGTTTTCCACTCTCTCTCCTAGCAAATGTGGGTTCACTTCCTCTAAATTCAACCTTCCCAATTCCTAACCCATTAGCGTAATTAGTACTTAAGCGTATAACCCAAACGGGTAGTAAGACATGGTGCTAAATAAATAGGTTAAATAAATAAATTATTTCAGTCACCACCCGGGATTGATACAAGATCCTTTGAACCTTGAGAGACCATTAAAATCTTTTTATTTTAACCACGTCTTATTACCGTTCCAAGCTATACGTATTCAATATAGGCCTATTAATAAGGAAGGTGACCTGGTGGTCTAGTGGTAAGGTGTCAGACTTCTATGCTGGAGGTCCGGGGGTTCAATCCTCGGTCCTGGCACGGATTTATCTGATTGCCATACCCTTCCTTCACCTCTGTCAAGATGTGTATTAACCACAACTTGTGAATGTGTGGAATGCCAGGCCTCAACCGTGGTTCGGATCCCACGTTAAACTGTAGATCCTCTATTTCATCTCACAATCACCCTACCATTACACATTAGCATAAGTGTGTACAACCCGAACGGGTAGTAAGACGCGGTGCTAATGATGATAGTAATAATAATAATGTATAGAGGAGGAAGGTAGAGTTTAGAAGAAATATTTCCGCATTTTCAAGGAGAAATTCGAAAACGATTAAGTAAACACCACGATCAGTACAACCAGCTGGGATTAGATCCCCCGACTTGCCCGTCAGTGGTAGACCAGACTATATGATCTTGGCGTTAATTCCGCGCGCTCATCTATGTTGGGTGAAGATTCCTAATCACCCCTTCCTTATGGACGGACACGTACCTTAAACCGGATGACGGGAATTATGGGTCACCCCCTTTTCATAATATTATGTCTTGCCACTGGCCAGTTGACAGGCGTTACCGCAAAGAAACTGCTGACTCTATATTAGAATGATTTTAAGTTTTGGGACTAGAACATAATGTAATAAGTTCTATTTATTAATCCAGGAAGTGTTCCAAAACAGGAAGTAACCAGATGAAGCGCTAATTACCTCTATGTGTCGATGCGCCTTTAAATTATAACAAGATGAACTATAATCATGACTGATTCATTCGCTAGTCAGTCAATATTCTTCTGTATATTGAATGTATCAATTAAGGGAAAATGTATCAATTAAGGGTGTATGGCCCAAAATTAATAATGTATAAATTATATATATATATTAGTAGGTCTTCTTAAACCAAACTTGGATCAGTGTATTAAATATAGATTAAATGTATATTTTGAGCACAGTGTTTACTCAAAGTTTGAAATTTTGGCATCTAATGCAACGATTTTTAGAAAAACCAAATAATGCAAAGATTTCATATTTGGAATGTTAGAAGTACTTGAAGAGGTTTATTAAGAGAAATAAATATTATTTCACTGAACCTTCAATCAATTGCATAAAAAAACTGCCAAATAAATGCAATATTCAATTAATTATTTTGTATACTTAAACGTATGTAATAAATGGGGGAAGTAAATCAATTAGTGCCGACTTCTTTTAACTTTAAAATGGTACTTCAATCACATTAATATTCAATCTGAAACTCATAAAATTTTATGTGAGCTGAGGTGCTACATATTTTGCCCCCGGATTTTGAAAATATATCTGATGCAACCCCGCAATAGCCGAAACAGAACGGCCCGGTTAGAGTAGAGAGAGAGAGAGCTCATCCCTTCTCACTCCACGTCACTAGCTGTCTGTCCTTGAAACCATAAATATGTTGCCAGTGGTTTTGGCCTGACCCATCCCCATCTCTCTTTAGAGATTGTTGTTACCTGGGCTCCACCGTTTTCAAGTCCGTGTAGCAAGTGCGACGATTGTTGAAAGGATTTTTTCAATGTCGCTGAGTATAGTTGCATTTAATGTCTTTAGGTATGTGTGAGGTGTAATAATAGTGAGAAGAACATTTTTATTATTTAAAAAAATTGCCCCACAAAAGTTTAAAGATGGCAGAATATATGTAAAAGGCAAAAGTAATAAGCATTCCAAGTCAATAAAACGCTTTTACGAAGAAATTCGGAAAGCCCAAACCACTAATAAAATGGTGAAATGACTTCAAACCTAAATTATATTATTGAACTTAAATAATAAAATAGTGAAATGACTTCAAACCTAAATTATATTATTGAACTTAAATAATAAACTTTTTTTTTTAAATCCTTTTTAAATTTCGAACTAAATCTGGAACCTCCAACTTAGCACGTCAATATCTTACCACTGAGCTATCTAGGGCTAAATCTGTATTAGGGTCATTTATCGCTCATATTTTAAGGGTTAGTCGGTAATAGATGTGTAAAATCGTCGGCCATTTAATAACAATCAGAAACAAATTCCATCGTTGATCTATAGTAGCTTTATGCTACCGTTTGAAAATTTTCTACTAATTTTAAATTGTTTCTTGGATATAATTTGTAAAGCAGAAGTCACCAACCTTTATTTAGCTGCGGACGACATAAATGTTTTACCAATACAGTAAACCACTTATTAAGTATTTAATAAAAAAAATAGAAAATATTTTAAAGAATGACTTGACCACCAAGGACGGTGATATCGAGGTTCGAATCTCAGTCGGGTGAACTGGGGTGGTTTTTCCTAAATGGTTTTCCACTCTCCCTCCCCGCAAATGCGGGTTCATTTCCTCTAAATTACACCTTTCCAATTCCTAGTCCATTAGTGTAATTAGTACTTAAGCGTAGAAACCGAATGGGTAGTAAGACGCGGTGCTAAATAATAATAAATAATAATAAATTTAAGATTGACCTTGAACAAAGAATACAGCGTGAGATGAAAGCCTATATTTGAGTTACGTTAATAGGATGAGATGAAATTTGAAGGTTAATATATCTTTCCTACCATATATAATTTGATTAGCCCGCTTACGGTAATAGTAATTATGAGGAAATGACTGAACAGATTTTGACAAACTACCACTCATTTTAACGATTAGGAGTCCAGGATATCGGGAAAAGTAGTAGTTTTCCACGGAAACCCAATTCTCACAGATAATTTTCAGTGTTTCATTCTTTGTTTAATCATCATGGAAACCACTATTTGCTGCATTACTGTAAATCTCTAAATAAACTATATCATCTTGTATTCTGAAAATTGAAAAATGACACCTGGACACGGGAATCGAACCCGAAGTAATCCCCACTAATAAGCATAATAATAGCTCTGGCTTTTAATTCTTTATATCATCTTGGCTAAAAAATAATAACTCAATCTTCATTAATTGTTGGTCCGAACACATCACATTTTTCTCTTTGAATGCTGGTCATAGCACATCTAAATTGAGATGCCTAAACTGGGAAAATATTTATTTTTTATTGGAATGTTATTATTAATTTAAATTTAAATTAATAATATTGAGTATAATTTGAAAATTAAAAGGTTAAGTTGTTAAGTTCGTGAAAATATTGTCTAAGTTTAGTTTTTCGCATGATACAATTTTTTTAAATATGTTTTGGTATGTATTATAAGCTCAAAAACGATAAAATGAACTTGAATAGTGTTAAAAAAAAAGTTAGTCATTTTAACTATCTAAGTATGAGTTTTGGTGCTCACTTTTTCCAAATAATGGGTTTTAGTGTTCATTTTAGCAAATAGTAACAAAATACAAATACATAAGTTAAGCTATGTTTTCATTTTAACGCTTAATTTGAGTGTATATTTAAAATTAGTAATGTTTTGTACACCCCATATATCTTTTCACATTCCTACAAATAGAGTAAGTTCACTTATGTTTCCATGTTGATAATTAATTTTGAGGAAATGATATTTCAAATGTTTGAGTACCACATCTATATTTTAACATTCTCTCTTTCTATCAGACTCCCACGCTCTCACACACTCTCTCCCAATCTCTCCCTCACACACACACACACACACACACACACACACACACACACACACACACACACACACACACACACACACACACACACACACACACTATAAAACACTCTCTTTAATATAATCTTTTCTCATTCTTTCTCTCACACACTCTCTACACTCACATCCACGCTATATCACACAATTTCTCTCACACTATCTTTATTATACTCTCTCTCTTAACCTCTCTCTCAAACACTCTCTCAACGGCTCTTTCTTTCTCTAACGCTTTCTCTTTCTCAAATTCTCTCAAATGTTCTCTCACAAACGTTCTCTCTATCTCTCAAACTCCCTCTATTTCAAGTTCTCTCAAAATCTCTGACTAAACTCTTTCTTTCTCTATTTCACTCTCTCAAACAATCTGACTCAAACTGTCTCTATCTCATTCTCACTCTCTCTCAAACTCGCTCTCTCAATTTATCTTTCTAACTCTTTCTCGCAAACACTCTTTCTCTTAAACTCTCGCTATAACTCTCTCACAATTTAATTTTCCCTCTCTGAACTAGTCTCTCCATTTTAACTTTATCTCTCCAAATCTCTTCCACATACCCTCACATTTTCTCTCTCCTACACACAATATCTCTCCCAAAATTTTACACGCTTTCTTTCTTTCTCTCTCTCTCTCTCTCTCTCTCTCTCTCTCTCTCTCACACACACACTTTATCACGCATTCTCCCTTGCCTATTCTATTTTTCTCTCACACATACACACTCTCCTCACACGCACTCATACTCTCATTTTCACACTCACCCTCACACTTACACTATCACACCCTCAAACACTTAAACTCTCATTTTCCCTATCACATTTTATCACTCTCTATATCAGATATCTTATATATAATTTGATAAGCCCGTTTCCAGAAATAGAAATTACGAGGAAATGACTGAACAGATGTTGACTAACGAACACTCATTTTATAGATAAGGGAATCAGGATGCCGATAAAAATAATGGCCTAAAACTAAAACCCAATTTTCCAAGCGAATCTTCCATCTTTTTCTTCTGTGTGGACATTGGTTCATCTGTACAATCATTCTTTGCTTACATCACCATGGAAACCATGATTTATGTATAGCTGTATATAGGCAAATAAAATATTTGTCTTTGTTTAAAAATAATATCAGCTCAATCGTTAGGTACTTGAGTGGTTTGTGCAACTATTAGATATAGATCTGGGAGAAGAGTAATTTTAAAGTTCCCATCGGGGCGTAAAGGGGGAAAATATACGTTTTAATTCTAATTACACACCGAAAACTAAATATCTAAGAAAAGTTGATAGCCTTTGACGAGTAAACTTTTAATCAAAAATTTAATGAGGGCTTGTTTATTATAGAGATCCTTTCCCAATAAAATTTTAAAATACATTTTAGTGTAATAATCTGCAGCCATTGCTGCAACGACCAACTAGTTAATATATAATGTTACTTATGATCATCTCACACCTCTATAGTTGAGTAAAAATAGTATTTGTAATAAAAAAAGCTCGAGATTTTGATGGATGTCGACGTTTCACTACCCCTTAAATCTGAAAAAAAAATTATTTTTTTAATAATGTCAGTCTGTAGCTCTGACTAGAGACAAAACTATTTTACCAATTGGGATAAAACTTGGGATATGGGGTTTTTCTAAGGTTTCTCAGAGGTTTTTTATAATAATCTATTCAATCCTAAAATTAATGGTAGTATTTTTTACTTAGGGATGGAAAGTGAAAAAATAGATTATATCAAACTCGACTCGATTAAAATTAATATATACATATATATAGTTTAAAATTAAAACAAAATGGAAGTTCTCATATCCTCATGAAAGTAGCTTTGAGGGTAATTTACACTTAAGGAAACTTCCAATATTTATCGTATCGCCACACCTCTTTGGGATACGAATTAATTTATCATTTCAAAAATGAAGGCATACTAAATATAAAAATCGTTATTTGAAATTATACTACTATAAAGCCACATGGCTGACTCACTAGAATTAATGTTTACCCACTTCCAGATGAGCTAGAAACTTGAAATTTGACAAACTTATAGCTTCTTAAATATATTACGACCCAGTCTAATCAAAATTAAAATAGATTTACTCGGTGATTGTTGGGGTGGTAAAACTGATTACAGCTCAGACAGACGGTGCAGCCGCACAGTCGTGTAATAAACACGCAAACGGTTTAACCTACACAAAATTACGAGAATTGTTGGGGTGGTACAACATTCCAAAAGTTTGGGAACCACTGGTCTACAGAATATAAAATTTTTCTTTTTCAGCATGTTCTTAAATTAATTTACTTAGTTCCTTACGATTGCAAGATTTGATTAAAAATCTCAAGTTTAAGTAATGTAACGCGTTTACAAGTATATTGTGACATTTACCATTGTCAATTCACACTTTACACACAACACTTTTTTTATTTATATCCACACGGTAAACTGCTGTGACATTTTAATGTACACAATTAGTTTGCCTTTTTACAGGCACACTTTTTCGTTTGACGCTGTTTTTCTGAGACTATACATTTGCAACTGGCATATACCTGGCCCTCAAACTTTGATTTCTTATTCACAGCTTCACGAACTGTTACATATTTTTCTGGGATGTCTTTATAAATTTATGTGCCAGAAATCTAGAGGTCACTTCTATTAGACTGGGTTGTAATATATTTATTAGATTTTATGAGGTATTTTTTTACGACTTTAATTTGTTTGTTTTATTTGGATTTTCACAGCATACCATCGGGAATAATTGTATATCCCACAGTTTGGGAACCTCTGCTGTAGATTTTTTTAAATAAGCCTTTACTATCTTGGGCGTATTGCAATAAGCTTGTAACCAACTAGACTGATTGAGCGAACAAAGGTGAATTTTTTACTAGCCTAAAGCTGTATGGGCTCATTGCAATAAGCCTAAAAGTTATCAGGCTGATAATAAAATATAATATTTTTTTCAATTAGCCTGGTTCATTGTAAATTGACGGTGCCTTTTCCATTAAGCCGGATTTTCTAATTAGCCTTCGACATATATACTATATGTATATATAATATATACAGATAAATATATATAAATACATTACATATATATTACGGATAAGTCTTTAAATTTGTAATTTGCTGTAATGCTCTGTGGGTGTGATATTCCTCTCTAAAAGTGTATATTATTTCGTTTAAGCTCTTTGGTAGAATGTGCAACAATGTATATTATCTCGTTTCAAATATCTTACGAGTTTTAAGTAAATATATCTTTTTTTATTTATAGTAGCGAGTAAGTCTATGCTGTGCACACTCCCCACCTTTTTAAAAAACAAATTAGCCCTTTTGCATAAAAAAATCTATAACTTTGTTTGTGGATATAACTTAGAGAAAAAATATGATCTTGCTAGAAAATTACGAAGTTTAGTTCCGGTGGTAGTGCGTCCACCTACGGAGCTAAGGGCCCGAGCTCGATCACTGGCATGGTCGAGAAATTTATCATTGTTGGAATGTGGGGTTACCCTTTCACAGTGATGAATTGACGGCCGGGGGATGGATTTTGTGTCTGTCCTAGATTTAAAATTAGAGTAATTAGTACAAGGCGTATAACCTGAACAGGTAGTAAGATACGTGGCGCTAAAATAAAAGTTAAAAAAATAATAGCACCGACAACCTACAATGGCATAACATAACATAATTTGCGAGCCAATACTGTATTAGCTGGTTCAGGTTACAGACATGTCCAGATGGACACTAACATATTCCACTTCCTCCTTTACATCTCCACAATCATAATTTCTTTTTATGTCCTTTTTCATCAAATTTTTTTTCTAATGTATTTTCTCCCCTTTGTTCAGACGTAACGAATTAGTTTTATAACAACTATCAAAACATAGTTTGTAGGTCCCAAATTCAATTCCCGCGTCAAGATGTCATTTTTTAATCAAAATAATGTGTAGATGAGCCTATAGCCTTAATTAAAAAATACTCATATTTGACATCGTGTAGATACGTAACATCCGCCCCCCCCCCCTTTTTTCCCTCCACTCTATTAGTTCGGCATATCTGTATAAAGCACAATTAGTAAGTTTAATTAGTATTATTATTAATTACACTATTGTGTTAATAATGAGCGATATCTAAAACAGAGGAAATGTACCCACATTTCTGTGGAGGGACAAAGAGAAACCATTTAGAAAGATGCACTCTTTGTTTACTCGTTCGGGATTTGAACTCTGACCACCATTCATCGTTAAAATAAACTAATTGAGCTAAGTGTTTAAATCAAGTTAAGGTTAACTTTAAAAATGAACCGACGGTTTGGTTCGGTCCCAGGGTGACCTGGTGGTCTAGGGGTAAGGTGTCAGACCTCTGTACTGAGGGTCCGGGGTTCAATCCTTGGTCCCGGTACAGACAACTCTGATTTCCAAACCCTTCCTTCACCTCTGACAAGACGTGTATTAATCACAACTTGTGAATGTGAGGAATGCCAGGCCTCCACCGTGTTTCGGATTCCACGTTAAACTGTAGGTCCTCCACTTCATCTCACAATCACCCTACCATTACACATTAGCGTAAGTGCGAAAGGGTAGTAAGACGCGGTGATAATAATAGTTCGGTCCCTGACTTACAGTTTTCATTCATAATAGTCAGAGAAGAAGACTGTCTACCTGCTAATCCGCCCCCTCCCCCACCCTCTCTGCCATACCCTCAACTTCAGCTCAAGACTTTTTCCTGTCTACCGTTGACGAAGAGGTTTTTTGGTTCTCAACGGGCCGGACCGGTAGTATCCACTTTCATCTATTTCTCAGCGTCACAAACGCTATCTTACAGATTTTTCTCGACATTAGCGCTGTCCATACAACGTTAAGGGAAAATCTTACAAAACTAATTTATATATATATATATATATATATATATATATAAACTTAAATTAGTTTATATATATATATATATAAACTTAAATTAGTTTATATATATATATATATATATAAACTTAAATTAGTTTTGTAAGATTTTCCCTTATATATATATATTACATTCCAAACCCAATTCCAGGACAAACTAGTTCGGACAAGGCCAAATTGATCCATCCTGCCGCTTGTAGGATAAACCAATATAGCCTGATGTTTTTAGGCAGTACTATCATACGATGACTCGATCTTGGACAGGTTTCATTGTTCATAATATGTGTGTGTAATTTGTAAATATAATTATTATTGTATATATGTATATGTAAATTATTATGTTTCTTTACAAATTTCCCCAAAAACTATTTTTAAATTTAGATTATCAATTAGTGTATTTTTAATTAGTTTTGAACTTAGTCAATCATAAATGTTATATTTGTAGCTAGGGAATTCTTATAATAAGTACAATATTTAAAAAAATAAGATAATATAAATTTATATGGTAAATATTAAGATGTATTTTTACTGAATAAACATTTACCGTGAGGTGAGAGTGTAAGGAACGCGATAAAAGGTCCATGTTTCTGCAGTTTTTGTGTCAAAACTTTTTTTTGTCAAAATAAATCAAACATGGCTGCAGGACATAGTTCAAATTTATTCACATGATGATATAAACAGTTGTTGAATATCTATCAAGGGTGTTCTGGTAATTAATGACAACTTTTTCTCTTCATTTAAAAAGTTTATCATCTAATGCCGCTATGCTCGAGACTGATATTCAACAACTTGTTATCACCGTGTTAAGAAAATCCAACTATATGTTTGTACTAAAACAATATATTTTTTTCCCTAATAAAATGTTTTAATATAAAAACTGCAAACGCACGATACTTTTTTCGTGCCCCCTACATATTTACCTTAAAGCGCTCTTCTTCGGACACTTAACGAAATAACATATTTTTGGATTGTCCCAGGGAAAAAATTAAGGACCTAATAATTTTGTTTGAGTGTATCGAACCGAACCGAATCGACATGACAATGTTGTGTAAGTATACCTTGTTGAAATGATTTACAACCCTGTGCTATAGAAATGCACCCAGTGCTAGAGGTTAGCGCCCTATCTGCCACCGTGTAAAGAAACCACTCAGATAACAGCAGCGCGCGCAGCTCCTAAACGCCGCCCAAATAAAAAGTACTCACCTTAACCGCAAGGAATGCTATATAGCAACAACACCCAGGGGAAGGCTTACTCTACACACACAAACTGTTCCGGTTCTGAATCGGACCTTTATTTACTAGTAAACTAATGATTCACTACTACGTTGGCCTCTTCAGACTAAGTTGATGGCTGACACCTTGGTCCAATACATAGTGAGCAAACTGATTACGGTCAATTTGGAGTGGTTTTCTTTCTCTTTTAATTCTTGTTTCAGTCTAGTTTTGTCTGGTTCGCCTGTGTCGGGGAGCTCGGTGTTCAAGCCCCAAACGAGTGTACTTATGTTGTTGTTTTTTCTAGATATTATTATTATTATTATTAGCACCGCGTCTTACTACCCGTTCGGGTTATACGCACTTACGCTAATGTGCTATGGTAGGGTGATTGTGAGATGAAATGGAGGACCTACAGTTTAACGTAGAATCCGAACCACGGTGGAGGCCTGGCATTCCTCACATTCACAAGTTGTGATTAATACACATCTTGTCAGAGGTGAAGGAAGGATTTGGCAATCAGATAAACCTGTGCCGGGACCGAGGATTGAACCCCGGACCCCCAGCACAGAAGTCTGACACATTACCTCTAGACCACTAGGTCACCTTTTATAGCTAGTTTACTACTTTCCCTTCACGCAAATTTGGGTGCATTTCCTCTCATTTATATCATTCCTATTCCTACTTCATCAGGGTAAAAATGACGGGTAGTAAGATATGGAACGCACACATACAAATTTAAATATTTTTTTAGAATGGGAGAAATGACACAATAATTCGCACTCGCTGAAATACTTGTTCAATTTTAATGTTTATTAGACACGCCTCATTCTTTAATTTTTGTTAGAATATTTATTAACTATCTTATTCGTACACAAATATAACTAGGTCAAGAGGGCTGCCCATAGGAGTGCGCGCAGAAGGCAACCCCCCCCCCCCCTCCACCCTATTGCTTGCTTAGGTGAAGAGAATAAAAACAAGTTGGTGGTGGGGTGAATTTTTGCTGACGCGCTCTTAAAGAAGCTCACTGTATAGGGGAACCGCCAGACGTTCGTGTTTTAATTGTTTTGCGTTTATTGTTCCGGTTCTACAGTTGTCCTTTGTAATTTACTTAAGAGTAAAATTTTATTTGCGTTTGTGTTAGTGTTACAAGTGGAACAGGTGAATTATCTATTAATTGTGTTACTTTCAAAATTTTACTTGGAGTGTGGGTAGTGTAATTTAGTCACGTGTAATATTTAGTATTTGTAGTAATGTTTAGTGAGCGTGACAAGTTTAGGAAAATGATAAATAGGTGCTAATTACTGTAATAAAAGTTAACAAAAAATATTTTTTGTAATTATAATTTTTTTAAGTGGGGTGGCGGGAAAGACAGATAACTGGAATCCCTACAAATGAGGTTTGCCCAGTGTTACACGTCTGCTAAAGGCAGCCCTGTAGTTTAATCATTAACAGTTTTAATCAAATATAAAGGTCCTTACATATCTTTATTTAAACAACCACAAATCATCAACAGGCTTTACATTCCCTACTCCATTCTCTTCCACCTTTCCTTACTTCTACTCTTCCTCCTTTATTTACCTTTTATAGAGGTCGAGATAAAATGCGCAATCTATGGATACATTTAATTTATCACGTGATCAGTGGTGAATTTTTACCCTGCCGGGATTCAAACAAGATAAACGCGACTATCGACTGAGATAGTGTGTACGACAGAGCTCAGCTTCAAATAAATCGATTATTATAACTATTAATTACTATTTGTACGTTTTAATACTTACAGACAATCTAGGGAAGAAGGGCACCTTAGAAGAAATTCATCCGCATGTGGATAAAGATATTGTGTACCATGCTGAGATTCTTGCCTTTACCTCCAGGTCATTGAAAATTCAGTCTATCATGAGGTTGACGCCTTAGACCGTGTGAGCTCTGGTGCCAATTCACTTCAGATAAATAACCACCACAAAACTCCGGGGTTTCTCAGCCGATGAAAAGGAATCGCTGAGATCTCTTGATCATAAAGTTTTTCCCGGTTATTATTTCTGTGTCGCAATCACACGCGCCTATTCCTGCTTGGCATTCCTCCTCAACAACCGGACAAATAATAAACATTCCTCATAACAACTCCGTTCAAAGGAACTGTGACAAACATGTTTATGTATTTGACGCGATACAGATGCTGGGGGAAAGCTTCAGAGGAAAGTATTTTAAAAAAACGCGAAATCTAAAACATTTTGTCATATAGTTTAATAGGGTATTTTAAAAATTGAGTTTACAAAGCAGAGATCAAGTCGTGCTCTGGACCACACTATTGGGCCACTAAGCATTTACTATACTTTCTTACATACTGCCCCTTGATGTAGTCACAACACACATGTATAAACTGGAAGTGTGCACTATTTTCTGCACAAGGTTCTTTTAAAAGGGATCTATTATTATAAAGATAAGAATAATGTAGCTTAATCATAGAGAACTTTTTTTTTTCATGTGCATAGTTTAAATAAATAAAGCACACAAAAACAATAAAAATAAAAAGCACACAAATAAAAGTAATTATTTTGCGGAAAAGGCGTCAACCTCCTTCCAAGCTCCCCCCTTTTCAAATACGAATGTATTTAACGGAACCCACTCAATTCTCTGTGCGCTCTTGTAAAATGTATTCATGTACGGAGGTAATTAATTAGTAACTGAGATTTTATTTTAAACTGTATAGGGCCCACGTATTGATATATGGCTCTGTTTTGTAAATTTTATTTTAATGAATTTTGAAAATCATTATTTACTATTTTCTTAACTATGGGTTTACTTTTTGTGTTGAATTTACTGTTAGTGAATTTGTTTAAATATTGTATTTCACCAAGAAAAAAGTTGGATGTTCAAGTAACTTTTATAAAATGTTTTAAAATTAATTGAGAGATACTTATTAGGTGCTATCAAAAATACAAAACTGGAAACTCTAACACTCGATCTTTATGTTGATTCGCTCTTAAATTATCCAGTTAACTGTTGATATCGTTATATTGCCTTCTATATTGACGATACTTAAAATACCCAGTTCACTGATGATATCGTTATATTGCCTTCTATGTTGACGATACTTCAAATTATCCAGTTAACTGTTGATATCGTTACATTGCCTTTTATGTTTACGATACTTTAAATGACCTAGTTTAACTGCTAATATCGTTATATTGCCTTCTATGTTGATGAGACTTTAAATTACCCAGTTCAATGATGATATCGTTATATTGACTTCTATGTTGATGAGACTTTAAATTACCCAGTTCAATGATGATATCGTTATATTGACTTCTATGTTGATGAGACTTTAAATTACCCAGTTCAATGATGATATCGTTATATTGACTTCTATGTTGATGAGACTTTAAATTACCCAGTTCAATGATGATATCGTTATATTGACTTCTATGTTGATGAGACTTTAAATTACCCAGTTCAATGATGATATCGTTACATTGCCTTCTATGTTTACGATACTTTAAATTACCCAGTTCACTGCTGATATCGTTATATTGCCTTCTATGTTGATGAGACTTTAAATTACCCAGTTCAATGATGATATCGTTATATTGACTTCTATGTTGATGAGACTTTAAATTACCCAGTTCAATGATGATATCGTTACATTGCCTTCTATGTTTACGATACTTTAAATTACCCAGTTCACTGATGATATCGTTATATTGCCTTCTATGTTGATGAGAACTTAAATTACCCTGTGAACTGGTGATATTGCCCACTATCCTCTGTGGTGATGCTCCTTTTAAATTACCCAGTGAACTGACTACTATCACGATATTAATTATTTTAATTAATTCATTTATAAATAAAGATTGTTAATATTATCTTGAGATGTATGGACAACGGCTCTTCACCATCCACTTTGCACTACTGTACATACACCCTCTATTATTATTATTATTATTATTATTATTATTATTATTATTATTATTATTATTATTATTATTTAGCACCGCGTCTTACTACCCGTTCGGGTTATACGCTTAAGTACTAATTACGCTAATGGATTAGAAATTGGAAGGGTTGAATTTAGAGGAAGTGAACCCGCATTTGCGTGGAGGGAGAGTGGAAAACCATTTAGGAAAAACCACCCCCAGTTCACCCGACCGAGATTCGAACCTCAATCTCCCCGTCCTCGGTGGTCAAGTACACCCTCTAGATAAGTAAGCTTATTACACCTTAAATTAAAGTGTAATCATAGAAATATACCAAAGTAGGCCTACTTATTATTGTTAGATGTATACTCTCGTAATGGTGTGCGACTCACTATTACGTGAACGTCTGTGAAATATTTTTACTCCTATTTTTTGTCATGTTCATGTACCGTAGCGCTGAGCACTAGCGGAAAACTACGTGGCAGTATTTTCCGCTCCACAAACGCGCCGTCCTTACTTCAACCTGTCTGAATGTTTAGCGTGCACTGCTGAGCAGAGAGGCATCTGCAGGGGTCAGGATTCGCATCGGTTTTCGCACAGTTTGCTCCTAGCTATGAAAATATAGTCTTTTGAGTGAAGTAATAATATTTAATAATACTATTTAACACCGCGTCTTACTACCCGTTCGGGTTATACGCTTAAGTACTAATTACGCTAATGGATTAGAAATTGGAAGGGTTGAATTTAGAGGAAGTGAACCCGCATTTGCGTGGAGGGAGAGTGGAAAACCATTTAGGAAACCCCCCCCCCAGTTTACCCGACCGAGATTCGAACCTCGATCTCCCCGTCCTCAGCAGTCGAGCTTAAAACGACTAGCGCGTTAGCCAACTACGCCACCGAGGCGGGTTTGAGCGAAGTACGTGAATTTAATAACTTTTTAAAGACTATGAAATATGAGAGTGTCTTTTGAAAAAAAAAACTTGAATTTAAGAACTTGTAAATAGGTGTATGATAAAATATTATCTTTGGAAAGAACGTGAAGTCAATAACTTTCTAATAATTATAAAATATAAGCCTTTATGAAAATTACATGAATTTAAAAACGTGAAATCAGGATATAGGCCTAATATTGTCTTTTTAGAAAGTACGTAAAATTAATAGCTTGCTAATAAGTATAAAATATAAGAAAAATATTTTTAAGTAAATAATACTTAGCACCACGTCTTACTACCCGTTCGGGTTATACGCTTAAGTACTAATTACACTAATGGATTGGGAATTGGGAAGGTTAAATTCAGAGGAAGTGAACCCGCATTTGCGTGGAGGGAGAGTGGAAAACCATTTAGGAAAAACCATCCCCAGTTCACCCAACCGAGATTCGAACCTCGATCTCCCCGTCCTCGGCGGTATAGCTCAGCACGACTAGCACGTTAGCTAACCACGCCACCGAGGCGGGTATTTTTTTTTAAGTAAAAGGATGAACTATAGTTGTACTAGTGTTTTTATAAACCTAATTATTACTTAACTTAGGAAGTATGTTATTTTATTCTAAAAACCTTCTTTAGTCATAATTTGTTAGAGTTGTGCAACTACTGGAAAATTCGAGTTAATGTTGACGTATTTTATTTTTATTTTTTATACACCGTGTCTTACTACTCCTAGGCTATATTTACACTAATTACACTAATGAGGTAAAACAAGGAAATAAAATGTTTAAATTAAACCACTCCGCGTTTTCGTGGAAGAAAAAAATGATATAAAAACACATTTAAGACAAAACAACCTTAGTACACCCGGCAGGGATTCGAATCCCGATCTTCCCGTCACAGGTCAGACGGGGTTGACGCCTTAACCCACGTGGCCATTGACACTTAAGTGTGTAATAGTTATCTTGTGAACTCTAACAGGATTCTGGTAGAATAATATTTTAGAGAATATGAAAAAAAATTTGCGGTAAATATTGACATTATTTATTATTTTAATTGTGTTTTTGTATTAATTATATATGTATAATAATGATATTATATGTATAATAATGGTATTATGTATAATAATGGTATTATGTATAATAATGGTATTATATATAATAATGGTATTATATATAATAATGGTATTATATATAATAATGGTATTATATATAATAATGGTATTATATATAATAATGGTATTATATATAATAATGGTATTATATATATAATAATGGTATTATATATATAATAATGGTATTATATATAATAATGTTATTATATATATAATAATGGTATTATATATAATAGTGGTATTATATATATAATAATGGTATTTTATATATATATAATAATGGTATTTTATATATATATAATAATGGTATTATATATCTATATATGTAATAATGGCGTGTTTTTGTATTAATTTTATATATATATATATATAATTAATACAAAACACACCATTAAAATAATAAATAATATATGTATATATATAGACATATAGGGTTAGTCCTTTAAAATTACACTATACAAGTCCATATCTGGCATAGAAAGTTATTAAAGATTTTTGCCTAAAAAATATTTTTAATGGCCCTTACTATGAAAATTGGATTGTAATTTCTACGTCGTAATCAGTGAACAAAGGGTATGGCTGTCTAGGAGGTCCTCGATTAGCTTACGAGTCACGGCCAATGAATAGCAGCTCTCTCTATACCTCACCTTGCGCGTGCTATGAGCGCATGCGCCAAAGCTCTGGTGTTATCAGCACGTCAGCAGTTGTGTGTGATGTTGATAAAAGCTGTGATAATTATCACGTAGTCACGGTCTGTCCGCTACTCAAGTGCATACAGCTGCGCTTACAATTAAATTCTTCCTTCCTCCCTTTCGCGTTATGAGCTCATGGGTTGTCTTCGGTTATAGCCCCATTTGACGGGAGTGTTAGTGAACTGTTCCTTAACCCCCTTACTATTCATTTGACATTTACTATAGACAAGTGAATCCGCAAATTAACCATCATAGATCATAATCAACTGAATTCATAAATTATCCTAATGTATAAACAAGGAAATTAATAAACTACTCTGGCTTATATAAAATTAAATTCATAAATTAAATTAATTAACAAAACATATTTTTAGGATGTAATCCCTTGTTTGTACAGCGGTTTGAACATTGGTCGATTTAGAATAGCCGCACTAATTAATTTTTTATACATATTATGCACAAAGTGATGACTAAATCTCTCTAATTTTTCAAAAATAGTTTTTTTTTGACATTGTTTCTATAAGGTCAACAATATATTCTCAGAATTCTCCTGAAACAAGAAATTTAAACAAAACTTAATTTTGTGTAAAATTTGTTGAGGCTCATGTTTGTTGATAAATCGCTAACCAATTTGGCCTGCTCATAAAAGCCTTTTTCATCACACTTATCTGCGTCTGAGTCAGTTTTATAGGCAGTATGAGTTGCGTTGAATCGTAAACTCTGTTTACAAAACTATAAAATAATTTGTTTTGCAAGATAATCATTTTCTATCCTTACAATATAAACAAAAGTTATGGACACACAAGATGATATTATATAGGTTGTGGATGAAGTTAATGGTTTGGTTAAAGGTGCTGCCTCGGTAGTGAAAAATTGCCGTTCAGACATTCAGCTCCAACGAAAAATTTTACTATAATATGCATTATTTCAAAATATTATTAATACCAAAATAAAATCAAAATAATTCAACAGGGCTCTTTTTCCTTTGCAACCATGTAATTTGAGTTTTATTAATAG
Source organism: Timema podura (assembly GCA_033556935.1). NCBI lineage: Eukaryota > Metazoa > Arthropoda > Insecta > Phasmatodea > Timematidae > Timema > Timema podura. Next base: position 41,168,016 of record JAVRXN010000004.1, on the reverse strand, counting down.
AAACAAATTTGAGAAAATGCGATATTAGCTAATATTCAACGACTTTCTAAGCTGATTTGCGGTGATAGGAAACTAGTCTTGATGAAACAGGGCTATAGATATAGCCTTCTTCTAATAAACACAGTAATTTTTTAGTAGGCTCACAACAGAACATTTTAAGATATTTGAGAGCTAGCAACAAGCTTTTTCTTTACCTTGAAGCTTCGTAGTTTTATTTCCCCTTTTTCTTATTTTTTTAACACCACGTCTTACGACCCGTTCGGGTTATACGCTTATGTGCTAATTACGCTACTGGCTTTATGGATTAGGAAGGATTAATTTAGAGGAAGTGTACCCACATTTGCGTGGAGGAAGAGTGGAAAACTATTTTGGAAAAAACCACCCTCATTACTAAGGTGACCAATTTTTTTACAATGAAAAGGAGGACGAAAAATTTTAAGAAAAAAGTACAACGTAAATAAATGAAACATTTTATTAATTCAAACAAAAATACACTGATTATGCTTACATCCCTTTTAATTATTTAATTAAACAAGTATTTTTCCATTGAATGAATATTTTTTGTCAATATATCATTTTCTAACAATATATTGGGAATTTCGGAGCAAGAAATATCCTTCATATTGAATTTTACGGTAAGTGCTGCAGCTAGAGTATCAACATTCAATCTTGATTTCTCACTTGTCCAAAAATCATTACCAATTGAAAAAACTCTTTCAACTGCTGCATTAGTTCTCTGAATACAGAGATTAACAGATTAGTTTTAAAATATCGAAAAGGAGGACAGATAGGAGGACACTTTTCGAGGAAGGAGAGAACCTACAAAAGAAGGACTGTCCTCCCTAAAGGAGGACGATTGGTCACCTTATCATTACACCCAACCGATATTCTATCTCCCCGTCATTGGTAGGCCAGTCTACTGCGAGAGTAGCGCGTTAGACCATGCGGTCACCGAAGAGAGTTTTTTCTTATTAACATTACAAATGGGGGGTTTTAGGTGAAGGGCAAAAGGGAATATAATCTTAGACACAATAGAGAAGTAGTTTCAGAAAGCAACAGAGACAATTGTATAATAAACCATCTGGCTTGACAGAATTATTAATACTTTCTCGCTGAATGAGGTGATTGCCTTAAGGATATATAGGTCAGACTGGTCAGTTATTTAACCAACATGTCGCGCGACAGTGTGCTAGAATTTGACACGATAGTCCAGGGTTTAAAATAGTTTGGTGTACTTGGGTTGTTGGAATATCCAACAAATTACTTCAATTCGTTTTACAGAAAAAGACTGAAATGATTATTAAAAATAATCACTTCCCATTCTTTGTCCTTGAACTTATTACTGGTAGAGGTTGAATAACTCTGTCTGATAAGCGTCTAAGAAAATGTAGCTAAACCCACATTTTTCTAGGAAGCCCACTTTTGGCCAACAACAATGATTGTAAGTCACTATAATTTATTAGTCTAGATATATGTCTTATTTGATTAGTTATCAATTGCTCATTTAAAAAGTTATCAAAAGCTTATTTATGGAATATTGTTTAGTTTATCTTTAAATTGTTAATAAAACGGGCTAAAATAGTATAGTAAATACAATGTTTTTTCCCCCTGCCATCGTGGCAACATGAGTGTCCAGTTTTAAAATAACGGGTTTCGTAGGAAAATCCGACTTTAGAGTGAAGAAAATTATTTTAAAACCATAGCGAGATTTTGTTTAATGTGAAATATTGGCGTAACATAGAAATTGTCCCCACAACCTTGAGCAAGCTGTCTGAAGATCCTAGATATGAATTTAATCTATTTTGTCATATAGCAGCTGGTCGGGGCTGATATCCCGGCTGGGTGCATTAAGGAGTTATTTATGACAATTAGTTTTCAGTTGTTTTTCCGTACTATATCAATACTAACTCAGATGCATACATTCTATGATGAATTTCTCATCCCTATTCATTAAATTTAGTCTTCTAAACTTATTTTGGTTTTCAAAGGACTCTTGCCAAAAAAAAGTATCTGTAATAAAGTTAACCCATGTAAACACTATCTTTAAAAAAAAGTTAAAAGCTTTAGAACATTGTCAATAATAAAAAAGATAGTTATGAAATTTATCTATAAGCGATATGAACCGGTGACTGGGAGGTTGGAATTCGAATCCCGGAAGGGTGTACTGAGATATTTTATTTGGCTAAGACCCACTTCGGTGGTTGAATGCTATAAGGCGTCACTCTCGCAATAGACTGGAAGGGTGACTTGGCGTTCTAGGGGTAAGATGTTGGACTTCTGTGCTGGGTGTCTGGTGTTCAATCCTCGGTCCCACCACAGATTTATCTGATTGCCAAACCCTTCCTTCACCCCTGACAAGACGTGTATTAATCACAACTTGTGAATGAGTAGAGTGCCAGGCCTCCACCGTGGTTCGGATCCCACGTTAATCTGTAGGTCCTCCATTTAATCTCACAATCACCCTACCATTATATATTAGTGTAAGTGCGCATAACCCGAACGGGTGGTAAGACGTGGTGTTAATAGTAGTAATAGTAATAATAATAATAGACTGGACTGAAAATGCCGGGTGGATAGGGGGTTCGAATCCCAGTTGGGTCTACTGAGGATTTTTTTTTTTCCTAAATGGTTTTCTACTTTCTTTATTCGCGCAAATTCGGTATCACTTCCTCTAAATTCAACTTTTATCATCCTTAGCACATTACTGTAACTAGTACACATACGTACAACCCGAAAGGTTAGTAAGATGCAACACTTGCCTTTATATAAACTATGGATAAATAAATATATATGAATATATGTGCATATATATATCCACATACATAAATTTAAATATACTTGTATATTTATATATATAAGGGAGAGTCTTAACTTATGTTACAAAAGCTAGAGGCATATTCCTTATGAAGAACCAGGAAGAAAATGTGCATAAAGTTTTGCCCTGAAGTCATTATTAAGGGATCAATGAGCCCTTGAAAATCATGTACTTAAGACTAAACAATTTTATAACAATGTAACAAACGAGTAGGGGAACAGTAACTGAGGAGAAGTGCGTACTTTTATTACTCATTGTACAGAAGGTAACCTTATACCACAACCCTTGTGCAAACATTCGTGTCTTAGCACAGCAGATGTTCAAAGTGCCAGCCACCAACATTCAGACAGCGCCGACATCGCCAGAGCCTGGACTGTCGCACTCTTTGAAACATGCCAGGGTGTGTTTCGGACAGTGTTCCACTCTGCGACAGTTCGGGGCTGAAGGTTGGGTTCGTGTTCCACGGGTGTACTGTTCACGGCAATTTTGATGTGGTCCCACAGAAAGAAATCCAGGGGATTCAGGTCTAGCAATCGTGCTGGCCATGGAACAGGCCCTTCTTGGTGGCTGCGTAGCGGGTGAAAGCATTTGATTTTCAACGGCTCATTGATCCCTTAATAATGAGTTAAGAGCAAAACTTTATACACATTTTTCCTAGTTTTTCATAAGGAATATGTTCCTAGCTTTTAAGTTAAAATTCACCCTAGTATACACATTTATTTACACATGTATAAAAAATATACACTTCCTCTGCGTTCCTAATTCCTCCCCCCTTCACTCCTTTAATACAGTAGCCTCATGGCTTCTTTGGTGCTGACTGACAGCTCACAGATGATGGCTTTGAAAAGCTACCAGACCAAATTATGTATCCCTACGCCGAACCATATGATCTGCAAAAAAACATGTGTTTAGCAGCTGTCACATCTGACAGTCAAAATTTAGGTATATACCTAAATGTTGACTATCAGAAGTCGCACCAAAGAAGCCATGAGGCTACTGTAGTTGTCCCGGACGGGAAGTAATATGCTGAGAAAGGTGCCCCTTATTTCCGAGTAGCCACGAAAGTGCGATGAAGAAGCCACGTGGTCTAGAGACGAGAAGCGAGTTAGTTTGGATTCTCTCCCCCCCCTTCCCCCCCCTTTACCATCCATGATTGAACTCTCCCATGCGCTCCGTAAGGATGGGAACACGCCATTGAGAACTTTAGAGTTGATGCGACACGGAACGGCGGTAGTCGTACAACTTGTTTTGGGTCCTACTGTCGCCGAGTTGTAAGGCCTACTTGTTAGGTAGTCGAGAAACAAACCATTTTAAATAAAATACGATTTAGATAGCTAGAAACATTTTTTGACATGTATAAAAGTTACCAAAACTATTATTTTTATATTCATACGTAGGGTACTGTGATTTCAACAGTCAATTTATTTTTATACCTATTGAATAATACTAATAATACATTAAAATGGAGGCAACTTAATGATGAGCAAGGCCCAAATTTTTATGACCTAAGAAGATTAAATAAATTACCTATAAAGTGACTTAAAAATTCTAAAAAATGACTTCATTTTTTTTATTTAGTTACAAAAATATAAACAAAAACTCGTAATAAATATACACGACTAAATCAAACACACACTTGAATTTAAAATGAAACAAAAATCCTTTAACAACTAAACTCTTACATTACGGTAATATAACATTGATTTATAAATATCTGCTTGAGAAGTAAAAGCCACCCTCTTCCAACGCAACCCTCTCCAGCCTAGTCACAGTCCTCACTAGGAATGTGTATCTTACAACCAGACAAGCAGAGAGGATATAAAGTTAGTTGCCTACATTACCTTCATATTACATACTCTTGTTAAAAAATATATGTTTGAGCATTTGTATTTATAAAATATCGATGATATTAAAAAATATACTATTACACACGAATGTCTTAAAATGACCCAAAAATAACTAAAAGACTCAAAAGGGATGCAAACAAAGGAAATATGGTCTTTAAACCTTAAATTACTAAAAATGACTTATAAAATATACATTCATATACTTAGGGGCGTTGTACGTGACAAACCAACAAATATGTAATGTAATTAAGAATCCGGGACCCGGCAGCGAGTTACTTGCCCTGTACTCGTCACCAGACATTGTTAGAATAAACAAGTCTCGTAGATTACGGTGGGCAGGACATGCAGCACGAATGGAGTATCTATAACAATGTTCAGCGTATTTACTGGCAACCAATGGGAAGACCTAGACGCAGATGTGAGGATTACATTAGAATGGACTTGAAAGAGACGGGTGTAGTGAGGTGGACTGGAGAGAACTATCTCAGGATAGGTATAGGTTGTAATGAGGTGGACTGGATACAACTAGCTCAGGATAGGATAAGGGTGTAATGAGGTGGACTGGATAAACTAGCTCAGGATAGGTATAGGTTGTTATGAGGTGATTGGACAGAACTATCTCAAGATAGGGATAAGGTGTAATGAAGTGGACTGGATAGAACTATCTCAGGATAGGGATAGGGTGTAATGAGGTGGACTGGATAGAACTAGCTAGGATAGATACAGGATATAATGAGGTGGACTGGATAAACTAGCTCATGATAGGATAGGGTGTAATAAGGGACTGAATAGAACTAGCTAAGGGTAGTATAAGGGTATAATGAGGGCTGGATAGAACTACTCAGGATAGCGATAGGTGTGAAATATGGACTGGATAGAACTATCCCAGGATAGAATAGGATGTAATGAGTGGACTGGATGGAACTAGATCAAGATAGGTATAGGGATGTATGAGGTGGACTTGATTGAACTAGATCAAGGATAGGTATAGGATGTAATGAGGTGGAACTGGATATAACTAGCTCAGGTAGATATATCATGTAATGAGGTGGATTGGATATAACTAGATCAAGATAGATATAGAATGTTAATGAGGTGGACTGATTGAACTATCAAGATAGGTATAGGATGTAGTGAGGTGGACTGGATAGAACTAGCTCAGGATAGAATAGAATGTAATGAGGTGGACTGGATAGAACTAGCTAGATAGATATAGAATGTAATGAGGTGGACTGGATAGAACTATATCAAGATATATAAGAATGTAATGAGGTGGACTGGATGAACTAGATCAAGATAGAATAGGGTTTAATGAGGGGACAGGATAGAACTAGATCAGATGGAATAGGTGTAAAGAGGTGGACTGGATAGAACTAGCTCAAATAGAGATAGGAGACGCACTTTTTAAATTAAGTGCGCCAATGAACTTTCGAACTCCTAGTGCTATAGGGTAAGTATCAATGTTGGCCTAAAAAAAGTTTAGTTATTATAAGAAGCTCCCTCCTGAATCCTATCATAGTTTCCCCAGGAAACATATTATATAGCTTTAATTTAAGTGAGAGGAATATACCAAAAAGAAGAATATAATCTTCCATTCATAATATTTATATTTTGGGGAGCAGCTTGTCCTTAGCTACCCATCTGGGCTAGCTGCGTTTAATTTCACTACCAGGATGTGGACGATAGAATTTTACATAAAGTAAAGTGTAAGTTTAATAATACAAACTAAATCTTAAGTTCATAAATTCATCCCAACGTCAAATAAGTTTTACTTTACATAAACTGGTCAAATACTATGTCTTATTTATTTGAAAAAATTATATTCCTAAAGTATTCAATATGTTATACGCAAATGTAATAATTACGCTAAAGTGTTGGGGATAATGAAGGTTTATTTTAAAGTAATGTACCCGCATTTACTGGAGGGAGATTGATAAGCTATTTAAGGAAAAAATACCCTCAGTACACCCGGATGGGATCCAAACGCATACTTCCCGTTACAGGCAGATCAGACCAAAAGATTTGTCATTTAGTCTGCATGCTCCATCAGTGTCAGATATATTTAAACGATGTCGACATTCATATGATCTCCATGTATATGTCACACCCGAATAGTGAAACTGTTCCTTTCATTGCTTCTTTGATTGACCATTTTACGGACTGGACAAAAATTGCATAAACTCTTGCCCTAATTCATGAAGTGGAATATATTCACTATCCTAACTAACCTTACCTAACCTTAAATTCTAAAACGATTAAAAGTTAAATTAACTTAAATACCAAGCCTGTTCTTCGCTTGTCCATTTCAGGGACCTGGCAAAAAAAAAACTCATTCATTCACATGAATTGGTTAATGATTGGAGCTACCCGGTTCATGAAATGGGTAGCACAATAGCTGAACAATTAATTAACTCTATTGCTTCCTTTTTTTGCTATTTCATGAACTGGGCAGCACAAGTGCTGGCTGAACAATTCATGAACTTGATTTTTTTTGTCCATTTCGTGAAATGGTCAAATGGGCAAGTTCACGCAATGGGTAGAAATTTGCCCGATTCATGAACTGGGAAATTCACGAATATATAGCAAGGTTTATTTTGTGGAGTTTTTATAAATCAATTTATTTAAAAATTAATAGCCCCACCACCTTCTTATTGAAAACAGGTGTTATTATTCATTTCATTGTTGAAATAACATATCTATTTACTGGAACTCAAAATATACTCGTTTACTGTGTAGGTTTTATTGCCCTATTAAATGGTAAAGGATTCTTTTTAGCAGTTATATTATTATTATTATATTATCACCGCGTCTTATACCCGTTAGTACGCATTTAGCAGTTATAAGAGCAATTAAAACAATTTTCATGTATTCATAAGTCACAGTTTGTAAAATTTAACTGTCACTTTCCATTAATAAAACCAATAACTATAAATAGCACTCATAATAAAATAAAATTTTAGCAGAACTCATGCTAAAGGCGTATTTACTTTAAAATGGTAGGGATAGGAATGTATAATTTAGAATAAATGTACCCGCACTTACTTGAAGGGAGGAGTTGAAAACATTTTAGGCTAAAAGCCTTCAGAACACCCTCCGGATTCTAACCTCGAACTCATCATCACCAGAAAACCAGACTAGATAAGCCTGACATTTAGCCACGTGCCCACCAATGCGGGTATTTCCCTTGTTAAAGGTGAGCTTAAATATTTTTAAAGACTCTCTTACACTGAACCTCCTCCCCACCAATCCTAGTAAACAAGGTACCTAGGCTATGGTTCGGCCTAGTAAACAAGGTCCCTAGGCTATGGTTTCGTCTAATAAACAAGGTACCTAGGCTATGGTTCGGTCTAATAAACAAGGTACCTAGGCTATGGTTCGGCCTAGTAAACAAGGTCCCTAGGCTATGGTTCGGTCTAATAAACAAGGTACCTAGGCTATGGTTCGGTCTAGTAAACAAGGTACCTAGGCTATGGCCTAGTAAACAAGGTACCTAGGCTATGGTTCGGTCTAGTAAACGAGGTACCTAGGCTATGGTTCGGTCTAGTAAACGAGGTACCTAGGCTATGGTTTGGTCTAATAAACAAGGTACCTAGGCTATGGTTCGGTCTAGTAAACGAGGTACCTTAGCTATGGTTTGGTCTAATAAACGAGGTACCTAGGCTATGGTTCGGTCTAGTAAACAAGGTACCTAGGCTATGGTTCGGTCTAGTAAACAAGGTACCTAGGCTATGGTTCGGTCTAATAAACAAGGTACCTAGGCTATGGTTTAGCCTAGTAAACAAGGTACCTAGGCTATGGTTTGGTCTAATAAACAAGGTACCTAGGCTATGGTTCGGTCTAATAAACAAGGTACCTAGGCTATGGTTCGGTCTAGTAAACAAGGTACCTAGGCTATGGTTTAGCCTAGTAAACAAGGTACCTAGGCTATGGTTTAGCCTAGTAAACAAGGTACCTAGGCTATGGTTCGGCCTAGTAAACAAGGTACTTAGGTTATGGTTTGGGGTAGTAAACAAGGTACCGAGGTTATGGTTTAGCCTAGTAAACAAGGTACCTAGGCTATGGTTCGGTCTAGTAAACAAGGTACTAAGGTTATGGTTTGGCGTAGTAAACAAGGTACCTAGGTTATGGTTTAGCCTAGTAAACAAGGTACCTAGGCTATGGTTCGGTCTAGTAAACAAGGTACCTAGGTTATGGTTTAGCCTAGTAAACAAGGTACCTAGGCTATGGTTCGGTCTAGTAAACGAGGTACCTAGGCTATGGTTCGGTCTAGTAAACGAGGTACCTAGGCTATGGTTTGGACTAATAAACGAGGTACCTAGGCTATGGTTCGGTCTAATAAACAGGGTACCTAGGCTATGGTTCGGTCTAGTAAACAAGGTACCTAGGCTATGGTTTAACCTAGTAAACAAGGTACCTAGGCTATGGTTTAGCTTAGTAAACAAGGTACCTAGGCTATGGTTCGGTCTAGCAAACAAGGTACCTAGGCTATGGTTTAGCCTAGTAAACAAGGTACCTAGGTTATGGTTTAGCCTAGTAAACAAGGTACCTAGGTTATGGTTTAGCCTAGTAAACAAGGTACCTAGGTTATGGTTCGGTCTAATAAACAAGGTGCCTAGGCTATGGTTCGGTCTAATAAACAAGGTACCTAGCCTATGGTTTGGTCTAATAAACAAGGTACCTAGTCTATGGTTCGGTCTAGCAAACAAGGTACCTAGGTTATGGTTCGGTCTAGTAAACAAAGTACCTAGGTTATGATTCGGTCTAATAAACAAGATACCTAGGCTATGGTTCGGTCTAATAAACAAGGTACCTAGTCTATGGTTCGGTCTAGCAAACAAGGTACCTAGGCTATGGTTCGGTCTAGTAAACAAGATATCTAGGCTATGGTTCGGTCTAATAAACAAGGTACCTAAGCTATGGTTCGGTCTAATAAACAAGGTACCTAGGCTATGGTTCGGTCTAGTGAACAAGGTACCTAGGCTATGGTTTAGCCTAGTAAACAAGGTACCTAGGCTATGGTTTGGCGTAGTAAACAAGGAACCTAGGCTACAGTTTATCCTAGTAAACAAGGTACCTAGTCTATGGTTCGGTCTAGCAAACAAGGTACCTAGGCTATGGTTCGGTCTAGTAAACAAGGTATCTAGGCTATGGTTCGGTCTAATAAACAAGGTACCTAGGCTATGGTTCGGTCTAATAAACAAGGTACCTAGGCTATGGTTCGGTCTAGTGAACAAGGTATCTAGGCTATGGTTTAGCCTAGTAAACAAGGTACCTAGGCTATGGTTTAGCCTAGTAAACAAGGAACCTAGACTACGGTTTATCCTAGTAAACAAGGTACCTAGGCTATGGTTCGGCCTAGTAAACAAGGTCCCTATGCTATGGTTCGGTCTAATAAACAAGGTACCTAGGCTATGGTTCGGCCTAGTAAACAAGATACCTAGGCTATGGTTTGGCGTAGTAAACAAGGAACCTAGGCTACGGTTTATCCTAGTATTATTATTATTAGCTCCGCGTCTTACTACCCGTTCGGGTTATACGCACTTACGCTAATGTGTAATGGTAGGGTGATTGTGAGATGAAATGGAGGACCTACAGTTTAACGTGGAATCCGAACCACGGTGGAGGCTTGGGATTCCACACATTCACAAGTTGTGATTAATACACGTCTTGTCAGAGGTGAAGGAAAGGTTTGGCAATCAGATAAATTTGTGCCGGGACCGAGGATTGAACCCCGGACCCTCAGCACAGAAGTCTGACACCTTACCCCTAGACCACCAGGTCACCTTTTTTCCTAGTAAATAAAGTACCTAGGCTATGGTTTGGTCAAGTAAACATGGTACCTAGGTTATGGTTTGGTGTAGCAAACAAGGTACCTAGGCTATAATTTGGTCTAATAAACAAGGTACTTAGACTGAACCATAGAAGTACAAAGTTGGACTCACTGTAATCGATGCATCCCTCGCGTCTGGCCGCGTCGTCGCTGGTCCCGTTCACAGTCCCGTCGGGAAGTATCTGCAGGTTCCTGTTCTTGACGTACATCTGGATCTTTCTCGCGGTCCCAGTGATGTGTGACAGATTTGTGCTCCTCTCGCTCCTGGCTGTACCGTCGTCCGCTTGGAACAGGTGATCGCCGTTCTTCCCTTCCTCCTCGATGGTCCCACCGCGGTGCACGTGGGTCGTCCCTTCCTCCAGGACCACGTCGTACCTGTGTCCTGGTTTGGGGGGCTGGGGTGGTTGTTCCTCCAGGTGATAGTGACTCTGCTGTGACATCGGCCTCGCGAAACAAGCGGCTAGGATGGCGCACAATATCGCAACCAGCCCCAGGTGGAACAGGAAGAAAGACTTCACCATGATTTGGGGGGGGTGCCCGTGTGAGGGGTTGTCATATGTTGGAGCCCATCTCAGGCCGCCCAAAAAGACGTTCACCCCCCGCCCAAACCCGATTTTACCAACAGAATGGTCGAAAATATTTCCTTTTTTCTCACACACTTTTTTAAAAATTATTTAGAGATAAATTATTAATTTATTTTTAAATAAATCACTAGATAATTTACACTATTATTTTAAAAGATTAATACAACTTCTTCACGTAATTTTTTACCCTTAGAAGTTGCTTATTTTTCCCCAACATGATTCCTCGGTCACGTTTGATCACAAATCACCTGCCGTTCGGAGCACATTTTTTTAAAAACTTCTCCTCGTTTCGTAGACGATCGTCGCGATCGTGAAAGCTTCAAGTTACTTCCGAACAGTACCGCACCAGTGGATCGGGCGTCATGTCTGGACGCCGGTCGCGAACGTACTAAAAGTTGGGAGACGGAGGAACCCCGCGCTTACCGGTGCTTTAGCTCGAGTAGTGGAGGACCCTCCCCTCCTCCCGTCTCGTATCCCCCTCCCCACCTCCTCACTTACTTTCGTTCCCCACCCCTCCTTCCGCACGAAACCCGCTAAAACAGATTCACTTGAAAAACAAAACTACTGAACCGATTGAGACAAGAATTTCCTGAGTGGGGAGTGAGGGGAAACTAGAAAGAGAGGAGAGAGGGGACGGAACTGCAACACATTTATACTTCTTTTAGCACCTTAACCTAATATATTTTTTCAAAACTGTAGGTGGATTTACTTATTTTAGTATACATATTTGCAAATATGTTCTTAAATGGTTAATTTGTTTAAATATTCGATTTGTAAATATTTTGTGATGGTAAATTTTATTTTGGAAATTTCACTTTCTATCTTAAAGTCGAGTTGCTTATCTTTATATTTTTATCACGTCACCAGACCGCACTTCCTAACTGATAAAAGAAAAAAAGTATTAATTCGAATAGAGTGCGCTATATTTAAGGTCACACATGTCTAGAAATCTTATAAAATATTATTTCGTAGCTTACTTTATTTTCGAAAAATACGCGAAGCTTACTTAAGATATTGCAAACTTATTTTTACCATAGGTGTGACTGCTATATTTTTCAAACTGTTATTTAAAAAGATAGAATACAGATGTTCAAAATTTAACGGTGCATTACTTTTTTTTTTATATTTGATATTAGCTACAGTATTTTAACACTCAATTTTTGTTGATAAATATTAGTGGTATTTAATATGTGCATTAATAAAAAAATTGTTTAGCTTTTGACACTAAATTCTCTTAAGTGTATACCTTATTTAATCTAAGGTTGAATCTAAAATACTCTAATACGTATTTTTTAACAGTACAATGGTTATCAGTAAAATTTAATTCAATTTAAATCTCGTATATTAATAAATGTTTGAACTAATTTACGTGATATTTATCTCTATTAAATAATAATCAAAGCACGTGTGTAGAATTGAAACACGGGAAAGTAGACGGATGATAGGAAGCGCCTGTAAACTGTTTGCTACGCAACCCGCCTTTCAAGTATGACCTTCAACGAGCCGCTTTGTATTCCATTGACCTATAGAGGAAGAAATGCGTATGAAATCACTCTCGAATGTTTTTTTTAAATTTCTTTATCGGACTTTTCACGGCAAATATTGGTCGCAGGTCTCTCTCTCTCTCCTCTCTCTATATATATATATATATATATATATACTTAAAGACAACTAAGGAGATCAATGAATGTGTAAAATGTTTCTAAATTTGCTTGATACAGGATTTAAACAAGCAACGGTTCGTTACCTTTATTTCCCCTAGCAACGTCTTAAGGTGGGAGTGTTAAGGACAGTGTGTTTGCAGTTTTTATAGTAGGCCTAAAACTTTTTTCTTTCAAAAAAAATATTTTTTTTAGTAGAAACACAAGTTTCTAAGATGTCACTCTCGTGTTAGACTGGCCCACTGATGACAGGGAGACCGGGGTTTGAATCGCGATCAGGTCTACTGAAAGCTTTTTTTCCCTCAATTGTTTCCCAATCTCCTTCCACGCAAATGTGGGTAGATTACCTCTAAAATGCTTCCTTCCTTATCTCTACCCCTTGAGAGTAGCTATTATATCAATATACGAAACCCTCAACCGGTAGTCAGACGCGGCGATAAAAAAAACTAATTATTGTACTCATTATATTTCCAGTGGTCAAAATACATTGGGCAGTGACTAAACGAATAGTTTTTGATGGCAACACTATGTTCGCACAAAAAATATATACATTATATTTTATTAGATAATTTAGATTTATTTAACTGAATAGGTGAGTACGTGGACGCAGTGTCAGGCTCATTTAGTCGAGTTTTCTTTTGACAGGTAGGATAGGGGTTCTAGCACTAGCCGGATGTACTGAAGATAGATTTCCTAAATATTTTTCCAATCTCCATGCACGCAAATATGGGCACATTTCCTATAAATTCTGCCTTACTCATCCCTAGCATATAATATACATATGCCAATAGCCCGAAAGGCTACTAAAACGGAGTGTACACGAAATAAGTACTGTGGACGAGAAGGATATTTGAAAAAATGTACTGACATTAGTGTCGATAAAGCATGGGAATCCACTGGAGAAAATCCCTTATAGAAAACTACTCCCAGGTACACCCGAACTAGGTTCGAACCCCAATCTCTCCGTTATTGGCAGTCTAGTTATATTACGATAGTGATGCCTTGTACTATGGATGTGCAAACCTATTTACAAGAAGGCCAAATAATAATAATAATAATAATATTAATAGTATAATAATAATAATAATAATAAATTGACTTGCCAATTTTTCTTTAAAATTCAGGTTAAAATTATCATAAACACACCTAATAGAAGAACACGAATAAGTTTGTGTGAATACATTACGAATGCAAAACAATCAGAAATAACTTAGTGGCCTAGTATGTTTTTTAAGTTAGTCCAGAAGATTTATATAATGAAGGTGTGATATGAGTGAAACTGTGAATGAACTCCCAGTATTTTTTAATAATCTAAGTTAAACTGTGACGGGACTATTTTAGAGAGAAAAGATAAAGACAAACGCTTCTCATTATGGTGGTTTCTGAGATCACTTTTCCTAAGCTTCATGGTTGAAAACAATTGTTCGTATGAATATAATGGAGCAAAAATTGCCACATATTTTTGGACATGATTTGCCAAGTTTGTAAATGTTGGAGGTCAGGGTGGCAACATAACTGAACACACTTAAATTATTTATCCCGTGAGCCTGATTGAACACACCATCGGGCCGTAGTTTGCCCACCTTCCTGCCTTAGACAATGTAGCACCAAAGGGTTAACGTAAGTTAGTATAAATTAATTAAAATTTTTATATATATTAGCATCTGGCCAAATGTATACAATTTACTTCAAACACATTAAATAGTTTTGAATTGCTTCGGTGTGCAGTGCTGCATGGTCTAAGGCGCTACTCTCACAATAAAATATCCAGCCGAAGATGAGAAAATCGGAGTTTGATACTCGTAGGGTGCACTTAGGGCTGTTTTCCCTAGACAGTTTTCCACTTTTGCCTCTACATAAGTGCTGGTGCACTTCCTCTAAAATTATACCTTCCTAATCCCTAACACATCAGTGTAATTAGTACATAAACGTATAACCTGAACGGTAGTAAGAAATGGTGTCAAAAAAAATTGATAAGTTCTTTGGTAATTTAAAAAACAAGTTTACTAAAGAAGACCTCTAATTATTCTCTTAAAAGTTCCTTCCGTGTTTAGTTATTTATATCAATAAAAAAATTGTTGTGAATACCATTGCTGGCAGTGGCTTGACCGGTGACTGGCCGAGGGGGGGGGTGACTGGAGGAATCCCCCTCCCAATACGAGAATAATTGTAATGAAATCTCAAAACGTGTTAAGTACAGCTATGATATAAGCAACGGAGTACATGTCGAAAATATAGACAAAATTTTAATAGCATGATTACAATATGATATTCAAAATGTATACCACTACGAAACAGTAAAAGTTATAGTAAAATTATCAAATGTAATAATATACAGAGATAATAGCGTCAATAAATGTCTTACCTGCCTCGGTGGCGTAGTTGGCTAACGCGCCAGTCGTGTTGAGCCAGACCATCGAGGACGGGGAGATCGAGGTTCGAATCTCGGTCGGGTGAACTGAGGGGTTTTTTCCTAAATGGTTTTCCACTCTCCCTCCACGCAAATGCGGGTTCACTTCCTCTAAATAAAACCTTCCCAATTCCTAATCCATTAGTGTAATTAGTACTTAAGCGTATAACCCGAACGGGTAGTAAGACGCGGTGCTAGATAATAATAATAAATGTCTTGGTCCCCCCATAATATATTTCTGTGTGCACCACTGTTGATAACTGACGTGCTAAGTAACGGCTAGACTAGACAAAAGGATTAGGAGCCTTATCAGTGACGTTTACCAAGGTAAACTGATAAACTTCCACAGCTGTTTGTTTTATGCATATGAATATTCGCAATTTTTAGGGCAATAAAGAGCGAATGTTGTAACATGGCATAACCACTATTAAAAAAAGATTAAACTTCATAACTTTTTTTATCATAGTATATGATTCAATATTTTTTAAGCCACATGGTATAACGTGCTACTCTCGTGTTAGACTGGATTTCTGATGACAAACAAATCGAGGTTCGAATCCCGGTTGAGTGCACTGAAAATGGATTGTCTTAAATGGTTTCCTAGTCTCCCTCCTCGCAAAGGCGGGTACATATTCTATAAAACCATACCTTCCTCTTATGCTCATTCCATAAGAAGAAATTAATGTACGCGTACAGCCCGAACAGGTATTAAGGTGCGTGAATAAATAAATTAGAAAAATGTGTCGTTGAATAAAACTCTTAATATATTTTTTATTATGAAGTAACTACATTATTAAATATTAGGATTGACAACTAGGGTCAATTATATATCAAAGCAATCTTGATGAGCATGGTTTTGATTCCAACCAGCATAGTGATTTCCAATTCTCTATCATACGTATTTACTGCGGACAGGATTTTAAAATCCAAATATTTATATCCCATTTCTGGGCTTATATTTTTATATAGATTTTATAAAAAATATAATTTTGAACACAATTAATAAAATATTGCTTTGTAGATACGTTTAGTTTAATTTTTTTTACACATAGTAATCTCAAAAGTTATTTAATATTCGTTATGGACTCTGTGAAATCCAAACAAGAATTTTTTATGTATAGCTAAAAGTTCCTGTTGAAATGCCATTGACAAATTTTCATGAACTAATGAGATTACTATGTTTAGAAAATAAACTAAACCTATATTTTGAAGCAATATTCTTTTTGTTTTGTCCAACAAAACTTGTTATTAAAACTGTAAAAATACAGAATTTAACACAATTTCCTTTTAGTTGGACATTATAAGGTTTAAAAAAGTACGTATAAAAAATTAAGTAACTGTGTAAACGATAAGCTGTTGTCGTTGAAAAGCTGCTAATAGTTTTTTTTAAGTTTACTTAGTGCAAGTGAATGCATCCCCAGTAATCTTATTTGAACAGCCCAATGCATCTATGTGTGTGAGATGACATCTGTACCCTAGTTAGTTTGGTGATGCTGGCGTCCAGGTGGCGAGACTCTCACAATTTCAGTTTCTTAATCCGACATAACACTTCGCTTTCACAGCTTCGGTTCCATTCCCTCGATTGTTCCGGGTAGTACACGCTGTCACAAAAACAAATCATATCTATTATATATATATCTCATAATATTTATATATAGCATCGCGTATTACTACCCGTTCAGGTTGTACGTATACATCCGCCTACTAACTAAGTTATGTGCTAGGAGAGTAAGGTTGAATTTGAGGAAGTTTAACCCATTTGCGTGGAGGACAGTGAAAAGTCATTTAGGAAAAACACTCTCAGTACACCCACCAGGATTCGAACCTCTATCTCCTAGTCATTGGCAATCTAGTGATACTGCGAGAGTAGCAAGTTAGACCATTCGGCCACCGAAGTTGTAGTGCTGATATTAGTTTTAAGATATCTCAAAGTTAAAATATCATTTCCATACAATTTTAATATTTAATTGTTTTCTATTCTTATTGATACTTTTAATAAAGTTCTAATCATGACAACGTTTAATAGGGTTTTATGAATTTTTTTTTATATTTTAGTATTAATAGTGTATTTTATTATATATTATAATCGAAATGTAGGCCTATTTCATGTCCATTATAATTTTAAAAAAAACATCAATTGCTTGGAAGACAAATTTAAAAACTTATATCATTATTTATTCTAAACTTTACTTCTACGCTCTTAACACAACAAGAACTTCTACAATATAAAACAATAATATACCATTTAAAAAGGTGTTAAAATTGTCTGAACAACTAGTCAAATTGTTTAAAGAGAAAAAAACCCATTAAAATCAGAAAATCAATACAATATTAAATGGCGGGATATTTCTTAAGTTGTATGAACAGTTTCCATGGGCACTTTTATTTTATCTGAGTCTACTCCACTTACTAAGTTATTTAAAGTTGTTTAGTGAAGATACATACTAGTTATATTAAGAACGTAGAACCAAAGTTCAGAATAAATAATATTAAGTTGTCACAGTCATTATTAGTCTCGCACAATGTTTTTATTAACGTTAAATGTTATCAATGGTAGATCCATGGCCTGTTATCGAGGAGACCATTGGTTTTCATAAGGCTCTTTTAAGTATAAATCTAATACTTTAGATTAATCAAGATTTTAACTTATAATAAATAGGATTGCTAATTAATAAAACTAATTTTAATTAATAACTAACCACCTCGGTGGCCACGTGGTTTGACGCACTACACTCGCAGTAGAATAGACTGCCGTCGACGGGGAGATCAAGGTTCGAATCTTGGTCCGGTGTCTTAGGTGTGATTTTTCCAAAATATTTGCTACTCCAATACACACGAATCTGGTACACTTACTTTAAATATGACTCTATTCCTAAGCCATTCGTGTCATTAAACCATAAGCGTATAACCCGACTGGATAGTAAGAAGTTCTGCTAAAATAAAAATAATAACTATAATAATATAATGAAGACTTGAAAAACAGACAAAATTTAATTTTAACACAAAATAAAATAAAACAAATGTCGCTTTCACAATAAAAGTAATAAATATGAAAATGGGCTTAAAGTTCTTAGCAGATATCAATAGAAAAAATATTTTTTTCAATACAAATAATTGGTTATCATACTAAACTTAGTAATTTATTATTACTGGAGAGTTTAGTTTTAAGCCACTTAGCTTTTCTGCACATTAAAGCTAAGTTGAAAGAGTTTTTTTTTAGCTCCACGTCTTACTACCCGTTCGGTTTATACGTTTATGTACTAATTACGCTATTGGTTTTTGGATTATATTTAGAGGAAGTATACCCGCATTTGCGTGGAGGGAGAGCAGAAATCAATTTCGGAAAAACCATCCTCAGTACTTCCGACCGAGATTCGAACCTTGATCTCCCCGCCATCGGCATTCTAGTCTAATGTGAGAGTAGCGTGTTAGACCATGCAGCCACCGAAGCGGGTTGAAAGAGTTATTGATTAGGTAATCCAGGAGATAGGACGAGGGAGGTGTTAGTCATCCTTTACAACATTTTGGTATTGGTGTCAATAATTTTGATTATTGTCTACGTAAGAGTGCGGCACCATCGCCCCCATCGGTCCCCCCCTACTATCCCCCCCCCCCTGGTTCCGTCACTGAAATGCAATACGAACCTATGATATATACAAATTAATTTTATTTCACGAACTTAAACGATTATTCTCCCGAGTTGGTTCAGTAATCGCCCCCGATTATCTAGCTTCAACCCTTCATCCAAAGTGAAGAGAAACAGCCGGTGTTGATGATGGTAGTGCACCACTCAATCGGCACATAGCTAACCCCAACATCCCCTAAAAACACTCTCACTTTCTTAAAAAGGGGTTGAAATACAATCCCTACTTTGGTAGGTTTTTTTTACTAGAAAAACGTGCTTTATCCATGAAATATTCACTATTTTTCATCTGTACAGTACGTTCAATCCCAGATGGTTCGACTGAGGAGGGTAAAGAAATGCATAAGCATTATTATAGATAGAGGGAAAGTAAAAATCATAGTAAAAGAGCCCAATCTAAAATCAAAACCAGTGAAATCCGTATCGGTGATGTGTGGTCTTACGCGGTGATTTTTTTTTTATCGCCACGCCTTTCTCTGTTCAGGTTATACGCATATATGATAATTACTCTGATGGGGTAGGGATGAGAAAGGAAGCATTTTAGGTGTAATATACCCGTATTTAAGTGGGAGGAGAGTGGGAAACCATTCATGAAAAAATCACCCTCAGTAGATCCGACCGCGATTCGAACCCCCAATTTCCCAATCATCAGCAAGCAAGTCTAACACGAGAATGACACCTTAGACCATTCGGCAACCGAAGTGGGTAGTATTAAAATAAAATTAAAATAATATATATATATATATTTTAAAAGTTTAAAAGTGAGCTAAAATTCTAATGATTGTGTTATCCTTAAAAAAATAATCTTGATCCCGGATTAAAAAGGATTTATTTTTATTCCTCGAAATTTTTCGTTCTTATTTCTGATCTTCCTTCAAAACCCCGTGGCACACCTATCCAACGTGTCACCCTAGTGCTGGACTGGATTGCCAATTATGGGGAGATTGGGGTTCGAATCCCGTTAATGTGTGCTGGAGGGTGGTTTTCACTTAAGTATTTCCTACTTTCTCTCACTCCACGCAAATGTGGGTGCACTTTATCTAAAATTATACCTTCCTCATTCCACTTTTACTGTCGTAATTAATGTATGAGTGTAACACGAACAACTACTAAGACACGGTGATAAAAAAATTAAAAAACAGCAGCAGTGCAATCTTCCGGAACTCTCATACCAACATTACCATCACCGGTGACCAAGTGAAATAAAAGTCTAACGCCTTAGACCACTTGGCCACCGATGGATATACATACATTATTATAAATGAGGTTTTTTTCCTCCAAATATTTCTACCCGTCTGGGCTATAAGATTCTATTTATAATATTGGTATAGAAATTAGGAGGCATAATTGATAATGAATGCATCCACATTTGCCGGAAGGGAGATTGGAGAATGATTTAGGTAAAAATCTTTAATAAACCCGGCCAGAACTCGAACCCCGACCAAACATCCCCAGAAAAGCAGACTAGATGAATCTGACGTTTAATCCACTGGCCCTCATTCCTCTTCCAAAGCCTGTGACAAGACTTGCAGCAAGGTCAATCAGTCGTCTACCTCGTAATCCGTCAAGGGTAAAATAATTTAACGACAAAACTTGGAAAAATAAAAATAGCTCTGATATTTGTAATCTCTAGTTCCATTCAGCAAAATTGTATAGCCTGACAAAACAGATCTAGGAAAGTGCGTTTTATGAAACCACGCAACCATTCTCCTGGGAAGAGGATGGGTAGCAACATTTATGGAAACAATTCCCCCCGTGTAGTGTGTCACTTTCAAACACTGCGATTAGAGTCAGGAGTGTTAATCGATTGCGTAATATTGCCCGATTTTGGTCGTATTATTAAGTTTTCAAAGCGGTGAATTGTTTATCAAGTAGATTTGATATCTTTCTTCCAACTTAATTTACCTTCTGTTCTTTGAAGATGGGTGGATTTGTTTGGATGTAAAATACAAATTGATTAGTAAAAATGAACTAAGAAACCAAAAAACACCAAAGATTAATTACAATGTATTACATCCATAGTAGTGAAAAATTGCTAAAATTATGGAATATTGGGAATTTCGATCCAGATTGGATCTTGTCTCATCAAATTTTGATAAAATATTTTGTAGTTTGTCTACGAGCTTTTCTTAACACGGCGTATTACTACCCATTCGGTTTTATCCGCTTATGTAATAAATAGCTATTAGTTTTAGGGATGAGGACGATAATATTTAAAGGACTTGTTCCTGAATTTGTCCGGAGGGAGAGTGGAAAACCATTTATGAAAAACCACCCCCAGTTCACCTGACCGAGATTCGAACCTCGATCTACCCGTCCTCGGCAGTCTAGCTCAACACAGAACTAGCACGTTAGCTAACTACGCCACCGAGGCGGGTGATATAAGTAGCTGTTTGTTTAGAAAGCACATGTGTACCCGATTAAAAAATATATATATATACGTATATTGTAATGAATAGAACAGTATTCCCCTGGAACATAAGTTTAAAAAGTCAAGTTAAAAAAATATTTACGAAGCCTTTAAATATTTAAAATGTGGACGGAGCGTCTTTTACCCCAAACTATCATTTCCTCATGATAAAATAACCTCTTTATGCTGACAATTTCCCTGGTATTCTAAAAATCTCGTCAACAGTCACGCACATTTCTCTTTGATACGATTTTAAAAGTAGCTTTTGCCAAAATAAACATTGATTATTTATTTAATTACTTGTTTATTTGTGCAACTGGTTATTTTTCACGAATAAACTTTCATCGAAAAAAAAAAAGTTCTTGGCGTGAAAATCTTTTAACCGGAAACTCATAGAGGTACATCTGATTCATGACTGACAGCTGTGAGCAAAAAGGCACTAAGTAAATAGACGTTTTATTTGTATACTTTTAATAGTAATACCGTGTACGCTTTCGGGCACGAGTTTACTGAGCAGTAGTTAATCAACAGCTAGACAAAAGTTAATAGATCTACTTCCAAGTATTCATACATCAAGAAATATGCTCTTCAGCTGTCACTTTTGAAAGCTATTATCAATACCAATAAAATCAGGTATCAATGGTTGACCATATAAAATATGTTTGTATTCCATTCGAAAAAAGTCAAGGTTCATTTGAAGAGCTTTTTAAAAAATACGAACCTTGTTTTACGATCAAAATCTAAAACCATTTTCTAAATTGTTAGTGTTATTTTATAGGCATTGATAATATCTATCGAAAAGTGGCAGCTGCAGATCACATAACTTGGTGTATGAATACTTGAAAATAGATCTAGTAACTTTTCTAGTTGTCAGGTCAGCTTATTTCTATAAAAATTCTCCTGCACTTATTGTTTTGACATTACCCCTAAGATAAACGCAACCCAGACAACACTTAATACTCAAATTAGCCGTCTGGCTACTTGGGACAGTTAAAAACTCGTCCGTTTGTCTTCAGAGTTAAGAGTCCTGGTTTCGATTCCCGTAGAGGCTGAAAGATTTGCCATGATACATTTTTAATCTAATCTACTTGTTGTGAACCACTTGTTCCCACCAATCCATTTACTCTAATGGGATTGGGATGATGAATGTAGAGTTTGAACATATTTGTTTTATCATCGCAGCTTTTTACCTGTTTGGGCTATACGCGCATGTATACAAAGTTACGCTAATGTGCTAGGTATAGAAAGGTTGAATTTAGAGGGAGTGTACACATTTTGAGCTGAAGAGGAGTGGAAAACCTTTGAGAAACATTTTGTTCATCTGACTGAGAGAGATTCAAACATATTTTATAATCTACATCTACGAAAGGTGGAGAGAAATAAAATTGTGCTCCCAGTTCACATGTCTTTAATTCCTGGTCTCTTGTGGCTAGACCTTAAGGTGGGCGTGTAGGGGATGCGAAGAATGGTCAGTGTTTTTACAGTTTTTATAGGAAAACTTTTTTTGCTCAAAATAAATAAAACAGTTCTCCAATCAAGGGTGTCCTGGAATTTAAAGAAACTTTTTCTCCTCATTTAAAAAAGTTTCTCATCTAATGCGGCCATGCTCGTGACAGATAAACAACAACTGTTGATATCACCAGGTGAAAAAAATTAAACTCTTTGTTTCTACTGAAGCAATATTTTATTTATTTTGACAAAAAAAGTTTTAGCATAAAATCTGCAAAAAAAACCACTAGCCTCTCTAGCGTCCCCTACACTCCCTAATAACTCAGTATTTATCATTAAATTATATATATTTTATACCTAGATATACCTATATAATATACCTATAATACACCTATATATATACCTTATATATACCTCTATATATACCTATAATTATATACCTATATATATATACCTATATATATATATACTATATATATATACCTATATATATACCTATATATATACTATATCTATATATATAATCTATATATATATATATATATATATATCTATATAATATATATTTATATATATATCTATATATTACTTATATAATATATACCTATATATATACCTATATATATATCTATATATATATATATCTATATATATATATCTATATATATACCTATATATATATACCTATATATATATACCTATATATATATACCTATATATATACCTATATATATATACCTATATATATACCTATATATATACCTATATATATACCTATATATATACCTATATATATACCTATATATATACCTATATATATATACCTATATATATACATATATATATACCTATATATACCTATACCTATATATATACCTATATAGCATTTTAGAATTAAGTAAGTAATAGTTAAATGAATTAAGACTCTTTTAGATACGTGAATCTGGAAAATAATAAATTTACGTTCAATAGTTAAATGGTTATTAAAGTGGATATTATATCATGTGATGTAGATAGACAATTAAAACATTAGAAAAATTAGAAAGTTTCTAGAGGAACATTATGTATGATTATGAATAATTAAAGAAACTTATAATACTTCTTCAACTTAAACAATGGTCAAACGAGTTGATTAATAGTCTAATACATAGATTAACACATTAAAATATTAATACACAAAATATAACAAATAATATAACGTGATATGAGCATACACATTAAAGTCCAAACTTATTTTGAGATCATTCAGAATAAAATTAGGTTAATATCAGAAAAGTTGATTCAGATAATGTTGAAGTATGATAAAATATAGAATTAAGAAAGTATAGTTATGTTGGTCTATGTCTTATCTGTATTGATGTCCCATTACTCCTTTGAAATCCAGCACTAGAAAAGTGTCTGGAATACTTCAATCCGATATGTTTCAGTACATTAGTACCATATTTATGGATACTGCAAATAAAATTAAAGAAGGCATGAAGATAAAATGTGATTAAAGTTAATATAAGAAGGCAGATTAAATAGAATTATTGCTTATTATAAAAGATAATAAAGAAGAATTATTAGTTGACTACCACTGCCTTAGACCATTTGGGCACCAAAACTGGCAGTTTGGGAATAAACAGACATTAGCTTGGAGAGAGAGTGGGAAACTCTTTGGGAGTATTTGCCGTCAGTATGTTTTGTAGGAATTCTGCCCTTTCAGTCTCCGACAAAACAAACCAGATGAAGTTGACGCCTTAGCACACGTACCCACTGATGCTATTATCAACATTATAAAAAGTATTATAGTAGAAAATCTCAGAAAACCAATTTCCATTATAAGTTTTTTTTAAGTTAAATAGGGTAAAAATCAAATTTTTATTTTATATTTTCTATCGCCGCGTTTTTCTAACTCTTCAGGTGATGACTAATCAAACTAATATGATAGAGATGATGAAGGAAAAAGCATTTTTGAATTAGTCTACCCGCATTTTCGTGGAAGGAGAGTGGGAAACCGTTCAGGGAAAATCACCCTCAAGATACCTGACAGGGATTCAAACCCAATCTTCTCGTAATCAGCTGGCCTGTCTAACACGAATGACGCCTTGCCCATTTAGCCACTAAAGTGGATAGAAATTAATTAAAGCGTTTCAAGTTCGTTCATTGGTTCGAAACTAAAATTGATTGATATGAAATTGTGGTAACCTTCATTTAATAAAACCCGTGCACATTGGTGGCCCCACTGTATAAGGCGTTAGACTCGAATTGTAGTTGGTCATCATTGGGGAAAGTCTCTAAATTACATCCCAGCTGTATGCACTGAGGTTTTTTAAATGTGATTTTTGTACTCCTTTTTAGCGCTGATTTGGGGACAGTTAATCACAGTTAGCCTCCAGGAGTTAATAATTTTAAGCCCTTTGAAGTAGTTATGAATTTATAAAAATATATAAAATATGGGATGGCTATTATAAACGACATAGAATTCCATTAATTTACTTAATTCTTTAATTATAAAATACACACACACATGCATAGTAATTATATACGTATTATTATTACTGGCTCACCAAATGCTATGGAAATATAAGCTTAATCTCTACATAGAGCATACTCTTTACTGCTGTCATTTGCATAGTTCAATTTGAATTACATGCTCGTTGAATCAAGTGATTTGAAGAAGGAAGGAAGGGATATGTGGACTGATCAAATTGGCAAGGACTAGAGACTTGTTTCCCAGTAGACCTCCGTGTATTATACCAAGGTGTAGAGACTTGTGCCCCAATAAACTCCTGTGTATTATACCAAGGTGTAAAGAATTGTTCCCCAGTAGACTGCAGTGTATTATACCAAGTTGTAGACACTTGTGCCACAATAGACTCCTGTGTATTATACCAAGGTGTAGAGAATGGTGCCCCAGTAGACTGCAGTGTATTATACCAAGGTGTAGACACTTGTGCCACAATAGACACCTGTGTATTATACCAAGGTGTAGACACTTGTGCCCCAATAGACTCCTGTGTATTATACCAAGGTGTAGAGAATTGTGCCCCAATAGACACGTGTGTATTATACCAAGGTGTAGAGACTTGTGTACCAATAGACTCCTGTGTATTATACCAAGGTGTAGACCCTTGTGTCCCAATAGACGCCTGCGTATTATACCAATGTGTAGAGAATTGTGTCTCAATAGACGCCTGTGTATTATACCAAGGTGTAGAGATTTGTGCCCCAATAGACTTGTGTATTATACCAAGGTGTAGAGAATTGTGCCCCAATAGACTCCTGTGTATTATACCAAGGTGTAGAGACTTGTGTACCAATAGACTCCTGTGTATTATACCAAGGTGTAGAGACTTGTGTACCAATAGACTCCTGTGTATTATACCAAGGTGTAGACCCTTGTGTCCCAATAGACGCCTGCGTATTATACCAATGTGTAGAGAATTGTGTCTCAATAGACGCCTGTGTATTATACCAAGGTGTAGACACTTGTGCTCCAATATACACGTGTGTATTATACCAAGGTGTAGAGATTTGTGCCCCAATAGACTTGTGTATTATACCAAGGTGTAGAGACTTGTGTACCAATAGACTCCTGTGTATTATACCAAGGTGTAGACACTTGTGCCACAATAGACACCTGTGTATTATACCAAGGTGTAGACACTTGTGCCCCAATAGACACCTGTGTATTATACCAAGGTGTAGACACTTGTGCTCCAATATACACGTGTGTATTATACCAAGGTGTAGAGATTTGTGCCCCAATAGACTTGTGTATTATACCAAGGTGTAGAGACTTGTGTACCAATAGACTCCTGTGTATTATACCAAGGTGTAGACACTTGTGCCACAATAGACACCTGTGTATTATACCAAGGTGTAGACACTTGTGCCCCAATAGACACCTGTGTATTATACCAAGGTGTAGACACTTGTGCTCCAATATACACGTGTGTATTATACCAAGGTGTAGAGATTTGTGCCCCAATAGACTTGTGTATTATACCAAGGTGTAGAGAATTGTGCCCAATAGACTCCTGTGTATTATACCAAGGTTAGAGACTTGTGTACCAATAGACTCCTGTGTATTATACCAAGGTGTAGACCCATGTGTCCCAATAGACGCCTGCGTATTATACCAATGTGTAGAGAATTGTGTCTCAATAGACGCCTGTGTATTATACCAAGGTGTAGAGATTTGTGCCCCAATAGACTTGTGTATTATACCAAGGTGTAGAGAATTGTGCCCCAATAGACTCCTGTGTATTATACCAAGGTGTAGAGACTTGTGTACCAATAGACTCCTGTGTATTATACCAAGGTGTAGACCCTTGTGTCCCAATAGACGCCTGCGTATTATACCAATGTGTAGAGAATTGTGTCTCAATAGACGCCTGTGTATTATACCAAGGTGTAGAGAATTGTGTCTCAATAGACGCCTGTGTATTATACCAAGTTGTAGATAATTGTGTCCCAATAGACGCCTGTGTAATATACCAAGGTGTAGACAATTGTGTCCCAATAGACGCCTGTATATTATACCAATTTGTAGAGAATTGTGTCCCAATAGATGCCTGTGTATTATACCAAGTTGTAGACACTTGTGTCCCAATAGACGCCTGTGTATTATACCAAGGTGTAGAGACTTGTGTCTCAATAGACGCCTGTGTAATATACCAAGGTGTAGAGAACTGTGTCCCAATAGACGCCTGTGTATTATACCAAGGTGTATAATCTTGTATAATACCACCAATATTTGAATCTTGAGCTTCCCATTACTTGGAATCCAGTATATTGAGAGACAGACGACTTAGACCGTGTAAGCACTAACCACCGATGCGGGGGCCAAGGGGAAACTCTTCACGTATTAACGTCACGTACTTATACACTCCGTTTGCTGTGATAGCTTACAATCTTACATTGGCTGGCATTACTATGATTCTATAATATAAACTGCACTATAGTGGAAATAAGCAAGTTATGGTTGCTACCTTTCAAGGTAAACTAGGTTTACCTGAACATAGTCAAGCCTGGATCTCCCTGAAACCTGTCTCGTAAAGCAACACAACTACAATTTACAAGAGATTTCACTTGTTGCTTGTAAGAAATTGGAAAATTACGTTTCATAAGAATACATTTGAAATCTTGTAGCTACAAGGGAATTCTCACAATTTACAAGTGTTTTTACAAGTAAGCTTATTGTTTGGTTTCCTAAAGCTTCTTGTAAATTACAAATACTTGTAAGTTGAGGAGATTTTCTAAAATTCTAAACACATAGGTAAAATACAAGTGAAATTTTAACGGGTAATTTTTAATTAATAATCCTAGTTTACTAATTTAATAAAAAAATTAGCTTTTAAACACTTTAAGTTTATATATATATATATATATATATATATTATATATATATATTATATAATAATTAGGTTTACAGACTTATGATGATGGTTAGAAAATGGTCACGTATAAATGGTTTGGAAATTAGTTGATTGAAATTTTTTTTTTAACACTGCTGTGTAGTAGTACCTGCTCAGACTATACGCTAATAAGTTAGGAATTAGGAAGGTGGACTTTAGAGGAATTATAGCTGCTATTGCGTGGAGGGATAGTGGTAAATCATTCAGGAAAATATAACTTAAGTACACTTAAACGGGATTCGAACCCGAAATCCTGTCTTTGGAAGTCTAGTCTATTATGAGAGTGACGCCTTAGGTCATGCGTCCACCGAAGTATCTACCTTAGTTTAGGGGGAAAATTAAATCACGCCTCTCAATGAAGTATTTTGATTCTCAAAAACAATACATTAGAGCCAATTATTATAAAATTTTAACTTATTCCATGGTATTATTCCTTAACCTCCAAACAAAATGTATTCCTGATTTTTTCATTTATAGAATAGCTGATATTTTGTTATTTAATTACAACTGCCAAAAACTCACTTTCAATCATTTGCGTGCTTTTAATTGCTGCAACAATAAGGACCAGGCAGACTGTATTAATTTTAATATTATTTATCTTTTAACAAAACAGATCACTTGAAAATGTTTACTACAAGTGTACTAAAATTCACAAGTCCCCACTATTTTCTTTATGAAACCCTATATTCATACACTTGCGATATATTCACTTGTAGTTTGTAAATTGTTCACACAGACATGTATACCTAATCATGCCGTTCCCTTACGGGGCAAGAAAGTGTGCATATAGCTCAATAAACAATTTCGAACCTAATCCATCCTCACTAACTTTTTCTCACCTACATATCCTTGCGAACTTCCCTTCGTTTCAACAACATCCATTCACAAGTCATACATGCTCTTTTATTCTTAAACATCTTAATGTTTCTCTTTCTCAACTACCACATTTAGCCACGTATTACATGACCTGCCCCTTCCTTTTGATCCATACATTCTACCTTCATATATTTCCTTCATCACTCGATTCACACTCACCCTCTCAACATGTTCAAACCAACCTAACACGTACTCTTTCCCATTTGCCTATTAGATTCCATTTCAAACGGTACTTATTCTGCACCCATTCATTACTGACTCTGTCCATACGAGTTTTTCCACATAACATTTTTAGAAATCTCATTTCATCCGCATTCACCTTGATCTTGTGTTTCCCTGACAAATCCACGCTTACATCCTTAGAACAATTCTGGCGTTAGCGCTTTTATACACCGCCATCTTTGCCTTTTCGATACTACTTCATTCTTTGCAATAGTTACATAATCCAACTATTCACCGAGATGCATTCACCCGTCTATCAATGTCACCATCCATCCTTCCATTTTTACAGAACATTCTACCCATTGTGAGTTGTAGACTTATGTTTTATGAAAACAGACCTTTGGGATCTATAATGTGAACCATTCCACAAAACCTGTGTTTTGGAGGGGGAGGTACGCCTTGAATCTCATTCTGAGTCAGCTGACCATTTGACTGTATTTAGAGACGTTTCACTGTCCTCATATGAACAGAAGCCAACATCAGCTATACCTGTGCCAACTAGGTATAGTCCACGGCAAAATATTGTAATTCCTTCTTGTGCGGCAGGATATTCGTCCGATACATTGGCCTCAGTCGGTAGAGCGTTTGCCTACTTAGACAAGGGCCCCGGTACAATTCCTAGCATGGTCGAAAAATGGGTCACTAATAAAATTAGTGCTTTCTCTTTCCAAAGTGATTAATTGACAGCCCGAAGAACCAGCCATGGTACCCACTTCAGTGGCCGCGTGGTATAAAGCGCTTCTCTTGCGCTAGATTAATCTGCCGATGACGGGGAGATCAAGGTTCAAATCTAAAACATTTGAAAAGTAAGGATAAATTTGTAAGAACTTAAAATATTTTGAGAAGTAAGGAGAAATTTAAAACAAGTCAAAATATTTGAAAAGCAAGGAGAAATGTGTAGGAAGTTTAAAATTTTGGAAAGCAAGGAGAAATATGAAAAGAAGTTGAACATTTGAAAAGCAAGGAGAAATGCTTAAAGAGGTTAAAACATTTAAAAGCAAAGAAAAATGTTTAAATAAGTTAAAACATTTAAAAAGCAAGGATGAAATAATATAATAGATATAATAAAATTTTAACTTTCTTACAAATGTATCCTTACTTTTCAAATGTTTTAGCTTCCTTACACATTTATCCTTGCTTTGCAAATGTTTTAACTTCCTTGTTCTTTATTCTCAAACATTTAAACGTACTTGCATATTTTTCCTGGATTTTCAAACGTTTTAGCTTCCTTATCCATTTCTTCTTGATTATCAAATGTTTTAATTTCCTTATACACTTGTTTTTCATTTTAAAATATTTTAACTTCCTTATACATTTATCCTTAATTTTCGAATGTTTTAACTTCCACATTTTCCCTTGTATATATCGTATCACGGCCAGCTATTCAAAGCTGACGACATAAAGCCCGGTACACACGACACAATGTATCGCATAATAAACACAATATGGCTGAAGGATGAGGGTCATATTTATAGGAAATGTACCCGCATTTATATGAAGGGAGAGTGGGAAAACGTTTAGTTTGAAACCACGCTCAATGAATCCTACAAGTATTAAAGCCTTAACATTGGAAAGCGTTTATATTTTATCATATTTGCATGTTATCACATGACTTACTTTGAAAAGAGAAATAATAGAAATGTATGGCAATTGTTAGATAATTTAAATAGCAAAATTTAATTTTTTATTAAATATATTTTTCTAATCATCAATCATTATAAGTTGTAAAAATTCCTATACTGACATTTTCTCTCTATTCGAGGAGCTAGCTTTATCTTCCGCTGAATATCTTTAATAAGAAAAGCAGCATGAACCACCTTTGAAAATAAGTCGTAAAATGATGTCTTTGTCTACCTATTGTTTATATTTGATCTTTTTATTAAACTCTCTTTTTGTCGGAATATTTTTAAACCCCCTTTTTTTTATTGTTATGTTTCACCCTTAGTGTTGAAGCTAGAAAATCACCAGGGGTTGGGAATAGAGAAGACCCCTTGTTTTTTTGTTTTTTTTAAAAAATTGTCCACCCCATTTACTGATTAAATCTGGACATGCCACATTTTTTAACTATTTTTTTTTCTCACTACTTTGAAATATCAACATGAAGGGGATATGTTATTGGTCTGGACGTGGCCGTTACATGTGAGGTACCCCCACTACTCCCTTGGCGTCAACTTCCTCCACCTCCCCCTAAAAAACACACACAATGAAAACAGTGAAATATTTCAAATAGTGAAGAAATAAAAAAAATCCCGTCAGGGATGGTGTCAAGAATGACAAACATGAGCCCGGTGAAACTTTTCTAGCTGTAGCTGTCCTCGTGTTTTGGGTTGGATGGCACGGACTGGGAAAAAAAAGGGAGATTATCAGTAGAGGCAAAAATAAACTTTGAATATAGGCCCACAATTTTTTTTAAACGAATTTAAACTGCATGATAGCTAACGTAGTAATTGGGTTTGTCCTAATGCATGTCTCTTCGTTTATCTGTTTCACTCCATATTTAAATATGCACCTGGTTAAAATTAGTTGAATATAAAATATATGTTTTATACCTTTGCTGATCACAGTAAGGTTGAATAAAACTGACAATTACTATTTTATTTTCTACTAGATAATATTTAAAAAGTACATTGTAAATATTACATTTTAATATAACATTAAAAAGAATCTCCCTAATAAACTTATTCATGTAAAGTAATGATCACATATTTCCAAATATTGTATTTGAATCACTAAATAATCTATTTACTATTTTAACTTTTTTTATGATACTTCTTGGAAGATCATTGTTGTCAGATTTCCTTCACTAACAATATTCCTATCAGTTATGAATGAATATTAATGTAATTTTAACTCTGCATGACACCAACATGGTTAAACCCCCTCTCCATAGTAAACTGCCACTCACATAACTAAAATTATGTTAGGAACATCTATAATAAGATTATGATATAAATGAAATCTAAGAAAACACAAACTTTTTTGCGGTCAACTTTGATAATTATTTCCTTTATTATTACTTTGTATTAGTAGTTATTGATATTATATATCAAAATGACAGTTACAGGCCACTTAGGTATTATGTATAGACAAATACACATTTTTTAAAGCTTTAATAACTGTCAGAAACGTTCCTTCATACATAAATTGGACTGTACTGCATTGTACTCTACTTTTTACTTTCTCGCTATCTTACAGGTAGAGAAAGTATTGTGATACCCCCAAAAAAATCGAACTCGAGATTTTAATGAATCTGAAAATGTGGTTTTTGAATTTCTGTCTGTCTGTCTGTACCTCCAAATAGAGCCTAAACTATTTTACTGATTGGGCTAAGATTTGGTATATAGGGTTTTCATATGGTTGCCCCGAGGTTTTTTTTTAAATTGAATATCCAACGCTAAAATTAAGGGTAGTTTACTGAAGGATAAAAAGATAAAAAGTTAATTTTATCAAAATCGGCTATAAAGATTTTGATTAAATTTCATTTTAAAGCATTTATAAATATTACAAACAAAATGTCTACTCTCAATATTTCGGCAAAATTACTTTAAGGACTCCGATCTGATGCGTAAATTCTCACTTATTATCATATCTCCGAAACTATTTGAGATATGAAACTACTTTACAAATATGTACAGTACATATATTTATAATAAAAAGCCAAACCCTTCCTTCACCTCTGACAAGACGTGTATTAATCACAACTTGTGAATGTGAGGAATGCCAGGCCTCCACCGTGGTTCGGATTCCACGTTAAACTGTAGGTCCTCCATTTAATCTAGCAATCAGCCTACCATTTCACATTAGCGTAAGTGCGTACAACCCGAACGAGTAGTAAGACGCGGTGCTAATAATAATAATAATAATATAATAAAAACATTTTATTCGAACATTTTTTTATAAAACCAATAACTTTCAAGTTATACGCAAATATATAATTATTTTTTAACTTTTCGAACATTAAAGGTAAAGTATTGCGACCGTAAAAATAATCTAACCTGAAATGTTGATGGATGTCAACGTCTCATGAACCACCGAACCCAAAATGTGGTC
Source organism: Timema podura (assembly GCA_033556935.1). Lineage (NCBI taxonomy): Eukaryota > Metazoa > Arthropoda > Insecta > Phasmatodea > Timematidae > Timema > Timema podura. The sequence goes on along the minus strand of JAVRXN010000004.1, from coordinate 41,134,817 downwards.
TTTACAATCCCGTCTGTGTGTCTTTTTAACCCCAAAACTAAGAGTAGTTTAGTAAAAATCGAAGAGAGAAACAATCAATTTTGCCAAAATCGGCTCTAATTATTTTGATTAGAATTCATATTTAGGCGTTGATTAAGATTATAAATAAACTGGCTATTTTTATTTTCCCATGAAAATGAATTTAGGGTACTTTACAGAGGCGGAAATTTCTGTATCTCCGCAACTATTTGAGATAATAAATAGCTTATCATTGCAAAATTGTAGTATTATTAAATATAAAAACTTTTATTTGAAATATATTTTTATAAAACCAAGAGTTTAGGAGATATTGGCAAATATATTAATATGATTTTATGAGCTCTAATTGTGAAGAGATACTACTTAAATTTAAACGCAATAATTCTCTAATGCCATAGAGCAGTGGTTCCCAAAGTGTGATCCACGGAGCACTTGGTGCTCCACAAAGCATCTCCAAGTGCTCCACGAATAGATTGTAAATAAAAAGTGACAATATATCAAAACTGTGAATTTTTGCGTCCATGAACTGTGTATAGGTAAGTATTGGGTAGAAATTATTTACAGACTGTACGCGGTGAAATCAGACAGAGAGACTAGAGGGTGCCAGTTCACCCCGTCTCTCTGAGAACTTCGCCGCACTTTCTGATACGATTGTTTACTTCAACACATTTCCAAAATTTTCTGGGAAGTTTCTATTGTATATTAAAAAACTTGTGTTTCTTTGCATTTTCAGTCAGTTGAAGTTCAGTCAGTATACAGTCGAGAGTCGAAACAAATCAAGTAGCAGTGCAATGTTATTTATTTGAATGTCAGAAAAGCCAACCTGGCATTGGAGCAGTATAAGTACTTGAATTATTTGACATCAGTTTCTGCGGTAAAAGAGAATTTTGCAACTAAGAAGTCACTATCAGAATTTTGTTGTCAGCTATGAGACGAATTTGAAGTTTTGTCAGATAGAGCGAAAATAATCCTTCTTCCCTTTGCAATAACTTACTTATGCAGATCAAGATTCTCTGCCTATGTGGCTACTAAAACAAAAGATCCCGGCTCAATGCAGAGCCAGATATTTGGTTGGAGCTGTCCCAAATTAAACCAGATATACCCACATTGTGCAAATAAAAACACAGCAGTCCCATCCCTCCCATTGGAATTTAAGTTCGTGGTTTATACTTTATCGTTCTTTTTTTATAACAAATGACTTTTTTTTTTGCAGCCATGAAAATGGTTTAAACACTATCTGTGTGGGTAACATATTGTGGATTTACAATACCTGCTTTGAATTCGTTATCAAATGTGTTGCTTTAGGTTAATTTATGTGTTTTGTTGTAGTTTTGCGTTTATATGGCTAAGTTCCTTATTTATTTGAAATTAAGGGAGAAAATAACATTTATAATGAAATAAAACTTGATGTTTAACATGCCCAAATGCTTAAACATTCGTTTCCATCGTGAATACTGGCTGTCATTCGGTTTGGTATCTATCTATGTAGAGTCTATGTGAAAATATCTTCGCCCTTATACCAAAGACACTTATGTGCAAAATTGTTGCTTTGAGAAAACGACATTTGAAGTTACAATTTTCAATGGCTTTCAATAGGAAAAATTAAGTTTGGATCAAAATTTAAGCTATTTAGGCATCTAAAAATAATTAGTGCTTTTACTATACGATAAAATATCGACTAACAACTTTAAAAAAGCAGTTAGGTAAATATAGCAAAAAATGAATGTGCATGCCTTTAGCATCAAGGAAACTATAGTGAGTGCTCCATGACAAATTTCTCTCCTGAAAAGTGCTCCGCGATTCAAAAAGTTTGGGAACCGCTGGTATAGAGTAAACAAATAAGTGAATTTCCAAAAAGTTGATGTTTTACCTCTAACCTCTTAGGGGAAAGGCTTGCACAGCACATGGGCGTATCAAGGATTATCGTGAGGGTAGAAGGGACGTGGGTGCTCCCATCGGGATCGGGTTGGGGAGGGAGGTTGGGAGACACCTCAAGAAATGTTGACATAAACATATTTTAAAATTCGAGAGTAAATCTTTTAGCAATTTTTCACTGAAGCACTAAACTCGAGTATAATCCTCTAATGAAAGGTATAATTCAAAATTTGCGATTAGTATTGAAATTTAGTATAAGTAAATAATAAAAATATCAACAAAGAGTGATTATTAAGAGGGAAATAAGTTTAAACATTAAAACAATTACTGTACAAATAGTTTTTTAGATATTCAAACAATTATACAAAATATTTTGAATTATTCAGATTTCGAACAATCAAATTTTAACTCCACTCTATAGTATAGCTGGTTATTCCTAATTCTAAATTGATATTTTACCACTAAGCCATACTAACACGTTATGTGTGTGGTATTATTCAAAGATTTTGTTTAAAGCACTTTATTTAAAAATATACTATTTTAAAGATCTTAATTTATTATTAATCATTGAAATAGTAATAGTAAAAATGATAAAAATAAATTCAAACCTAAACAAGGTTTGTGCAATAAGGTGAGAGGCACGCAACTTAAATTTGGGTAATTTCATTAATGCCTATTTTCACCACTTTAATACTTAATTTGACTGTCTTAAATCTTAATATTACCAATAACAATTTTAAAAATGAAATCTGATTAGTGAGATAGTATTACGTGACAGTAAAACTAGTAGTGACTTTAACATTGCTTTAATTGATTTAATTTCTTGAACGCGTGCCCCCCTCTCCCCGTTCCTGGATCCGCCCCCGGTACATCAATGATCTAGATCTCTCACTTTATACTCAAAAGAGTCAATAATTACCTATTTTATTGGTCAAAATTTATAGAAGAAAAATTTAGTAGCAATGCGATAACCATAAGATGTGCATCCCCTAATAAAATGCCGAAAATTTTAACAGGAAGTTAACATTTTAATACGAAGTGTTGATCTTTGGGGACCCAATATCGATATTTTTTATTGGTCCAATTATACAAAGGAAGACGTTAATTTAAAAAAAAATAGAATTATAAAATTTTAAACCACGAGTCAAAAAAGTTTTACGTTTGTATAGCACAATTTGTTCTCGGGTTCGCTCTTGTATATTATATTACGAATTTTGAGTAAATATCTTCATTTCTAAATAATACAGTGAGAGAGTTCGTGCGGAGTTCCGTACCATTTATTCTTTTTCGCGTACCCCCAGATATAATTATTTATCTTCAACTTTATTCACCAAAATTGTTGGTGAATTATACAAGTTGTACATATTCTATAATCTACACCTAAAAAAAACTACATCCACAATAATGTATTAATTAACAAGTTTTAAATTAGAAATATATAATAATATGCATAGTTAAAAAAAACTACGTGCCCCCCCAAGAGGGTTGAGCGTACCTCAGGTTGAATGTCACTGCCTTAGATCAAAGCAGAATTCCTCGTATCGGCAGTCAAACCCATTAACCACCCGACCACAGGGAAGCCTAACAGGTACGCCTATATCCGGTTCCAAAGAAATAATACATTCTCTTCAGAATAAATATCTTATAATTGGCTAGCTATTGGTTGAGTTAGACTTCCCTGAAGGTACAAAGAAATACACACACACACACACACACACACAAGAAAAGTCTGGGAGTTGCATCGTAAATATCTACAGAGGAAAATGCACCTCGCTGAGAATTCAGACGTGAGAAGGGTCAAATTTCACTGCAGCGAGTCAACAGTAATCCCCTGCGTGTTTAAATAAGATGCAGCGGTGTGAATCTTATGACGTCGTTTGCATAGCAATAGGAGAGCTTATTTTGTTTGTGGTCCTATGGGTAGGCGTGCTATTGTTCGGATAAGATTATACATTTTAAAACATTTGTAAAGTTTTTTTCACACGATTAAGAGATATGAGCAATCTTTCTTTTTTTATCGACCGCGTCTTAGTACTTGTTAGAAACGTTTGTAGGGTTTAAGATGAGGAAGGTATGATATAGTGTAAATGTGCATACATTCGCATGTAGGGATAGTGGGAAACAGTTGACTAAAAATCACCCTCAGTACACCAGACCGGTATTCAAACCCCGAACTCCTAATCAGTAGCAATTCAGTTCATAGCGAGAGTGAAGCGTTAAACCATACAGCTACCGGTGCGGGTCTATGAGCAACTGTTTAGGGCATTTTGCTACATAAGCAGTTACAAAGAAGGAAATAACGTACATTAATGTGTTGAAGTCAAAAATGTAGGTTTGCTCTGTTTGTCTAAATATATATTCTTCTTAGTCAACAATCCGAATTCTGATTTGATGTGATTTATATCCATTTGACGCTAGTCACTCAGCCAGAATGCTGATTTGATGTGATTTCTATCTATTCGGCGCTAGTCACTCAGCCCTTCGGCTGGTTAGTGCTTCCTGTACCATCTGGTATAAATCACATGTACTAGAGGGGTTAAGAGAGTGGGTGGTTCCCTGTTGCCTTCCACATTGAATTTATATGAGCGAGAGTGAAAGGGCCCACCAATTTTTCCAGGAAAGGTATTTTCACATGCCTTCCAGGGCTATTTTACATCCACAATCAACATAGGACCGAACGGATTTTTATCGCTCAAGAAAAATCCGTCTATCTCAGCTGAGTTTTAACCCACGAGCATTGGATTCTGAGGGGAGCACTTTACCCCAAGGCTAACAAGGTCAACACACACACACACATATATATATATATATATGTTTGTCAGAAAATATAAACTTAACTTGGATTCATGACGAGAAAATACAACCAATATATATATACGTGTGTGTGTGTGTATACATGTATTATATATAACTTATATGTGTGTATATGTAATATATGTGTGTATATGTAATATATGTGTATATATGTGTAATATATGTGTATATATGTGTAATATATGTGTATATATGTGTAATATATGTGTATATATGTGTTATATATGTTTATATATAATAGATATGTTTATATATGTATAATATATGTTTATATAATATATATGTTTATATATATGTATAATATATGTATAATATATGTTTATATATTTGTAAGGCTATATAATCTCATGATGGATCTGGGTATAGTTTACATTTTCTGAACCAAAGGATTAAATATATCAGCACATTATTTACACACTAACTTGAGTCTAGAACACTCGCATTGGTTTTCATACGGTCTAATAATTCAGGCTTGTAATAGACAGGACCGCATTGATGGAGAGGTCTAACAAGGGGAGGCCACGACATTCGGATCACGGATTATCTTCAAACTTTGTACACTTTTGGTAGTCCATTAGGACAACATAATGTGCAAGTAGTAAGGCGTACTACTTAGGCGTTTTCAAGAAAATCGCAAGAGAAGTTTTACGCGTCGAATATGTACCGATGCGTTGCGTCTCTTAGCATGAGATGGCGGAGGTCGAGTGGTTAGCGTTTCAGCTCCGTAATCATTGGATAGCTGGATCGAGTCCCGATCAGCTTTTTTTTTTCAACAATGGTCATATTCTTTCATATATATTACAATTCAAAGGTAATATATTCTGACATATTGTAACTCATTGTATTATTGAATAAAGTTACTAACACCTTTATTTATCGATGTTTGACTTGGGCTTTCCAAGCCTGGCCCTCCCCTTATCCTTTCAAACCTGTGTCTGCAGGTCAAAGCGTCCAGGTGCAAAGCAGTTCCGGTTACCTTATCCGATTTCAGGTATGAGGGATTTCGCAAATCACGACAGGCATACATTTTCAGGAAAACTTTATGCGTTTGGTCGTTTACTTGTCGATAATTATAAATATAATATTTGTTGTAGTAATAAAAATTAGTAAACAGCCAAATAACATTGGAAATTCAATAAAAGTTCATGCAAATACACGTATTTTTTCATTATATTACCTTTGAATTGTAATATATAGGAAAGAATATGACCATTTTTGAAAAAAAAAAAGATGAGCGGGACTCGACCCAGTGATCCAGCGATTACGGAGTTGGAACGCTAACCACTCGACTGCCGCCATCTCGTGCTTATTTTCGCAACGCATCGGTACATATTCGACGCGTAAAACTTCTCTTGCGATTTTCTCGAAAACGCCTAAGTAGTACGCCTTACTACTTGCACATTATGTTTTCCTAATGGACTACTAAAAGTGTACAAAGTTTGAAGATAATCCGTGATCCGAACGTCGTGGCCACCCCTTGTAAGTTCGAATCTTGAGCGTGTACACTAGGAGGTATTTATATTAAATATTATCCTAAATTTGCTATTTATATATGAGAATACATCCAAAGGCCCCCCCCCCCCCTCGATTCCAGACTCCACGCCACTCGGTCACGGTAGAAGCCCTCCTCTATCTACCTATCTATCTCGTAAGCTGATGTCAGCAGAGGAGAGGTGCAGCAACCAAGCGGCTGTCAGTGAAAGCCACGGTCAGCAGATGATGCATCACGTTCTCTCGTGATAACAGGATAGCATAGGGAGGCTGGGGGAGATGGCGATACTCGCTGTAGTTAGGGCAGGTCAGGTCTCCGTCAGACCACGCCACGAGAATACTTAACAAGGCTCAATCAAGGTTCGTACAGTCGCGTCCAACGGATCATACCAAAGGGGGGAAGAAATCTATAAATGGATCGTCGTAGGAAGAAACTTTTAAGGTAGTGTTTCCAAATATTTTGGTCAGTCATGTACCTCTTCCAGGACCGTGGCCTAACCAACGTACACCTTCCATTTATTTATTTAAAAAAACAGGAAACCATTATCTGTTATCCCATAACGAATAGAGGGTCATTCAAAATTTGAATAATGCTCCAGAAGTAAACTAAACAAAGCCGTGACAGAAATAAAATAAATGATACAGTGCACCGCGCATACTTTTTCGCTTCTTTGCCTAGAGATAGAAATATTTACTTGAAACTTGTGAGATATGTGGAACAATATAATATACAATATTGCAGAAACATAACGGTAAAAAGATAATCACATTCTACCGAAGAGCATAAATGAAATAATATTCACTGTTGGAGAAGCATTTTAAAAAGAGTAATCTCTTTGTTCATCAAAGAGCAAAACAATCAATTTCCTTTCAAAGATCTTGATAGAAAAAACAAATATGTTTGCCTATAGCACGGAAACGCTTGGTTTTATAATATATTTCTTATAAAAGATTTTTATTTATAGTATTACTATATATTTGAAATAATTCTAATATTTCGTATCTCAAATAGTTAGGAGATACCATCCAAATTTTAATTATCCGCTTATGTTAAATATCCTCAAAGTCATTTACAAGGGGAAATAAGAATAGCCATTTAATTTATAAACGTTCATGACATCACGTCTAAATAGGATTTAATTTGTTTATTAAATTTTTTTAAATCAAAATTACTTTATGATTAATAAAACTCATTTGTACTCCACGTATCTCTGAGGGTACACGTACCATTGTTTGATAAACACTGTTTCTAAGCTTATTAAAAACAAATGGTAAGAATAGTCAAACATTGATCAACTGTCACAATATCTGCATAAGAGCGTTAGAGGTAAACAGCGTCTGTAAAAAAAACTCTTCAAAACACGTAACTTGGCTTATAAATGCATTAAAAACCGGCTTAGATGGCCACGTGGTCTAACGCACTACTCTTGTAGTATACTAGACTATCAATGACGAGGAGATCGAGGTTCGAATCTCGGTTGGGTGTACTGAGGGAGGTTTTTCTAAATTGGTTTTCCACCCTCCCTCCACATAAATGCGGGTATCTTTCCTTTAAATATAACCTTCCTAACCACTAAACCATTAGTGTAATTAGTAGATAAGCGTATAACCCGAACGGGTAGTATAATGAAGTGCTAAAAAAAATCATTAGAAGAGAACTAGTAGCTTATAGAACTTTATTATTCCTTAAACGATTTGACTTTTAGAGAGGTTGACATTACTGGATGCAAGGGAACATTTGGGAACATTGAAATTTTGGTTTCAGATTATTTAGCCAAGCTAATATTTATGGTCAAATTCCTGTCCTCGTGGTAGATTTATTAAAGAGGCTGCCTCAGAAAGCTTGTAAAGTCGAACCACCACATAAATAAAACCGTTGTGATAGTCCAGAATTGCTTATATCTACGTTATACAACTGGCACTTTTGACAGATGGGGTCAATCTTTCCACCATAATATACATTTTGTGACTTTTTAATAGTGTTGGCTTTTTAAAAATACATTTGCAGTAGCATTTTGGAAGAATATTTTTTTATATATACAAAAAAAAATATGTTCAGCAAAGACCTTTTGCTATATTATTGGAGTTATTTTGTACTGTAAGATTACCTCGATAGACTTTGGGTAAATTGTTCAATTCAGGACCCGATATTTGTGGGTTAGAACCCAGCTGAGGTAGATGGATTTCTCTTGCGCGATAAAAATCTGTAGTACAATTTCCTTCAGAGGGGAAGTAAAGCCATCGGTCCCATGTCAATAATTGTGGCATGTATAATAACCCTTTAAGGTATGTGAAAGTACCTTTCTGTCCAAATTGTTAGGCCCTTTCGCACTCGCTCATAGAAATTCACTTTAAAAGGTAATGGGAATCATCACACTTTTAGGTTTCACCTAGTACATGATATTTTACCAGATGGTGGGGGCAGCACTAACCAGCCGAAGGGCTGAGTGCGTTGCCCAGTGCCAGATGGATAGAAATTACATCAAAACAAACTTCGGGTTTTGACTTAAGAAGAAGAATATTGTAGGTACTTATAATATATATCAAAAGTTACAACTGAAGATTGTATTGTTTGACGTATGTATACGGAAAAGTTATATCAATAACTTTCTTGCTGTCATATAAGGACTTTTATTAAAATTAGACTTTAGTATGCTATTCCGATCTAGCTATAATTTTCACACAGGACACTTCAATGGGTGAAGCTTTTACTTACAATTTTTTTTAAGTATTACTCATTAAAATAATGTTTTTTTAGTAAATAAATAAATATTTTAAATGTCTTATGCATCCTAGCGGTAAACTGTGTAAAGAAGGTAATATTTTGGACTTGGGGGAAATATCCAAAAGCAAATACATTTCCATTGGTTTTTTTTTTTTACTTTAATGCCTAAACAACTATTCTAATCTATACCTAAACATTATTTTCCTTGCTAAACTTAACTAAAAAAACAGTTGTTTTGGGACTTTTTTCTCACAATATTGAATACAAAACGTTACCTAAGTTCATAGATGGCTTAGTTAACTAGGGATACTTTTATGTCCAGTACTGTACTGATGGTCAAGCCACTTGACCCAACAGATACGTTGGGGATTGTGACCACTATATTGTGTGAAACACTGTAATTATTTAATGGTACCAAGGGTAACATTAAATATGTATATAACTGCCAGTTTCTGTGGTTTCAAAGGTTGGCTATAAATTCAGGAGGCCTTGGATCAATTCCAAATACAAGCGCCTAATTATTTCCACTGTCACTTTCCCCCTCTTTCATTTCATTAATTTAATCCAGCCTTTCCTTAATGTTCAGTTCATGCTTTTTACACTTATTTTACTCTTCCATTCCCTTAGTTTGTTTTATTAATTCAAATGACCGTTTCCTAAACTTTTAGCTCGTTCTTTTGACATTTATTTCACTGTCCAATCAAACTATTTTTTGTTTAATTCACTCTCTTCTTTCCTACATTTTAGTTTACTCTTTTGATATTTATTTCACTCTATATTCACCCTACTTTTGAGAACTTAATTCATTCAACAAGTTTATTTGGATAAGAAAGTATTGTTTAAATTTTATTGTGGTTCAGTATCTATTTTACCCGCCTCTGTGGCAAAGTTAGTTAACGCACTAGTTTCGTGTTGAGTTAGAATGTGGAGGACGAGGAGCTTGAGGTTCGAATCTCGGTGGGTGAACTGGGGGTTCCAAGGAAGTTGTGCTACGATTTCTATCTCCCAAGAAAAATCCGTCGTCTCCGCTGGGCTTAAAAGGCCACGAACATCGGCCCTGAAGAGAGCACTATACCCCAAGACCACCGAGGTATAAGATATTTAGATTTGTACTTATTTCTTGTTATTTTCAGCGCGTCTTAGTACCCGTTCGGGCTATACGCACCCGTAAACACTCTTGTATTTGCTAATATGCGATATTAGTACAAAGCAATCACGTATTAATAATACATGAGAATTACAGCCTGTAAAGTCAAATATTGACAAAACAAATTATTTACAAACATTATAAAATTTTATACAGCACTTTTACAGCTATAATAATACAATTTGAATGATAATTATGTGTTAACTTGCTTTAAATTGGATGAAAATATATTATATCTTATAAAATTAATATTTTCTTGACGCCTTGTTAATCTGTAGAAAACAATGAATGGTATAACTGCATTGGGATTGCTATGAGAATAAAAAATTCAATTTGAATCGGTCAACCTATTTTCTACGGAATTTCCGACAAAGTTTTGTCACATTATTTTTTTCAAGGCAATTTAAATTAGCTATTCTTTTAGAATCCCCAGGAATCTATCTAAGGTGCCTTAAATTTGTGGTCTAACCTTCAGTCACAAAACCACTCAGACTTATGTTTAGCCTTCTTCAGTGGCCTTATGGTCTAGAGCTTGATTCGCACGTTCGCCGAAAATAGAGAGCAGAATCTGCCTCAGTGGCGCAGCAATTCACACGCTGTATGTTGACTCATGATGCTTTGCAAAGCTAAATTCAAAACAGCTGATTATCAACATTTTTATTTTAAGTGGCTAAACACATCTTTTGATAATTCTCCCTATGGATGTTTTCAAATTATAACACTGTGTCGTGGCACAATCATACACGATACACACGCTTTACATTAACGGTTATTTCAAATCTCCTCACAACGGCTAACGAAGATGTCTTTTCTTCTGGCTGTGGAGCGCATGCATCCAACTTGTGAATGTGAGGAATGTCAGGCCTCCACCGTGGTTCGGATTCCACGTTAAACTGTAGGTCCTCCATTTCATCTCACAATCACCCTACCATTACACATTAGCGTAATGCATATAACCCGAATGGGTAGTAAGACGAGGCGCTAATAATAATAATAATATAATTAATAATAATAATAATAATAATAATAATATATATAATATAATGTAGAATGCATGCGTACTGTATTTTGAGATGGTTGGTTCTGAGATTTGATTGGTTCTCCTATGCCGAACATCTCAGGCAGAGCGATGAAGTAAAATGAGTTGAACTTCAGCGGAACAGCTCGCGCTGATGAAGCGGAAATCTTGTGATTGGTTTAGAACTCGTCACGTGATCACGTTTCTGTTCTGCGCTTGTTTTTCGGTAAACGTTTGAATCCACAGTTACGCACTACTCTCGCAGTAGACTAGAATGCTGAAGACGGGGAAAATCGAGGCTCGAATCTCAGTCGGGTGTACTGAGGTGTTTTCCAACATGGTTTTCCGCCCTTCCTCCATGCAAATATTGGTACAGTTCCTATAAATATAGCCTTTATAGTCCCTAAAACATTAGAGTAATTAGTACGTAAGCGTAGAAACCAAGCGGGTAGTAAGACGCGGTGCTAAAAAAGAAGCGTGTTTTAACCACCTATAAAAAATCACATCAATTAATTCTAATTAACAATCAACTCCTTGTTAAGATTCCAATTTACAGCATACATAAAGAGCACCCCCACCGTTGCCCTAACCAATCACAAGCACACCCCCTGGGAGAAAAAACAACAACCCACCCTCTTCCGGTCGTCCCAGAGTCACGTTTCGACTTTAAATTTGTCAAAGCTGTCAAAACCCACGGGTTTTTTTTTTGTGTGGAAATATTAAAATAAACTAGTACCTATTAAAATATAGACCTACCTCACTCCCGAGAGGGGAAGATACAAATTATTACGAGGCTACTACAAGCTTTCATTATAATCCTAAGAAACTAACCATCTCCGCCTGTTGACTCGTAAAATGATGCGTGTGACGCACGTTTACGGACGCACGTGCGTAAGACCCTGGAGGGTGTTAACGCATAAACCACAGTTTATGGCGTCGGTAGTAGGGGTGCGTATTGTTTATAGGGAGATTCGTTAAGAGTTAATAGTATATAATATTTGATTTAAGAAAGAGAGAGATATAAGGGGAATAAACTTGAACACCCAATGGCGTGTTCCTATTCGTTGATTCTGTCTTTAATACATTATACATATTTGGAGATCAGTTTGATGTTCCTCCTACAGTACCATCTTATCCATACATGATTCAAATGTGTTTGATGTGGTGACCTATATTATTATTATTATTACTATTATTATTATTTACTATTATTATTATTATTGTTATTATTATTATTATTGTTATTATTATTATTGTTTATTATTATTGTTATTATTATTATTATTATTATTATTATTATTATTATTATTGTTATTATTATTATTAGCACCACGTATTGCTACCCGTTCGGGCTATACGCACTTACGCTAATGTGTAATGGTAGGGTGATTGTGAGATGAAATGGAGGACCTACAGTTTAACGTGGAATCCGAACCACGGTGGAGGCCTGGCATTCCTCACATTCATAAGTTGTGATTAATACACACCTTGTCATGTGACCTATATAGGGGTTGTTGTTATAGCCCTGTTGGTCTCACATAAATAAGTAACAAATCTACAGTGTCCGAAGTCCCATCCTAACAAAATTCTAATCTAGTATTTTTTTTTCTTAAAACCTAGTAACAAAGTACAGTCTAGGGCACACAATTGGACGTAGATTGAGAGTCAGCCAAGGGGCGTTACATTCATTTATGTCAGGGGAGTGAGGGGTGGAGGGCAAAATAAGAATTAATTGCTAGCTATGAGGGATGATCGAGGTTAATGGCGTATGGAATTTTTTAGAAGCAGGATGGAGGGGGATCTATTATTGTTAATACTTAGCACCGCGTATTACTACCAGTTCGGGCTATACGCTTAACTACTAATTACTCTAATGGGTTAGGAATTGGGAAGGTTAATATAAGAAAGTGAAACCCCATTTGCGTGGAGGGAGAGTGGAAAAAATTTAGGAAGAACCATTCCCAGTTCACCAGACCGAGATTCGAACCTTGGTCTCCCCGTCCTCGGCAGTTTAGCTCAACACGAAACTAGCGCGTTAGCTAACTACATCACCGAGGTGGGTCTGTTATAGTTATCAATGATACAACACTAATTTATTTTAAATATTAAATTTTTACTAAAATTCTTACTATGCAATACTACACATACCAATTGAGTCAGGTAAAATCTAAAGTAAGTTTTCCCTATCTGCGAGGGGAGAGAGTTGGAAAGGATTTAGGAAAAAACGCCCTTACTCCTTAATGTATTCAACCGAGAGTCAAACCCTGATATCCCCCGTGATTGGCAATATAATCCAACATGAGAATGACACGTTTAAACATGTGAACACCAATGCAGCGAATATATATGTGTATATTATATATATCAGAGAATAGTTTAATCCTATATTTATCAAATCAGATATGGAATCTGACTCTCGTACCAAATTCAAACCCTCAAATATTTAAAATGGTACAATTCATGTTAAAGTGAAGGTATTTAAAATTGAACCCAAAAAAAGTTGTTAAAGGCTTGGTGTCACTGAAAAATACAATTTTATTCATCATGTCAATTACGTCATAAACAACAAATAAAACCCTTTTTTTTATTAAACCAATTATATTAATCTATTTGTGTCCTTTTGTGATGTTGCTATTCTCCCAACTACACAAGTCTGTATATTCCCTTTTATCGATGATTGAAAGTCAAGGTCCCCGTAATTGTATTCAAGATAAGTTACATTTATTACATTTTTATGAATCTCAACTTTCTCTAATATTATGGGATTTGAGGATTTCATGAATTCTAGCGTACCATTCTAATATATTTGTGTGTTTTTGCATTGATAAATAAAGATGGCAATTGCTTTGGTGACGGATATACATAGATAATGTTATTGAATACATCTTTCAAATGTATTTAATTTTAGTTGAAAATATATATGTATATATTGAAAATAATAAGATAGGTAAGCATCGAACTTTAAGCAAAGATGTTGAGGTCAACCTATAGTCGATTAACGGCAAGGCTGGACTTTTCTTGGCTGCAGGTGAGTTGCAGCCGCACGAGTTGTTTACCTCTAAAAAGAGAGTTGAATTGCGGCCCCACATTTTTAGACTGCGTACAGATTGCGGCCCAGGCTGTTAACCTAACTTAACCCAACCTAACTTAACAAACCTTCAAATTTTTTGTCCAACCCATTGAACGACAAGAACTGAGAAGTTTGATATTACGAAGGATGTCGACATGAGACGATGATAGTTTCTATCCGAAATTTAAGACAGCATGATAGAAAGCACACTGCTAAGTAGGATGGATGCAGCTCATATATATCTCTCAAGTGAGTGGGCCGCAACTCATACACGATTTCAAGATTAGGCCACAACTCACCTACACAGCTCTTCTTAGACCGTTGTAAAGTTACTCAAATAATAGCCTCTCTCTTTTTCATCCGTTTTACGAATTTGTTTGTTAAATTTTGTAATTGAAGTTAATTTTACACACTTATCCAAGTTACTAAATAAGTTATTTAGGTGTTTGACAAATTATAAAACTGTTTTTAGTAAATTCTCTACTGCCAGAAAAAAAAGCCAAAGTTATCTAAAGACTTCCTATCGTAAGAAAGTTGTTTTTTTTTTTTATCTACAATCACAACTGAAATATAATAAATTTGAAACCTAGCCTAAGAAACAATTATTCATAGCTTGGCGTCTATTTTAAAAGGGCCATTAAATAATTTAACGTCCTTAAAAGGACCAGGCAATGCATAATTTGAGTATTGAAGTAGGATAATTAGGAGAAAGTTGAGTTTATCAATATCTTTCGTCATTCAATATTGATTTTTGATGTATGGATACAAAAGTAATGGATGAGCATTTAGTTTGTATTATCCTTTGGACCACTTTTATTATGATTTGTTGAACTACTTGAATCTTAAGGTAAGCTGAATGGGAATATAAGTTAAGGTCCATATTTTTTTCAGTTTATAGCTAAAAATGTTTCTGGCCAAATTAGTTATGTTGTCGATAGATAGCTACGTTTAGTCTAATTTTATAGAAATAGTAATCTCAACGTTCATTAATATTTGTCATGAGCGTAGGGGCATTTAAACAAAGTTTTTTTTTCCTCATCTCCCACTCTTACTAACAGCTCAGCTATATGCACACATGATAATTACTCTAATGCGATAGGTATGATAAAGGAAGCATTTTAGAGGTAGTCTACCAACATTTCTGTGGCAGGAGAGTCGGAAAACATTTAGGAAATACCCTACCCTTAGTAGACTCGGCCGGGAATAGAACACCAATCTCCCCGTCATCAGTAGGCTAGTCTAACATGAGAGTGATGCCTTAGTGGCTTAGAACATTCTGCTACTGAAGCGGGTAGTAAGTTTTTAAATAAAGAGAAAAGTCTGGACAAATTCTGCTATGCTATGAATAATGTGTATAATTTAAAATAAACGTTTTTAATGAAGGAAACGTTATATTTATTTTGAACAAAATAAAATTTGGACTTGAAAATTTTCCATTCAACACACCTAAAAAAAAAGAACATCGTCTTTAGTCGATGTAAGCCAATATTTTGAAATTAATCACAATATTAATCGAATTTTGACCTGGCATGGAAAACACACAGCTCTCAATTCAAAATTGTGCTCCTCTAAAATTTTACAAATATAAAACTTGCTTGATAAAAATCAAAACTTAACATCTTATTCAATCAAACAAAACATAGCTTAATCCAACTCTAAATTATACCTTTCTAATCTCTACCCCTATACTTTAAATACTCCATTCACGGTAGGAATTACTCTCTGAAAGGTCTTTTTTCCTCCCAATATCCTACTCTATAATAGATTTTGGTAGGGAAAAAGGCCTTTCAGAAAACAATTCCTACGCTGAACAGACTTTACGTGGATAGCCAAAATGGTAGTGGGACCATGGTCAGTGGCGTAGCTAGAATGAGGCGGGTGGGGATCTGTGACTTGGTGCAAAATTTACTAGCAATATTAGCAACACTATAAACTTTTTTTTAAATAATAAGAGGATATTTGGTTTTTATAATTTTATAACATGTATTATAACAAACTAAACAGTTTGAGTACCAACCTAATAATTCAACCAAATTTTAATGATCCTTTTTCAAAGAACAATTATTTTTTTATCTACCCTTGGTACCATCAGTCCTAGTTACACCTACGCAGGCAGTACATAAAATACACAACCAGCACAACGCATTCCAGATTTTAATCCACCAAAGCGGATAATGCCGTCCAGTAATTGTATGCGTTTTCATGGGAACATTTTATAATTATTTTTTTATCCCTTCCATGCTGCCACGACCTTTTGAATGCCATCATTGCCCGAAATAGTAGTTACTCCTCTGTCTGTCGCGGAAGGCCTTGGGACTCTAGCGGTCAGCAACCGACCCCATCCCATGACACCAAGTACGACACTAAGTTCCCACATGAACTCGCAAGTGCATATTTCATAAACAGACAAGTGCGTGTCATGGCCGACCGACGCTTTCAATCTAGTTGGCGTGCGGGGATAATTTACGAGGGGAAGGAACACGTCTGCTTTTAGAGGGTTCTGAAAAATGTTTCGTGGGGTGGAGGTCTTTTCTTTATGAGTGTAACGACCTCGCTCAAGTTGGTCTGTATAGTCGGCTCTCGATTAACCGGGTGATGACTAAACCAACCTGTTTGCGAAGTAATCGTCATAACCGCTTCGGTAGGTGCAGAGGCTAAGGATTCACTCTCGTAATGGAACTAACTGGTGATGCCGAGGATGTCGGGGATTGAATCCCGGTCGAGTGTACTGAGGATTTTTTTCCTTTCCTCCCATGAAATTGCGGGCTACTTTACTCTGAATTTTACCTTCCTCAACCCTACTCCATTAATGTGAATATATGAATAACCCATAGGAATAGTAAAAAAGGGCATGAATAAAAGATGAAACAGACTTCCTTCAGTTGCTCGATTTGTAATAAATTAAATGAGTATTTTAAATTGTGATTTTGAATTATTTGTTGATATTATCCCCTTAATTTCCCAGTAAAATCGTAAGCTCACTCTATTTTAATTGCAACCATTGGATCCCACTGTCACAACAGTTTTTTTTTTAGTTCAAATCGAATCTCGATTCAAAGCAAATGTTACTCGCGAATTTCAAAAAATTATCAAATCATATACTAGTTAAATATGCTAAAATTATGATGTTAAATAAAGAGTTTCCATTATAAAAAAAATTATATTAGTTTTGAGCCCTAGTTCCTATAAGTTATCATGTTTAAAAGATATAAGTTCTACAACATGTTTATGTAACAATGGCACCTGGTCAAAGTTAAGAAGCAAAGAACACCATCTGTTGTGATGATTATAAACTATTTCAATATATCTTCACCCTTCAAAGTTAACACATTAGTTATTGTATTATAAGATATATGAAGTTTTTATAAAGGATGTTTTGGGAAGGAAGGGATGGCGGCTTATTTTCCGGTCGATACGGTATTAATTAGTAAGCATTTACCTTACCTCACAAAAACTGTTATTAAAAATATATTAATATATTTTAGGCACATTGTGAGATTTTCAATGGCCTAAAACTTTATTGATCTTTTTCTATTATGGTTTGATTCAAGTTATCGAATCGAATAATATAAAATTCGTATCAATATCATAGCAGACCCCTAATAGCTTCGTCTAATATTATGTATCACTTAGAAAATGTAAGCTCAGAATTGTTTGTAGACTCATAAAACGTGAACAGTAAATACATTTTTGTGTGACATTTATTGACCAAAATTTCTCTCATTAACATTTAATGTACTTGTAAAGTCATCATTCTTAAATTAGGGAAAAATGTAAAGTTGGTAGTCTTCAATCCCTCCCTAAAAATAAAAAAGCAAGCCTGTTTAAATTAGAATGTTTGTGTTTACATAAATCATTCCAGGAAACTATAAAATGTGTTAATTGAGTGTAAATGTCCCTCTTGAACTGTAGTTTGGGGGAAGTGATACAGATCAACAGTACTTGTTGACATGTCGGAAGGATGTGTTATAAGAGCCTGTGGACAATGTTGCGTTAATTTTATGTTATATTGGTCTGTGACGCGCGTGGCAGGATGGGAGATTTACGAACGGTTGAAAGAGACTAAGTTCTTCTTATAAGCGTCTCAAGAATGTGGACTTTTGGGTGTCTACTAAAGATTCAAGAGCCTGGATTAACCAGTCTTTAGGGACACTGAAAAAAAAAGGAAATTCAATAATTTAGGTTTTTTAATTTATTTTTTATCAGTGCTTTTTAACACCAATATTACTCAGAGCTGAAGAGTGCAGTTTTAGACCAAAAAAGTGCAACCCGCTATAGTGGGGAAATAATAAGGGGACAGTTATTATCACATATGAAAAACTAGCTTCAGTGTACCTGATCGAGATTCGAATCCCATCGTTTAATGACAGTGGCAATCAGAGCTGGATTCAGGGGAGGGCTGAGGGTAGTGTGATGGGCGCCTCCCCCATAACCCCCTGATAATTTTTTCTTCTTTAAAAATATTCAATATAAGATCAGTGGTAACTGACAATATTTTCCCCTGAATTGGTTGGAAGAACAGTAGAGAAAATTCAAACATATTTATTTGTGGCCAACATTGTTAACATTTTGCTATATTATTTGTATTATTTTATAGATATTGGTAATATCTATTGAAATGATAGCTACAGATATCATTACTTGACGTATGAATATATTAAAATGTTTTTTTGTAACTTTGGTAACTACCAGATATTGTTCTTCCCACCGAATCGGCATAAAAAAGAAGATTAAAAACGGTTAAAAGAAAAATATAATTAAAAACAATTGTTTGGTGTGAAAGTGAAAGAGCCCATTGACGGTGGGGAAGTCTGATACCATCCAATGAAATTAACATACATTCATAAATTCCCGCACGTCCAGAGAAAAGTGTGCTGATGCTCCATTCTGTTGCACCCACATTTGCTGACGAGCAATAGGTGGAAACATCTTGTATCCATTCACAGCAGACCTCTCTTTGTGGTTGCGAGCAACGGTAGCATGGGAGTTCTGTTCAGCCCAAACATGGCTGTTACGGCAATTGATGAAGCCATTTATGGTGAATGACGCCGTATCCATGATCCGTTGTAAAAAGATGGGTCAATCAGACAACACTACCAAATCCATTGATGGCGTCTCCGAATAGGGCTAAAAATTAGGCCCCTGCATGTGTGAATGAAGATTAAAGTATTACAATAGTTTGCAAATTATGCTTATTTCACCGGAAAGTAGCAGACTTGTCCAACTTCAATGGCCTCGCCTAATTGCCTCTTACGCGCCTTAAGTTTTGACCTAACATTTTGAATCACTTGATATATGCGTGTCTGGGATACATCACTCGTATCCCAGTTTGTGGGGAGATAGCAGGTGGCTATGTACCTTAGGGACACCCGAATATACAGTACAAATAATATATTCTTTTACGTGGACGCTCTTTCCACGTCCGAATGAGATGAGGTGATAAAGGTTTGGAACCAGTAGAGATACTTAAATCTAATTTATGCCTAATTAACTAGACCCTGGTGACCTTTAAGATATTTCTACTTTCGGGAAAATTACCCATGATGCCAGCCGGTATTGAGCCCGGGACTCTAGGTTCTTAGCCGGATGCGTTGACCACTATATCAAGGGGCCGGTTCCTTTCAGATATAACTGAAAGAAAATAGATTGGATATAAGGCGAAAAGGGAAGATTTTTTTTCCCCGCTAAGAGCTGCAGTTACCTCAGACGTGGTATGAATTGTAAACACTTAGCCAAACAGATGGTTTCAGGAGTCGTCGGTCTTAGGTCTTTCAAGAGACTTTTTTTTTTTTGTAAAAATGGCGAGGTCAATCAGAGCTCTCCGTCTCCAGGCGACGTACAGTAGCAGTTCTTGTAGTCCACGGAGTAATATCTTGATTCGTTAAATTCCACCTGAGTCTGCCACCGTATGTGGACCACCCATCGCGAGTTTTCTTCCCTCTCCCCTCGTAAAAGGAACAACTTGTTTGGACAACTGTTGGCGGGTCTTCACATGTCGGTTGTCCGTGTACACTCACTAAACTCTTTAGACCAGGGTTCGCAAACTCACGAGCCGCGGGCCGCGTCCAGCCCGCGAGACATATCTGAACGGCCGCTTATCTGCAACACTCTTATGTGGCAGTCCCGCCCGCAGTAAAATACGCACACAGCAAATTGTAATTAATATTAGTTTTATTTTAGTGTGTAAAAACAAACAGTAAAAAACTCCATGGTATGGGCTCACAATCTAGCCATACCAACCGAGGGACTGCCGTGTGTTGGTGAAGATAGTGCCAACTTCCGGGGATAGAGGGTGTTGTGTGGTCATCCCAACCAACCCTCCTGCCATTAATCTCAGTTTTATAGACCATAGCTGCTACTTTTTCATTCGAATAGCTCCTCAATTGTCTTAAGAGGCTGAGCTGAACTCATTTTTACCTACACAATTCTATAGATACTGATTTTTTATTTATTTTTATTTAGCACTGTGTCTTACTACCCGTTCGGGCTATACGCTTAAGTACTAATTACTCTGA
Source organism: Timema podura (assembly GCA_033556935.1). NCBI lineage: Eukaryota > Metazoa > Arthropoda > Insecta > Phasmatodea > Timematidae > Timema > Timema podura. The sequence goes on along the minus strand of JAVRXN010000004.1, from coordinate 41,114,144 downwards.
ATGAGTTAGGATTGGGAAGATTGAATATAGAGGAAGTGAACCTGCATTCGCGTGGAGGGAGAGTGGAAATCCATTTAGTAAAACCACCCTTAGTTCACCCGAGTGAGATTCGAACCTCAATCTCCCCGTCCTCGGCCGTCTAGCTCAACACGAAACTTGCAAGTTAGCTAGCTACGCCACCGAGGTGGGTTTTATGGTTAACCTTACACGAAAATGGCCGAACTGAACCCTTATGTAGACTAATCTATGTATCTAAATTGTTAACAAATTAATAAGCTGATCCTTCCCATAAAATTGTCATAGCTGGGATACAGCCAAAGTGCTAACAAAGGTGTCTATTCCATCTCCTGTGACTGGGGAAATAAGTTTTGTTTGTATTTCCACATTGAAAGCTTTTAATGAAATTATCCTTTAGCTAGAAAGTAGAATGAGGGATCATTAGGTATAAATTTATATGTGCCCAATTAAAAGTTTCGAATAATATCTAGCGTTATAATGTGTATAGGCCTACAACACAGCAATGATCCACTAGTGTGTTTAATTAAAATAGCTATTTGGCCTTAAACTTACTTTATTATGTGAAATCAAGAGTGTGTGCACTCCATTTACCCTGACCTTGATGAACAGCACTAAGATCCTACCTTATAAGCTACGCCATAGTTGAACCATGATAGGTAAGCTTGCCACCTTTCAGGGTAAACGAAAGGTACTTATTAGAATTACGTTGATCTCGGTGGTCTTGGGGTAAAGTGCTTCCCTCAGGACCCGATGTTCGTGGGTTCAAACCCAGCTGGGGTCGACTGATTTCTCTTGATCGATAAAAATCCGTAGCACAACTTCCTTCTGAGGGGAAGTAAAGCCGTCAGTTGCATGTCGATTGTGGCATGTAAAATATCCCTGGAAAGTATGTGAAAGAAATATATTTCCCGGTAAAATTTCTAGGCCCTTTCGCTCTCGCTCAAAGAAATTCTAGTGTGCTGATATAATCAGTCAGTTCAGAAAGTGCATGATACCTCAAATAAATGAAAAAAATATTACCAATATGAATAAAATTAAATAAAGTGAATTGTTGATTTTCTAAGCTCACACAAAATTAAAGTAGGCCCTAAGTCTTATTGTGTTAAGGTCTACTCGTCCTTTAAAAAAAGTACACATGATATATTATTTCATACATCCATCATAATTTGCTCAAATTAATTGATTCACACCGGCGTAGTTTTTTCTGCAAGGATACTGTACCTAAACCCTGATTTTTATAGGAAGCCCACCCTCGATCATCAACGTTGATTGAAACTCATTTTCTATAAATGTATTAATTGATTTATTAATATAAAATGTAACTAAAAAGTTATAATAACCTTATTACAAAAAGTTCTTATGCATTACCGTATAATTTCTTATTACATTATTAAGTAAACGAACTAAGAAAGTAAATACACTGTAATATTTATATTTCACACCGTTATGGAAATATGAGCTTCAAGTTTTTAAGTAACGGGCATTCTATTAAACTCAGACTGTAGTTAAGGCTACCATGGGCGTCGTTAGCTAGAGGGACGGGGAGGGAGGGGGGATACGCCTCCCCAATAATATGCTCAAATTGGATATTATTAATAACTTAAAAGAAATAGTAAATTGTTTTATTAAGAATATTTGAATTCCACGTTTTATATACTTTTTATACTACCCATATAATTAATTCCACTATTATATTATTTGTGTTATTCATTGTTTGAAATAATTTATATTTTCTAATTTAAAGTGAGAATGGGTCCGTTCTTTCTTCCCCCACCTTCATTTCCCCCCTCATTACTCCCTCCCCCCGAATTTCTCTCCTCATTAAGTAAGATCTAGTGACACCTATGAGTCCGTTTACCCTGTTTGACGTATCAATTTTAATATTGTCTTAATCAAAATATAGGCTAAATAAAGTTCTTACAAGTTCAAAAGTTTATATTTTAAGTCTAAAGTGTTTTTAAAAAATGTGTGAAAACTTGCATGAAACTTATAAAACAATCCCACATTATCTTATAATGTTTGTTGTGACCCTATCAAAACATAACTTTATTTGATAGATGAAGTCTAGATCTAGTTTTATAACCTTTTGATTTAATCTAAGAAATACAAACTATCGCATAAAGCGTCGTTGATTTTTTTTTAATTCCAACTCAAAATTTAAACTTTTTAACTGGTGAGAAATCTGCTGATGATTTTCGCATACATTTTGTTGAAAACACTATTTTAAAATATAAAACATCTTCTTTAATAAAGCTGAGTTTTTAAACATCTGAAACGCGTCTTGTTGCAGACGAGGTGCCTAGTAACATTTTTTGAAGCACCTCCATTGATGTTTGACTTTCCCGGAACTGCAACGTAAGGACGTGGATACCAACATCCTGTGGTTCCAGAAAGATGGAACAACGACCCACACTGCCCGAAATCAATTGAAGTGCTTCGAAAAATGTTTCCTGTGCACCTCGTTTCACGATTCGGGGACAGCCTGACCACCACGCTCACCAAACTTAAGAGCTCCAGACTTTCTCTTGTGGGACATCCAAGAACAATTCAGGAACTTAAAGGAAGAATTGTGGTGGAAGTGGAAGCAATTCAACAAGAATCTTTATTATTAGCACCGCGTCTTACTACCCGTTTGGGTTATACGCATTTACGCTAATGTGTAATGTTACGGTGATTGTGAGATGAAATGGAGGACCTACAGTTTAACGTGGGATCCGAACCACGGTGGAGGCCTGGCATTCCTCACGTTCACAAGTTGTGATTAATACAAATTCAACAAGAAACATTGCACAAAGTCATGTCAAGTTTTGAGGAGTGCATACTTTGGTGATCATCTTAGGAACATTGTTTTTTTTATTAATAATATCAAGGGTATGTATAAAATTGGCAGTCTTTGGTTGTTGTTATTTAAAGATAAATTTGAAGCATTTGGTAGTAGAAATAGTAACATTATAGTGTTATTAAATGTGTCAACACTTTCTGACTCAGCCTGTATAATGTTCCTTTAGAATCTCTTTATCATGATGTTTGGAACGAGGAAGATCTGTCCAGTTGTTGAGTGTCGGCTGAGTGACGCACGTTTCCAGGTAATAGTTGACCCAGTTCACCAAAAATGTAATCAGCGCAACTCAGAGTAAATACTCTTAATCAATTGAGTTATTGATATACTAATCCAGTTTAGTTAGTTAATCCTGAGAAGCATCGCAAGTCAACATGCTAATGTATTAGTTTTACAGGGAAAAGTTTTAACGAAACACCCTAAAACGTTTGTTTATTTTATATCACTGTAGTGTTAAAAAATTATAGAACCACTTTAAATCTCGGTATCTCAAAGAAAATTTAAGCACGTTATCACGCACCTAACCTTACCGTTTTCAGTAGATCACCATGAAGCTATTCTGCAAATGTCTCCACAATGTTTTACTGAACTAAGAAAGGACCGGCAGAGTAGAGTAGAAAAAGTTATCACTTTTATCTTCAAGGTGAGTCACATAATATATAATTTATTCTTGATTTTTCTTTTCTTAATCTTCCAAATAGAAAATAATCCGATTCATAACTAAACGTATATGATACCACCTTGATTCATAAAAAAACTAATCTTATTTTGAACATTGATCATAGAATTGTTGGTGAATAGAGAACTATGGGATATAATGGTTGAATATGACAATACTTTATCTAATAGCATCTTAAGTTGACGATATATTGTTGTCTATCTATTATACATACAACGTTAATATCCTCTACGTTAACAATCAGTACAGCGGGAGTTAACATATAATGGGATTCTGGTATGAAGACCCATATCTGATAGTTAAAAAAGCTACTAAAACTGCCTTAATATGTTCATAAACCAAGTCTTGTGATTTTAATCTTTCGCCTTTAATAGATAACTAAAAAAAACCCATTAAATAATACGATTCATCAGGGTCTGGATTTTTATGAATTAAAATTATCAACAAACTATATATAAAATTACCTAAAAATTATAAAAATGACTTGAAAGCTTCAAAAAATGACCTAAAAATACGAATTAAAACTCTTAATACACAGGACCTAGTCAAACACGAACTTTACAAATTTAAAATGCAATTAAAAGCCTTTACCAACTAAACTCTTTCAATCAAATAAATATAATTTTGATTTACAAATATCTGCTTCAAAAGTAATAGCTGTCCCGTTACAACACAACCCTCTCCAGCCTAGTAATAGTCTCTCACCAAGAATGTTTATTTTACATCCACCCATGCAAAGAGAATATAAATGTTATTTGATTACGTTACCTTATTATTCCGGAAACTGTGTATTGAAAAAATATATTTTCGAACATTAATTCATAAAATATCGATAGCATTTAAAAATGTATTTATTCTACACGAATGCCTTCAAATTAATCCAAAATACCTAAAAAATTACGCAAACCAAGAAAATATCAACTTAAATTCATAAATTACTCTAAAAAATACACATTTCTACAAAAAGGGATAATGAATAGAGTATTTATGTTGTAGTTATGAGCATAATTTTATATGAGGAACAAAAAAAAAGACATGTCATCAAAATCCTGGTCCTATAATAATATAGTAAAATGTTATCACTACTACTTGCAAGAACATATGTTTGTATTTTCTAAATTGTCATTCATACCATAATCCTACCATAGATACACACGGCTTCCTTTAAAAAAACCCTCAAAGTTTGTTTCATAATAGCCTACACTCCTGTAGTAAATTTTTATTGTTAATATATCTCATTTGCCTGACCTACTGACCGATTGTAGATTCTAGTAGGAAGAACTTCTAGTAAGATAGAAACCTTTTTACGGTAAAAATTTATAAAATCCTTACTATATTATTAGTAGATGTTTGCGAAGCTTCAAAATCTCGAAGCCAAAACCTCCTTCGCCTCAACTTCGACATCCACAATAGCCTTCGCATCTTCGAAAGATTTCGAAAGAAGAAGGAAACTTCAATACATAACGAAGCGATTTGAAATAGCTCACTGAGTAAAATTATTTCAAATAAACATTTTATAAGAGCTACTAATTAAATTACATTACGTACTTACTTACTCTATGGCAGTAGTAACTTGAAAGTTCATTGTCGCACTTACAAAAGTACGCCACCTATCCCAAACTTGAGCTAGTTATATCCAGTCCCCCTCATTACACCATATCCCTATCTTGAGCTAGTTATATCCAGTCCACCTCATTACACCCTATTCCTATCTTGAGCTAGATATATTCAGTCCACCTCATTACACTCTCTATCTTGAGCTAGTTATATCCAGTCCACCTCATTATACCATATTCCTATCTTTAGCTAGCTATATCCAGTCCACCTCATTACAGCCTATCCCTATCGTGAGCTAGTTTTATCCAATCCATCTCATTACACCCTATCTATTTCAGGTCCATTCTAATGTTATTCTCCCATATAAGTTTAGGTCTTCCCAATGGCCTATTCCCATTGGGTTCACCAGTCAATACCCTGAATATGGTTCTAGATTCTTACATTTGCGCTGCATTTGGCCTGTACACCGTAATCTACAAGACTTGATTATCCTAACAATGTCTTGTGATGAGTACAGGGTATGCAACTCATCATAATGTAACGTCCTCCACTTCCCAGTATTATCATCTCTTTTTGGACCAAATAACTTCCTAAGCACCTTGTTTACGAACAACCTAAGTTTGTTTTCGTCATATAATGTAAGAGACCAAGTTTCACACCCATAGAGAACCAATAAAATTACTGTTTTGTATATAACTAAGCAGAGATGAATTTCAGATAGGTCAGTATAAAAAAAATTAGTGTGATTTTTTCCCACTTAATCTAGACGCATATAGATAATTTAAAAACTAAGAGTAGCGTTATTTGACAAGAAAACAACTAATTCAGACTTCGACTTTGATTCCCACGTTTCAAACTTCAATTCGATTTAATTTCCCATTTAAAAAGGGAACTTAGAACATCTGTTGTTATTTTATCAGTATTGATAATATATATCATAAGTTAAAGTTGTATATCACATGACTTGACGTATGATTATATCAAATAAAGTTTAGTCACATTTTTAACTCTCAGACACGATCTTTCCTAATACAAACTTAATATGTAATAGGCCCTCAACTTAGTATTTGCGAAACTTCGAAATTTCTAACTATAGCCTTAAACATTAGCTATTAGAATGTTGAAATTTTTACTTACCTTGATCTTCTGTCGATTATGTCGGAACAGACTCGAAAGTTTAAATGTTTTACTGCTATTAGCTTACATTTTATATTTGTTTATTTACCTAAAGATTCAGAGGTGACCGAGTGGTATGAGGTGTATAAATACGCATTTAACTTGATTGTGGTTCTTATTCCTGAAAATTGGTACATTTCTTCTAAGCTAGCTTGTTCATCCCCAATCCTAATATTAATATTTTAATAGCCCTTGCCTTTAACATACTCATAGCACAGTTATTGTTACTACTATTACTACTACTACTACTACTACTACTAATAATAATAATACAATTATTTAGTTAAATAATTTGTATATTCTCTAAATCAAAAATTGACACTTTGACACGGGAATAGAGCTCAGGACCTTTGGTTTAATAGTACAAAGTTCGAACACTGAGATATCCAGGAATATGATATTTAAATGCGTCTATACCCGTAATTAACAAATATAATAGCTTGGATATTTATTCCATGATAAATAATTACTGGCATAACTATTAATGAAGCGCTACCTAATATGTTTGTTAAAGTAATTAAATAAAATATTTTACAAAGTAAAATAATTTATTTGTTAAAAAAAATCATACAAGGATTGATCAATTTAAATATTTTAAAAATATATTAATATACAATTTGTGTGCAATTGGAAATATGATCAAAGATTTCTCTTTGCTTCGGAATATAAATGAGTTAAGAAACTAAGATTCAGATTTATGAAAGTCATATATTCGAACAAACTTAGAAGAAACCCTTTGTAGAGAATTAAAAGAAGTCTGTTACTGTGCAACTTTACCGTACCAATCACCAAGACTTAGAGAAAGAAATATTTAGTCAAGTACCGGTACACTTCCACTGGTCTTTATTTAAATTGGCTCATAATTAAGAACTTTCATTTCTTCGGGTTACATTGAGAACTTGTCAGTTGGTGTTGAAAAGTATCATTCATGGTTCAACCAATATTCTTACAAACTTTTCAAGCAGAACTCATGGGTCTATTCTTTAAATTAAGTGAAAGTTCTAACCACGCTTTACTTGATACTAGATTTTTTTTTTTGTTTATCCAATGACGTTATAAATAATGCAATAATTATATAATAGCATTAAATAACTGAGCTCTAAAATTATAATGCAGTTACTCAGTCTGTACAAAACACGGGGTTTTAAAATGATAGTAAATATTATTAGTCTGTTATTAAATCAAATATATAATAACATAAAATGCATATTTAGGTTGATGTGTATTTTTAAATTCTTAATTAAACATAGTTGAAAAATGGCACATGTACACGGGAATCGGACCCGGCACCTTAGGCCAATCACGCCAATTCTCTAATAATATTAGTCCAAAACTCTTGGTTTCAATCACGTGATCAGGTGTAATCCTTCAACTATATTTAATTTCTGAAAATTTAAAAATGACTTCTGGACATGGGAATTGTTCCCGGGACCTTTGGCTTAGTATACCAATGCTCTGACCACTGAGATATCCAAGAATCATCCCGAACTTAGGGTCATTATTCCCTCATATTTGAAGGCAGAGTCTATGATGGACGTGCTGAAATCGTCGGCTACAAATGTATGATTTACTAAGATCACGAGCTATCAGATAACGCACCCACCTTTGAATCGGTGGTTGGATTATTGCTGCCAGTTGTACAATTATTATAACTGTAGGGGATCTCGTATTTAAGTACCAACACGCTAAAGCTATTATATATTTTTTATTAGTACAGATATAGCCGCATCAAGATATCATATTCTGAAAATTGAAAAATGACACAATCATAGACACTGCCTTAAAATACGAGTGAAGAATGACCCTGGGCACGGGACGATTCCTGGATAGCTCAGTAGATAAAGCATTGGCGTACTAAGCCAAACGTCCCTGGTTTGATTCCCGTGTCCAGGTTTCATTTTTCAATTTTCAGGATATGATATCTAGATGGAGTAGATCCTCAATAAAACAAATATAATAGCGTTGGCTATTTGATTCTTATATTTAATTTAACTGAATGCTATATCAGAAACAAATGCATCATTAGCCAAGTTAATTTCCATCTTACAGTGTTTTTATGTCTAGTAAGAAAATAAATGTTAGTTTGAAAAAAAATTAGATCAATGATATAGTTCACTTATGACGGTTTTTGAAAGTTAAATTCATTTAAAAGCAGCTTTAACAATCTTGCTACACATAAAGTGTTATAAATTTAACAAAATATTTTTTTTATAAGTAAGTTTTGAATAATTTGTTGAAATATATAATTTAGACTAATGAGAAAGTTCAGTCTAACTTTCATAGGAATAACACTATATGACATGTAAAAAAGTTACCGGATCTACATTCATACGTCGAGTCAAATAATATGCAGCTGTAAATATCTATAAAGTCATACATTATTAAAAAGTTCTCATTGTCCCCCCCATCTCCCCAAATTCGTTTTTGTTTTGTAAACTTTCTTCGTACTAAAATCCTTGTACATGTAAAATTGTATTGTACCAATTATTTTAAATTTACACGTAGTATTTATTGATTTAATAGTTTCAAAGCTGAATACCGTATCTGTATCTGTGCAACGATACTGGCGCAGTTTTTATTCGAATCAATATTGGATTCTGAAAGTTACAAAATTTACTACAAATACTTAAATATATTCATATACAGTAGAGCATTGATAATTTGGACTAATTGGGGATCGACCCATTCTGTATTATCGATTTGTCTGGATTTTCTAAAATACAAAACATATACCAAAAATACAGAAAACAAACATTGACGATGTATTTATGAAAACTCAGAGTTTAAATATTTTCACTTTATTTAAATAACGAACTTAAACATAGTTTGTTTGGTTTTTTTGCTACAAAATATCACAATTTATGAAGAAATATAATAAGGCAAAAATCTAACGTCAAAAAAAAGTTTCCAATTTTTGTTTTGACCAAGGGTTGAGATGCATTTTTTGGAGGCCATGTCTTTGATATTGATACCAATTTTGTTATTTTTATGTATACATTCTTTTCTTGGTGATCCGGATTATCGACGATTAGGATTTTTGACATCCAAACACTTGACACACTATTGTATTAAATTATGCGTCATAGATATCACATTAGATAAATCGTATCAATATCAATAAAGTAACGTAGTTATATTTTGTTAACAGAGAAATAGTAATTTGTACTATATTTTCTAAACTTAGCTTTTTACTATGAATTTAATAAAAAAGGCATCTGTACCTTGCATGTGTATATATAATTTTTCAACTAAACGATGAATTAGTGTGATAGCTCTTGTGATAAATACGGGCTCGTAAGTCTTAGTTAATTCGGTTATTTATATGAGTAGAATATAACCCAACTAAAATCCAACATCTCAAGTAATCTTTACGCCTGAGGAATAGGCCACCCTTTCATCACTGCAGTGCTGATTTAGCAGCTCATTTACACGCCTATGTTTAGAGATACAGATGTTAACTTTCTTTTACCAACATAACGCTGGGATTACGATCAACTTAACGTTCAATTAACACCCCCGTAACGTTAATTAAATGCTCTCCTCGGGTTTTAAAATGGAAACTGTCATGGAGCACTTAACGTTGACGTGAATTTCACTTAACGTGAGAGCTGTCCAAGAAATATGTTTTGTTAATTGATGGTGATTTTAAAATAGGAGTATGTGTGATAAATACAATTAAATACGCAGAGTACTTGGTAGTACTCTCAAAGATAGTGAGGATATTCCAAAGAGAAGAACTACTGAACGTTTCCGTGGGAAATCAGCAGTTGGAGGATATGGTACATTTAAAATACTAGAGGGAGTTTAATTGCGACAAATACGCAGTTTACATGGAGGTTAAAGTCAAAAATAGCACTGGCCAAGGCTGCTAACAATCAGACTTGACCTGAAGATGAGGAAGAAACTGCTGAAGTGTAACACATGTAGCATCACTTTTCATGGAGCTGAGACGTGGGTGCTGAGGTAGAAGGAGAATAAATATTTGTAAAGCAACGCTAAATGCCTCCAGCTAGGAATCGATATTTGAACTTTTTCACCTTTAAATTAAAACAAACTATACCAACATTTCAAACAGATGCCCACCTATCTGGGGGGAAATAAAGTTCAAGTAAATAAAAACACCTTGATCAAACTTATTTTCAATTAGTTTGTCATCCTTGAACACTTAACCGCCACTGTGGCAACAACTACTGTTATTTTTAAACTATACAATTACCCGCTAAAGAATCGCGTCTCGTGACAGATAGCCGCAATAAAACACATTTTAATACCCTAGTTATGTATTCCTGTGACGTTTGGTGCATTACTCTCTCGCGTTAAATACTTTAAATACTGAACATACCAACAAATTGGGTGCGTGGAAAAACGATACATCCTTTATCCCTTGGCTCTTATTTAAAAAAAAAATTAGGTTATACTCATATGTATTAATTACGCTAGGGATGAGTAAATTTAAATTTAGAGGAAGTTTACCAATATTTTCGTGGAGTGAGAGTGGAACAATTTTATATAAAAAAAAAGCTACCCTAAGTTCACCCTGCCATGATTCGAACACAGATTTCCCTGTCATAAACAGTCTAATCTAACACGAGAGTGACGCCTTAGATCATGCAGCCATTGAAGAATATATCTTATTTACTACCGTTTGATGAATGGCATAGTGCTTCTCACTAATACATAGAGGAAAAAACCCTCTAGTGTCCTTTGAAAGATTTTCACAACTCGTGGTGATGGGGTTTTGCTAAAAAAAATATATATTCACGTCTTAATAACGTTCCAAGTCTTATTAATATTTAAAGTTAGATCAGCCTCACTAATTTATCTAAGTATTAATATTCTCAATCACGTGGTGTCGAGATTCTAAGTTAGGCTACCTCCAAATATTCAAGAATCTTTAAATTTAGAAAGTAGCTTTACCAAAACGAGTAAAATTACTAAAGTCTCGTGTTTTAAATCTACGTTTTTAAATTAAAATTAAAGACTATTGGCCTCATTTCTTTAGAGTTTTCGCTAAATGAACCATTAAAACACCCGCATGGATGATCACGTTATAAAGCGCTAGGATCGTATTATAATGGATTTCCGATTACCTGGAGCTCAAGTTTTGAATCCCGTTCGTATGTACCACGGAGGTATTATTTTCCTAAATGGATCACCACACTACCTCCACCCAAATGAGAGTACGTTTCCTCTATATTCAACCTTCCTCATACCTAAACCAATGATGTAACTATGCGGCTAGCCTGAAAGCGTGGTAACAAAATAATATGTAATTATGTTTTCAACGCGTGTCAGTACACGATTAGGTAGTACACATGCATTATCTATGCTAATGAGGTAGATAGGTAGAATTTTTGAATAAATGTACCTGCATTTACGTGGAAGAAGAGTTGAAAACCATGAAGTAAAAACCACCCTTATTACACCCAACCGGGCTTTGAACCTTGATATCACAATCACTGGTCACACAGTTAAACACTTTAGTGACGCTTAATAAAATAACCCTCCTCGGTGGCCGCACGGTCTAAGGCGCTACTCTTGCAATTGCCGAAAACGGGGAGATTGGGGGTTCGATCACGTTAATTTATACTGAGGAAGGTTTTTTCCTAAATGGTTTTCTACTCTCCCTCCAGGCAGCTGCAGATACACTTCCGCCAAAAAAACTAAAATTTCCTAATCCCTAACACCCTAGTGTTGTAAGACGCGGTGCTAAAATAATCTCCCTAGGCTCACTGTTGCACCGAATCCCATCTTGTCCACAGCCGGTTTCACCTGAAGAAGAATATCGCTTGCCACGTGGAATATATCTGCGCTGTTGATGATACTGATGACCACGTGGTATTCAGCATGATCATTATAAACATTCTACGTCAGATTAAGGCTCAGATCAATTTTTCTCGCGTTGTGTGACTTATAAGCAATGTGAATACAAGATCATTAGTTAAAAAATTTAAGATTCATTTTGAACGTGTGATGTAATGACCTTGATTTAAATTAGTTTTTTGATATAGAATATGTGTATTATAATAGACCCTCTATTTATTTATCAATTTTTTTTTGTGAGCACCTATCTCCAAACAGGCAACCTCATCAATTTATGGCTTATCTCGGTTGTATCAGCAATTAATTTTGAACACGTTTTATCGTACAATCGACCTAGTGTAAGTTGATAAAATATTTGGTATTGGTATATTGATAGATTCTTAGTTTGGTGTTAATTTTGCATAAGGCCCAGTTTCATAGTCAAACTTAGTACGCCTCAAGTGCGGCGCTATACTAAATACAAGATGTCACTTACCTGAAATTGAATGGAATGGGCCAGTTTCATATGCGAAACTGGCCCATTCCATTTTGTTCTTGGTAGGTGTCGTCCTGTATTTGTATCGACTAGCACTTTAGGCATGCTAAGTTTGACTATGAAACTGGCCCTATATCTCACATAATAATAACATCCGGACTTTCAACTACCCGCAAAAGAGCTGTTCTTAAACTGTTTTTCATTCCCCTTTTACCGTGCACTGCGTTTTACATCTGACTGGGCTCTTCACACTAATTGTATGTGAGGAGGATCGTGGAATTTCGATTGAATATACCCAACTTTGCGTGAAAGGAAGAATGGAAAACAATTAAAGAAAAATTAACCTCTAGTACACCCAATCTAGATTCGAGCCCTGAACTCACCATCACCTGCAATATATTATGTTGTAAGAGTGGTATATTAGAACAAAGGTGATCAAATTTTTGATATCACGGCCGTATAGGATTAAAAAAAATGCTAGGAAAGTATAGAAAAAAATTGAGCAAACAATTTCAACTTTATATTTCTTGTATGCTACATGATTAGTTATTAATCTATTTGTATAAACATAGTAGTTTGTTTGATATATTTTTTTTGAGTTAGATAAAATTAGTCAATGGGCTGGACCCCGATCCTTGGGCCATAGGTTGTCTACCACTTCCTTAGACCATGCGACCAACGATTCACGGGTCCAGTTTGGTTCTGTCCAATATAGATCACTTTGGCTACCTTAGTTCAATCGGTTTGCGATTCTTTCCGATGCCCAGGTTCGATTTGTGGAACGTTTGACAAATTGTCTCATTGGTGAAATTGTCGTTTCACATTTTTCTGATGACTTGACGGTCAGGAGACCTAGTGTTGTTCTTGGACTAGCTAGGCTAGTCTGTAATTAGTTGTGTTGAAATATTCAGTTGGTTAATTAAAAGGCACGTTAAATACCCTTAATAAAAAAAATTTCTATGTTGAACAAAATTATGATAAGGAGGATATTTTATTAACAGCACAAGTATTCGTCTAGAGCAGTATTTTCTAAACTGTGATAGGCTTACCCTCAAGGTTACGTGACGGATTTCAGGGAGTTCGCGTGCTACTCAGTTCTATTAAGGTGGGAGTGCAGGGTACACGAGAAAACATATTGTTGGCCAAAATAAAAAAAAATACTTCTCTAGTGAAAACATACTTTAGTTTTCTTCACATGGAGATGTCAACAGTTCTTGAATATCTGTCATGAGCATAGTGGAATTAGACGAGAAACTTTTTAAGTGAAGGTAAAGAGTTGTCATTAAATTCTAGGACACCTTTGACAGGTATTCAAGAAATGTTTATATCACCATGTAAATTAAACTATGTTTCTATTGGAGAAATATGATATTTACCTTGGCCAAAAAAATAGTTTGGAGTAAAAATTAAAAAAAACCATTCCCTCTTTATCGCGTTCCTTATACCCTCAATTTAATAGTCATTTCTTGATTAAGTTTTATGAACAAATTAATGCAGACTTTGACGTGATGTCATGGATATTTATAGGACATTCATTTCCTCTGTAATGTCTTTGTTTAACTACACACTAAAGCGTGTTTTAACATTAGGAAGAACCGTTTATTTATTACACGACTCGCTTTGCTCGTTGGGGGCTCGGCCCCCAAAACCCCAGTGAGTTTTCTTTGCAAGTGGATGTAAAGTAATGTAATTCCAGAGCCGTTTTTTTATAAGTCTTACCGTTTAGACCTCCAAAGAAAAGTACGCACTGACTTTAAAGTTGCTCCGACACTTTGAATTTTTTGGGGGGGTTAAAAAAATAGTTTTTTAACTTTTTGGAACTCTCCCATTGGTTACAGGCTAGAAGCTATAAGTTTGCCAAATTTCAAGTTTCCAGCTCATCTGAAAGTGGGTAAAAATTAATGTCAGTGAGTGAATCAGCCACGTGGCTTTATATAATAATATAATAATAGCAGGTAGTTTTTTTTATGAAAATCTAAAAGAAGTACATTTGTTAAAGCACTGTTATTGAACCTTTTTTGTTGGCGGACCCTCAGATATATAATATCCTCAACTCTGTACCATTAAATTTGTTGGTCTATAATGCAAGTTATACATATTATATAATATATATCTAGGGAGAGAGAGAGAGAGAGGAAAAAAAATTAATTGACGCTCCCAATTCACATGTTCTTACTTCCGGGTCTCTTGTGGCTAACCCTAATTCTGGCCCTGATTATTAAGGTTCATCATAAAATAATAATGTTTATGTATTTATAAATATTTTTAAAGTTTACTTATCCCCTGAGATGTATTCGTGTACCCAAGGTTGAATACCACTTTAAAAGATCATTAATCATGAAAGGGGTACTCGAATAACAAAAGTTTGGGGAAAACTGAGATAGTATAAGAATTAGCCTTTTTACAACAAAAAATTCAGAACTAATGAAAACTGTTAGTATTCCCACATCAGAGGCAGGTACACTATCCGTGCAGACAATTCCACCAGTAAAGTGACTATTTTAGTAGTATATTTAGTGAACGTGTTTGGGTTGGAAGCTTATTTTGGTACATGACAACTTTAGGTAGTAAACTTTGTTTTTAATGAATCTTTGAATGTGTGTTATGCGGAACGAATAAAGAGTTACTTACTTTATGTTATGTTGTCTAACAGTTTACATGTATATTAATAAATAGCTGAGAATTATTAGTAAACATTGCCTAACACTTTTAATATTTTGAAACCTGTTGTTTAACGTCTTTCGCTCACCGTGTTATACTGTCGTGATCTATACTAATATGTTAAATATACCCCTTAAATATTTAATTTGATTTGATTTTAATTAGTGATATTTTCGTATTTATAGGTTAATTGATAAAATATACTAAATTTTTAATGAAATTATCTGGTAAGTATTTTTTAATCACCTTGTTTTACTATCTGCTCAGGTTATATGCAGATATAATTACTCTAATGGGGTAGGAATAAGTACGGAAGCATTTTAGAGGTAATCTACCCGAATTTGCGTGGAAGGAGAGTGATAAACCATTTAGGAACATCCGCCTTCAGCACTGGAATGCTACAGGTCGCAACCACAAGTTAATCACGATCTCCTACATTGCAATATCATTTCAGGGAATTTAAAGTTCACCCCCTCAATAGGATATTTTGTTATTGCTTGCCTTGACTCATATGATAATACCACGTTCAACGTTGCCTACCACACTGAATTTCTATGGCCGAGCGCAAAATAGCCTAACAATGTTTCCAGAAAGGTATTTTCACTTACCTTCCAGGGTTCTTTTACATGCCCCAATTGACATAGGACCGACGGTTTTACTTTCCCTCCAAAGGAAGTTGTGCTACGGATTTTCATCATTCGAGAAAAGTCTAGCGACCTCAGCTGGGCTTGAACCCACGAACATCTTACCACAAGACCACTGAGGTATACACCAAAATCCTACTAAATCTAAAAACCTCCAAACAAATGTTGCAGGCTCGTTCCTTGTTTCCCACGGTGTATTGAGGATGTACTGCGCACTCTAAGAAGTAAATGATTCCAATAGACGACTTCATGATCATCTCCAGACTAGAAACATATGTTTCTCTCTCTCTCTTTCCCACTCTCTGTTGATCCAATCTTTTTACATGACCATTGCACAGTAGCGTGTGACACGGTCCATCCATCTTGTGCCTCAAACCACTGTGTTCTTTGACGAGACTAGATCGAGATTGTTCTAGGCCCAAGCACCTCGAGATATGTGACAAGCCCGTTAGGTTAACACCTGGAAAACGGGCGTGATTGAAATATTAGGTAGCTAGGCACAAGGAATGGTATCATTACACTACAATATTCAAATTTTGAACTTTTTAGAAAATTCAAACATATTTATTTTGCGATCAATATTGATATGGTGTACTATGCTACTGGTATTATTTTATAGCCGTTGATAATTTTGTTCAAATGTGACAACCTCAGATTAAATGGCTTGAAGTATGAGCACATGTAAGAATATCTAATAATTTCATAACTGTTGGATGAAGTTCTTTCTATAAATAATTGAACTTTAGTGTGGATGAACTTTGAACTCATGTAAGAGGACTTCTTTTTAGCACCGCATCTTGTTACCCTTTCGGATTGTACACCCATTTTTTTTTTTTACTGTGCATGGGTTTAACACAAGGTCTCTTTAATAGGCTTAATATAAGATAGGGTAAGAACATATTTTTAAAAAATTAACCCACATTATAATACAGTAGAGAGAGAATGGTCTAAGGCGTCACTCTCATGTTGGACTGACTTGCTGATATGGGGAAATTTGGGTTCGAATCCCGGTCGGGTCTACTGAGGGTAATTTTTCCTCAATTGTTTCCTTCTCTCCTTACACGCAAATATTGATAGATTCCCTCTAAAATGCTTCCTTCCTTATCCTCACACCATTAGAGTAACTATCATATATAAATATAGTCTGAACAGGTGATTAGACGTGGTGGTATTAAAAAAACTTAGAGATAGTCTGGCAAAACTACTGTCATAAGCCATTTGTGAAAGTACCCCCAGTGTACCCAACATAATTTACAACCTAGACTTCCTCGTCGTTAGTGGTAATCCAGTACATGACGATTTTTAAACCTCAGACAACATGATTACTGGTGTGGGTTAAATGGTTATATATTAATTGTGTTATCTATTAACCATGGAAAAACACACAGCTATGTGAAAACCTATAGCTATATCTATAACTACGTAGATTTAACCCTTTGTCACAGTTTACAGTATTAGCCTACTATTTGTCGTTCCTAGACGAAACGTTCTTGCTTGTCCAAATCACATGGCTTGTAATAATTATTAGCGTAAATAAGTTAAATGAGTTTGTGAATTCTGTGCAAAAACCACATTTAAAGGCCCATCTATTAATATACTCTAGACTTTTATTTTTATGACATCGGGAACTTTGTCTTTATTGCTTCCATGTAGTCACCGACCAACGTAAATTGTATATAGATTGTGTGGCCTTGTTATTGAAAATCTGTAAATTTTGGTATAGTAATTTTATAAGAAAATAATTTTCGAAAGAAAACAAAAACTAAAAATTGATACGAGAAATTTCTGTTGAAATAAAAAAAAATCTGAACTTGTGGCTTCATCTTTGAATATTTTTTAAATTTGAATTTTTTGGTCACATCCTTACTAGATAAGCTTACATTTTTAAAAAATCTGATGAAAATCAGGAATAACGATAATTTGTCAAAATGTATCGCTTATATTTTTAAATATAAATTATTGATAGTAAAATAAAAAAAATTAAGCTGGTAATATTTATAGATTAACCACAATAAGAAGTATACAAAGGGATTCTTTTAATACCTGTCCCTGTGGCCAAGTGGCTTAGAGAGGCCTATTTCATGTTTATAGGTCCTTGGTTCACTCCCAGGATTACACATTGACTTGTCCATGGAATCAACCATCGATTCTGATACCATTTGCGAGCCTAAGACATTTATCGGCTCTCACAACGAACGATCGAATTACTTTGCGACCTGGGTCGTATGAAACAGATTTGACATCCATCGAATCGACAGACGCGAACGTGTATGATCAGATCTAGAAAATTATTCTATCCTCTAAAGGGGGGAACCCTCTTTAGTGGGCGAATTATTTAAAATGGGTCTGTATAGAAGGCGAGAAAAGGCCGATGTTTTTGCATCTTTTATATATACAAATTTTTTTTGCCTAAATAAATAATTAAATATGGCTCCAGTAGAAACAGAGTTTAATTTTCTTCACATGGTGATATCAACAGTTGTTGAATATCTGTCATGAGTATAGCGGTATTAGATGAGAATTTTTAAAATGAAAATAAAAAGTGGTCAATAACTTCCAGGACACCATTAAGAGATATTCAACAACAGCTGTTAATATGAAGAGAATTAAATTATATGTTATTACCGAAACTACATTTTATTTATTTTGACAAATAAGTTTTGATATAAAAACTGCAAAAAACACTGATTTTTTCCTTGCGTCCCCTACATCCTCATCTTAAAGCACCACTCTCAAAATAGACTGGAATGCCGATTATGAGGAAGTTGAGGTTAAAATCCATGTTAGGTACATCGAGGCTGCTTTTTTATAAATGGTTTTCCACTCTCTTTCCACGCAAATGCTGATAGACTTTCCCTAAATTTGTACTTACGCATCCCTAACATATTAGTGTGAGTAGTGCATGTGCGTATAGCACGAACGGGTGGTAAGATGCGGTAACAAAAAAAACTTTTTGGACCAAAATAAAAAAAAAAATTGCTTCATTATAATATGTTTAATTTTCTCTACATAGTAATTGCGATTTCCGCAAGTCCATCATAAACTCTGCCTTAAAATATGATTGAAGAATGACCCTGGGCACGGGAAGATTCCTGGATAGTTCAGTGGGTAGAACATTGGCATATTAAACCAAAGGTCCCGGATTCAATTCCCGTGTCCAGGTTTCATTTTTTAATTTTCAGAATATATTAATAACAGTTTTTGAAGCATGGTTATGCACAGTACGTAATGGCATTTGAACAGAACATTTCTAAATGAAGTAGAAAGGTCTTGATCAAATTTCATGATATCCTTGACAAATAATCAAGAATTATTGTGATTACCTTAGTTAGAAACTTATCAACTGAAGCAATATTTGATTTAGTTTCACTAACTATTTTTTTTTCATAAAAACGTTAACTCACGTTTACTTCCATCCTACTTTAAAGGAGATGTGCCCTAGATTTGATGTCAGCTTATTGAAATATGGCATTTTTTAGTCGTTGGACCTGAAAACATTTTAAAATTAACGTAATGATCAGTGGGCAGAAGCTTGTTGAACCTATCCCAACAGCTCCTCAAGGATCATTACCGGCGTAACATTGGATCGCAAGAGAGTCCCTCCATGACAATGTCTTGAATGGAATGTCGTGACTGGACATAGAATGTATGGGGTGTCATCCTGGCACCACGCCCAACTCTGGGGATTGTGAGATACTTTCCTTCCCTTCATCACCTCCAACAATCTCATTCAGCGGGCTCTTCATCAGGTACACTCGACTACAACCAACTGTAGCCAGGAGAGATCTACATCAGGTACACTCAGCTACAAACAACTGTAGCTAGGAGAGATCTACATCAGGTACACTCGGCTACAAACAACTGTAGCCAGGAGAGATCTACATCAGGTACACTCAGCTAGAAACAACTGTAGCTAGGAGAGATCTACATCAGGTACACTCGACTACAAGCAACTGTAGCTAGGAGAGATCTACATCAGGTACACTCGACTACAAACAACTGTAGCCAGGAGAGATCTACATCAGGTACACTCAGCTAGAAACAACTGTAGCTAGGAGAGATCTACATCAGGTACACTCAGCTACAAACAACTGTAGCCAGGAGAGATCTACATCAGGTACACTCGACTACAAACAACTGTAGCCAGGAGAGATCTACATCAGGTACACTCGGCTACAAACAACTGTAGCCAGGAGAGATCTACATCAGGTACACTCAGCTAGAAACAACTGTAGCTAGGAGAGATCTACATCAGGTACACTCGACTACAAGCAACTGTAGCTAGGAGAGATCTACATCAGGTACACTCGACTACAAACAACTGTAGCCAGGAGAGATCTACATCAGGTACACTCAGCTAGAAACAACTGTAGCTAGGAGAGATCTACATCAGGTACACTCAGCTACAAACAACTGTAGCCAGGAGAGATCTACATCAGGTACACTCGACTACAAACAACTGTAGCCAGGAGAGATCTACATCAGGTACACTCAGCTACAAACAACTGTAGCCAGGAGAGATCTACATCAGGTACACTCGACTACAACCAACTGTAGCTAGGAGAGATCTACATCAGGTACACTCAGCTACAAACAACTGTAGCTAGGAGAGATCTACATCAGGTACACTCGGCTACAAACAACTGTAGCCAGGAGAGATCTACATCAGGTACACTCAGCTACAAACAACTGTAGCCAGGAGAGATCTACATCAGGTACACTCGACTACAAACAACTGTAGCCAGGAGAGATCTACATCATGTACACTCAGCTAGAAACAACTGTAGCTAGGAGAGATCTACATCAGGTACACTCAGCTAAAACAACTGTAGCCAGGAGAGATCTACATCAGGTACACTCGACTACAAACAACTGTAGCCAGGAGAGATCTACATCAGGTACACTCAGCTACAAACAACTGTAGCCAGGAGAGATCTACATCAGGTACACTCGACTACAACCAACTGTAGCTAGGAGAGATCTACATCAGGTACACTCAGCTACAAACAACTGTAGCTAGGAGAGATCTACATCAAGTACACTCGGCTACAAACAACTGTAGCCAGGAGATCTACATCAGGTACACTCAGCTACAAACAACTGTAGCCAGGAGAGATCTACATCAGGTACACTCGACTACAAACAACTGTAGCCAGGAGAGATCTACATCATGTACACTCAGCTAGAAACAACTGTAGCTAGGAGAGATCTACATCAGGTACACTCGACTACAACCAACTGTAGCCAGGAGAGATCTACATCAGGTACACTCGACTACAAGCAACTGTAGCCAGGGAGAATCTACATCAGGTACACTCAGCTACAAGCAACTGTAGCCAGGAGAGATTACATCAGGTACACTCAGCTACAAGCAACTGTAGCCAGGAGAGATCTACATCAGGTACACTCGACTACAAGCAACTGTAGCCAGGAGAGATCTACATCAGGTACACTCAGCTACAAACAACTGTAGCCAGGAGAGATCTACATCAGGTACACTCAGCTACAAACAACTGTAGCCAGGAGAGATCTACATCAGGTACACTCAGCTACAAACAACTGTAGCCAGGAGAGATCTACATCAGGTACACTCGGCTACAAACAACTGTAGCCAGGAGAGATCTACATCAGGTACACTCAGCTACAAACAAACTGTTGCAGGAGGAGTTACATCAGGTACACTCGGCTACAAACAACTGTAGCAGGAGGAGATCTAACTCAGGTACACTCGACTACAAGCAACTGTAGCCAGGAGAGATCTACATCAGGTACACTCAGCTACAAACAACTGTAGCCAGGAGAGATCTACATCAGGTACACTCGATCTAACACCAACTGTAGCCAGGAGAGATCTACATCAGGTACACTCGGACTAACAACAATCTAGCTAGGAGAATCTACATCAGGTTACACTCGGCTACAAACAACTGTAGCCAGGAAGATGATCTACATTCTGGTACACTCGGCTACAAGCTAACTGTAGCCAGGAGAGATCTAATCAGGTACACTCGGCTACAAGCAACTGTAGCTAGGAGAGATTACATCAGGTACACTCAGCTACAAAACAACTGTAGCCAGGAGAGTATTACATTAGGTACACTCGGCTACAAACAATGTAGCCAGGAGAGATCTACATCAGGTACACTCGGCTACAAACAATGTAGCCAGGAGAGATCTACATCAGGTACACTCGGCTACAAACAACTGTAGCCAGGAGAGATTTACATCAGGTACATCGACTACAAGCAACTGTAGCTAGGAGAATTTACATCAGGTACACTCGATACAAGCAACTGTAGCCAGGAGAGATATACATCAGGTACACTTGGCTACAAGCAACTGTAGCCAGGAGAGATTTACATTAGGTACACTCGACTACAAACAACTGTAGCCAGGAGAGATCTACATCAGGTACACTCGACTACAAGCAACAGTAGCCAGGAGAGATTTACATTAGGTACACTCGACTACAAGCAACTGTAGCCAGGAGAGATCTACATCAGGTACACTCGACTACAAGCAACAGTAGCCAGGAGAGATTTACATTAGGTACACTCGACTACAAGCAACTGTAGCCAGGAGAGATCTACATCAGGTACACTCGACTACAAACAACTGTAGCCAGGAGAGATCTACATCAGGTACACTCCTTTCTTCCTTCACTCCTTTAATAATTAGTTAAATGGTGTAATAAATAATTCACTGGCATTTAAATGGAAAATGTAATTGATAGCTACCGCCTCGGTGGCGTAGTTGGCTAACGCGCTAGTCGTGTTGAGCTCGACTGCGAGGAAGGGCAGATCGAGGTTCAAATCTCGGTCGGTTGAACTGGAGATGGTTTTTCCTAAATGGTTTTCCACTCTCCATCCACACAAATGCGGGTTCACTTACTCTAAATTCAACCTTCCCAATTCCTAATTCATTAGCGTAATTAGTACTTAAGCGTATAGCCCGAACGGATAGTAAGACGCGGTGCTAAATAATAATAATTGATAGCTAAACTAATTATGTTTTTAGTTAATTAATTCACTGTTGACTTCCCTTTTGTTAACAGATATTATCCTTTTGTATTTAAGACATCTGCAAGTTATTTTTTCAAGGTAAGATATCTTTAAAATGTGAATACATTTATCCATATACATATATATATGTATATTAAGTCAATTTTTGGTATTGACTCATTCAAAATTAACACAATACTAGATTTTATAGGGAAGGAGGATATATTTTTCATTAATATTTATGATTATTTTACATTATATTATTGTTTTAAAACCATAATTTATTTTTAATTTAACCATCACTTTTAATTTAATGTTTTAATTCAATTTTGTCACAGCAGCTTAAAATTAGAAATGCATTTTTAAAAGAGTAAAACAAAAGCTGGTTTCACTAAGATACTTTACGAAACAAGTAATTTATTGAAAGTGTGTCATAAAATATAATGAGACACAACACTTTCACTTTCTTCGCGTAAGCTAACCTGATTCGCTGCGCATAATTTTGCTTGGTATCCAAGAATATTTTTTACGGTCATGTTAATTATTTAAGGTAGTGTTCACTGAAAATAAAAAACATAATGGTTTCCTAATTACAATTCTTTAAAAAGTTAATATTATGTAACAAACTTGTGTTCGATTTAATTTAAAATCAGGCTCATCCGTACCAATATTATGTAAAAGTATTAGAGGAGTTTCCAACTATTTTTATGTTAATTACAATAAGAATTGTATTGAGAAAATACAGTTTAATTTAGATAGAAATAAGCTAATTAACAATTAAATACTGTGCTCAAACAATTTCCAAACATGTATATGTCAAGTATTGTGAACTGCATCTGTCATTTTTGATAAATATTATCAATACCTAATAAACTCTGATAATAATTTCTTACCAAAATCATAGTATAGTTCATTAATTTAAAAAAATGTTAAAACAAAACACAAATATATATTAAAAAAATATTGGAGCGAAAAAGAAATAATTTTAGGTTCAATTTATTTGAGTGAAAAGCTCTAAAAGGGACACGAAAATTTAATCCAAAACAATTGGTTCTTAAAGACCAAAACCCCAGGTTCCATATCCGTGCAAGGGTTGTCAATTTTTAACTATGGGAATATATATTGCGTGTCTGGGGTACCTACATCCCTCGTAGATCAGTTTTGCGAAAAGATTAGCCAATACTAACGTAACGCTGCCCAGAAAACGCCCCAATGTAATAATCCTACATTCTTTCCGTGGGGTCTCTTTCCATGTCCCAATGAGATGAGGTGTTGGCGATAGTGGATGTGAGTGTGTGGAGCCAGTGGAAACTCTTAAATCTAACTTATGCTTTATTGACCAAATCCTAGGCTTGGATTCACTAACGAGTGCAATTCTACTCCGGTGCAAGTCTAGAAATGGCGCAACTTTGCACCCAAGATACTCCCAAAGATGCGCCTTATTATTTGTTATATTTCCGTATTCACTAAACAAGGCGAAAACTGGTGGAAATATTATGGTGACGTCACCATGAACGTCATCAATTGGGCTCTTTTCTACCAATCCTTGTGAAGAATTTACTTTCAAAGTCAAGGCTACTTCATTTTAAATCTCTAATGAAAATGACAGCAAATACAAAGATTTCTAAACATTATGCTTATAATCTAGCAATAAAATTAGAAGCGGCCTCTTTCTTGTTGCTTTACAAAAACAATATTAGTACGTAATTTAGTATTTATTTATATTATTAGTTTAAAGTTAAGTTTCATTAATAAAACATTTATAGAAACTTTTAAACTTATTTTAAAGCTACACTAATCGCCATATTTAATGACGAGATCTCTTTGGACTTGTAGCAATACAAACCTCTTTGGATCTAGACAAAGATTACGTGTTTTTGTTTGACGTTTTGTTTTGTAATAATGGAAGAAATGCCATCGCCTTGTTTGAAAGTAGAAATTCAACAATAAAAGTTAAGTGATTGCTTTGTTACCACTATCTAAACTGAAACAAATATTGTGCTTGACAGACGAATGTTATATTATTTATTTATTATTAATTGGATTACAGTTAACTAATTGTATTTTAAGCCATTGCGATAGTATGTCGTCATTAAGATTTAATGAAGTGACAATCATTATTTTAATAGTTGCACCAACTCTTGAGTGGTGACAAATAAAAGGCACAACTTTGCTCTCAAATTGCGCCTGCTTCTTTTAGTGAATAGGAATTTGGGCACATCTTTCAAACTTGCGCCAGCGCAACTATTTGCTCCCGCTAGTGAATCCAGGCCCTATTGGGTAGTTCCCCTTTTGGGAAAAATACCCAAGGTGCTAGCCGTGAATCAAACCCTGGGACCCCTAGGTTCGTAGCCAGGCGTACTGACCACTACACTTATTCGAATATATTCTAAAATCATAACTGATACTGGTGGTAGCATTAATTTATTAGTTAGTGATACAGTTAAATAAATCTAAGAAACTACTCTTTTTATATCACAATAAAAACAAAATTATACCCATATGTAGATACATGGAATGTGACGAACTCAAGACAAACTTAAAACTCAAATTTTAATTAAAAAAATATTATATGACAGCTAGAAGAGTTAATAGATATACTTTCACGCATTCATACCTCCAGCTATGTGTTCTGCAACTATAACTTTGCATAGCTAATATCAATATCTATAAATATTCCTTATAATATAGTAATATTTATCGGTGCCATTTTCAAAATAAAGATTTGATTTTCTAAAAGTATCTTTTGACCAGATTCTACCGTATTTTTAATGTCATATTGTGTTATTTATATTTCTTGAATCTTGAAAATAATGGCCCACGATATTACTTCCTGCTTACTTACGATTGTTATTCGTTGCTCTGACGAGATTTATGGGAGGGTTTAATAAAAGAAGATGTAATTGTGTTTTGAATAAGGCATCATTATCAAGTCCATGTTGGCGTGCTCTGGAACTATCATTCAAGAGGAACACGGATGGAACTTGGAGGGGATGTTTGACTGAAATTTGAGACAAATGTCTGTAATAACAAGTTCCCTACAGTTAAGTAATATAGTAAATTGTGTCCATTACTAAATAAACTAACAATAACGATATTAGAGTGGAAATTAGGAAGATAATACAGTTAGAAAATTGATGCTACTACTCGGTCAGTAAATTGTCGACATCTCCCCTGCTTTCAAGGAAACTCAGAATATACAGGGTGGCCCACGGAAAAGTAGCTCGCTAACTATATCCAGCAGGCGCCTCCCTCTGAATTGGTCGTGTCACCCCGTGTACAAAGTCACAACGTTAATTTCCTTTTTTAATCAGTTGGTTTCAGTCCTTCTGTGCTTGCCATGTCAAAAAAGATGGTGTTCTCCCTGCAACAGCGAATAACTCACGAAAAACCACTGCACGACCAGAAAATTGGCGTTTGCTGCTCAGGTTCAGGCAGAAGAATTGTGGGCTCAATTTTCTTCGGTTCAACAGTGAATACTGCGGTTTATCTAGACATGTTTGAACAGTTTTATGACCAACTGACACCAGAAGAAAGATTGTACTACTTTTTCCAACAATATAGAGCAACATGCCACACCTCCCGCGACTCATTGGCACGGGTTCACGAGTTGTTTACGGAATAGCGAACTGTGAGCAAGGTGTTATGGCCACCCCGATCCCCGGACTTGTCCTCGTGCGATTTTTATTTGTAGGAAAACTTAAAGCAGAAAGTGTATGCTAATAATCCGTATACCCTGGATGAACTCAAGGAAAACATCAAGAATGCTATTCGCAGCATCACTGTCGAAGAGCTGTAGGCAATAACGGCTAACATGCTACAACATGCCCATAGGTGCATAGACATGGATGGTAATCACTTTCAGCATCTGTTGTAACATGTGGGTAAGTCAATAAGGCTCTAGACAAGCAGTTCACTTGCTCATTCTTCATGTCACAATATGAGTGGAAGGGGATTGACCTCCTACAGTTCAGAGTGAGGTGCCTGCTGGATATAGGAGATGGGCTACTTTTCCGTGGGCCACCCTGTACAAACAAATAATTTTACCGGTTGTTCTCTATGGGTGTGAAACGTGGTCTCTTATCTTAAAAGTGCAGGAGAGGGGAGGGGGTTAGGAAGCAAGGTGCTTAGGAAGATATTTGTTACAGAAAGGGATGAAGATATCGAGGAGTGGAGGAGGCTACATAATGATGAGCTACATACTCTGCACTAATAATAAGATAGGATAGATAAGATAATCAAAGCTCGCAACTTATGGTGGACGGGACACGCAGTGTGAGTGGGAGAATCTAGAACCTTGTTCAGGGTATTGACTGGATATACCAAAGAGAAGAGATCATTGGGAATACCTAAACGCAGATGTGAGGATAACATAAGAATGGAGCTGAAAGAAATAAGATGTAATAAGGTGTACTGGATAAAACTAGCTCAAGATAGAGTGTAATGAGAGGGAACTTATAGAACTAGTTCGAGATAAGGATAGGGTGTAATGAGGTTGACTGGATAGGTCTAGTTAAAGATAGGGATAGGGTGTAGTAAGGTTGACTGGATAGCTAGCTCAAGATAGGGATAGGGTGTAATGAGGTGGCTTGGATAGAACTAGCGCAAGATAGGGATAGTGTGTAGTGAGGTGGA
Source organism: Timema podura (assembly GCA_033556935.1). NCBI lineage: Eukaryota > Metazoa > Arthropoda > Insecta > Phasmatodea > Timematidae > Timema > Timema podura. Next base: position 41,086,636 of record JAVRXN010000004.1, on the reverse strand, counting down.
CCGGATAAAACTAGCTCAAGATAGGGATTGGTGGCGTAATTCTGAAAGTGCGGCAATGATCTTTCGAGATCCTAATGTCATAGACTAAGTAAGTATTATGTTATTACTAATTTGATTAATTATTACGTTAACGGATAATCCGAATGGGCACTAAGACATGGTGCTAAAAAATTATAACGCTCAACACAATAGCCTTAAATAAATTGTAAAATTCAATTTTAATTAAGTAGGTATATGTTCTGTTTGATAAAAGTATTTCTATATTCTTTTAAGTGAAAAACTATATTATGATTGCAGCTTCAAATGAAAAAATTAGTGATAAACTATGAGTTTATTTTACACAGACTTCAACGTCGTAACATAACGTTCATTTAAACAGTACAAATAGTAAACAAGTGACAAATTTGTTAATATACTATCTATGTAAAAATGTTAAAAATTATTAATATATTACTAATTATAAAGTTGGTAAGTGAACAAATGTTATGAGTATTAAATTTGTGTGTTATTTAATATGTTAAATGATATTAAATTATTTACTCATTTATTGATAAAAAGAAAGACAATTGTTAAAATAATACAATTCAATTATAAACAGGTGGAGAAGATTTGTTTTGTTTATAAAATGTCTTATTATATACTATTAAGTAACAAACACATATGTAATTATTTAAAAAATCTTGAATTTGAAATAATACTGTAAGTTAAAATGGCAATGATTTAGTTATTGTGACATAAAATACACACAAAACATATATAGTTCGTTCATAAATTGGAAAGAACACGTTAAAATAAAATAATATATTAGAACTTCCAATAGGTTTGTGCATTTCAACCTATTGGAAGTTCTAATATATTATTTTATTTTAACGTGTTCTTTCCAATTTATGAACGAACTATATATGTTTTGTGTGTATTTTATGTCACAATAACTAAATCATTGCCATTTTAACTTACAGTATTATTTCAAATTCAAGATTTTTTAAATAATTACATATGTGTTTGTTACTTAATAGTATATAATAAGACATTTTATAAACAAAACAAATCTTCTCCACCTGTTTATAATTGAATTGTATTATTTTAACAATTGTCTTTCTTTTTATCAATAAATGAGTAAATAATTTAATATCATTTAACATATTAAATAACACACAAATTTAATACTCATAACATTTGTTCACTTACCAACTTTATAATTAGTAATATATTAATAATTTTTAACATTTTTACATAGATAGTATATTAACAAATTTGTCACTTGTTTACTATTTGTACTGTTTAAATGAACGTTATGTTACGACGTTGAAGTCTGTGTAAAATAAACTCATAGTTTATCACTAATTTTTTCATTTGAAGCTGCAATCATAATATAGTTTTTCACTTAAAAGAATATAGAAATACTTTTATCAAACAGAACATATACCTACTTAATTAAAATTGAATTTTACAATTTATTTATATAAGTGTTCCTTACTAAACAATATCTAACTATGTTTTTCAAAAACAATAGCCTTAGTCTAATTTTCATAGGAAAGCCCTTTTAGAAAACAGAAATACATATTTTTGCTATCGACATTGATGTTTAAAAGTGACATCTGCGAATTATATGACTTGACATATCATGAATACGTGAAATTAGATCTAGTAGCTTTTATAGATTTCAGATAAGGTTCTTCCTAGTAAAATTGTACTGTAGTTTAATGGCCTAATCTATGGTAGTGTTTTCCAAACTTTGGCCCTCAAAAGATTTAGGGGCTACGTACATTGGCTATGCATTGATCTCAAAGGAGAATGTGACTGCCGAAAGTTTGGGAAATGCTGATTGTTTAAAGAATTTGTATCCGCATTCATTCAAAGAAGTGATAGGTGATTAACACAATAATAATTCACATGTGGCAAACCAGCTCCTGTGTTAATATTTAAAAGTCGATCTTCCTAAACATTGGTAATACAGTCCATTGTGAGCCTAATACCTTATATAATATGTAACAACAAATGAAAAAGTATGTTTAGCAATCCGTATGAAAACCTTTCGATAAGAATAAGTAAATCAATTAAAAACAAGATCTATGTTTGCTATGTTAATTCTTTCAAAGGTTAAAACCACATTGTAAGCCACATCGATAGTCACACGGATTAAGTCGTCATTCTAATCTGGTACAGTTTTCCGGTGATGGCTATTTTAAGATTAGAAACAATTTTTACTGTTATTAGGTGATGTTTCGCTCTCCCTCCACGTAGGTCCTAAATGAGGACACACTTCTTATAATCTCTAATCTCTTCATTGCTATATAATAACTATTCTTATTATGCAGATAGCCCTGATTATTAATAATACCGGGTTAATTTAAAAACATAGTATAAGCTAGCCCAAGTTAGATAAGATATTCATTTATTTTTTAATTTATCGAATTGTAACAAATATATATCAGCTGCCTAAATACATTATTTAATCTCAGATTGGTTCTATTTTTTGAAATTAATACTATTTTTATATATTTTATTTTTAAGTTCAACTTGTTTGTATTTTTCAGCCACTTGGGAGATTTAAGTCCTTCCGGTTCAATTTTTGATAAATGTTGACTTTTTATTTTTGACTCTTGAGATCAAATTAATATTTAACTTTAAGAACCCCTATCATAGTAGAGCATCGATTTTTAAAATGTTGGTACCTCTAGCATGGAGCAAAATGGTCTGAAAAAACAATATATTACAGTGATATACAATATTAATGCAATGTGTTTGCCTAAAATTGGTAAAAATCAGTTAAACTATTTAGTTTAAAGATTGTGTTCAGAAAATTAAATTAGTCTAGATAAGATATGTTTTAATAATGTAACACTCTGATTAAAAGAATGTTTTCTTAAGTCAAACATTTTCAAAGTATGTAAACAAAACTATGATTTTTTAAGAGGATGGGTGAGAATCTCGAATCCTCGAAACCTTAAGGATTTTCAATATTCAAGGATTCAAGAAAATATAGGTTTTAATACTAGTTTTTTTTTTCAAACTTCAAGTTGAAATTGGTTTTGGTGGTCTAATGCTGCTTATTTATGATTAATTTCTAACATAAAAACAGGATAACCCTAACAACTAAACACAAGCACCGCGTCTTAATAACCGTTCGGGGTATACGCCTATGTACTAATTACACTAATGGGTTAGGAATTAGGAATGTTTGATTGAGAGGAAGTGCAGCCAAATTTGCGTGGAGTGAGAGTGGAAAACCATTTAGGAAAAAATCCTCAGTGCGACCGACCGGATCAAACCCTTAGCTCCCCGTCTTCGGCAGTCTACTCTAACATGAAAGTAGGGCGTTAGACCATGCAGCCACCGAAGCGGGTAGACCTTGATTAATATATCGCAAAAAAATAATAAAAAACATAAAAATAAAACACTTAATATAAGCTATGGTGGCTAATTTATTCATGGATATGTATTCTTTCCGACACAGGATGTAAGGATTAAGGTAAGCTACAGAGGTGGGTGACCTCACATGAATGAATTGAGTTTGACAAAGGTCATGAATCTTCCCAACCCCCTACCCTACCCTCGACCCACCCATCCACATAGAAATACTGTACACGCAAGAAAAACTTTAAAACTCACTATGCTACTATTTTTATTTTTTTGTTCCCCGCGTCTTTACTACCTTTCCGGGATATCTGAACATTTACACTAATTGAATAGGAATTAGGGAGGTAGAATTTAAAGTAACTGTACCCGCATTTACATGGAAAAAGTGTGGGATACTGTTTAAAGGAAACAATCTTTAATGCACCATCCCGGGATTAGAGCCCTAGCCCTCTTTGTTTTTTTAATCACTGCATTTAATTACTAACGCTAATGGGTTAGGAATGGGGAAGGTTGAATTTTAGAGGAAGTAAACCCGCATTTGTATGGAGGGAGAGTGGAAAACCATGTAGGAAACCTCCCCACCCCATTTTACCCGACCAAGATTCTAGCCTCGATCTCCCCGTCCTCGGAAGTTTAACTCAACACGAAATTAGCGCGTTAGCTAACTACGCTACCTAGGCGGGCTAGTATGTTATTGTAGACAGATAATATTATGATACAGAGTCCGACAAGCGGGTGCGGTTGACTTTAGACGAACTTTTATTGGGAAAAGGGAAAGAGATGGTAGCCTTTGTTTTGAAATTGGTGCACCTGCTCGCGCGTGTTCTCACGTCGTGTTTTCGCCACCTCTCGTGGTGTTTTAATAAAATAACCTCGTGGTGTTTTAATAAAATAACCTTGTAAAAATCTCGACATTCAATCTCTCCAGCGAGAGTTTAACTCACGCCTCTCGAGACAGACAGGTATGTGGCATCTCGTTAGTAGATCTCATACTACTCCTAAAAGATAGGGTCTCGACCGTGGAAACAAGGGGTTCCCGAACAAACCCGACCGACTAACAGGTGTGTAGGTCACTGAGGCGAGACGGCAGACGGAACCAACACTGTTACCGTGAATACACACGTTCCCTGAAAAACTAGCGCAGAACAGAAACGTGGTCACGTGACGAACTCAAACCCAATCACAGGATTTCCGCCTAATCGGCGCGAGCTGTTCTGCTTCAGTCCATTCTATCTCTACTTCACCCGCTCTGTCTGAGATGTTCGGCACCGGAGAGCCAGTCAAATTTAACAATCAATCATCCCAAACCTGTGCGCATGTGCATATAACAGCGCATGCGCTGTAAACTTAACAGCAAGCAGACAGCTTCGTTGGCCGTTGTGAGGATATTTGAAATAACCCGTTAGTGTAAAGCGTGCGTATCAGTGTATTAGATTGTGCCATGACACAGCGTTATAATTTGAAAACATCCATCTGAAGAATGATCTAAAATATATGTTTATCCACTAGAACAGGGCTCCCCAACCGTATGTCTACCGGCGCCATGGCGTCCACCAAGCCTTTTGCGTCTGCCCGCCACTTTTTGACTACAGCTGAAAAGTTATTTACTAATAATTTTAATCTGTCACTTTTCCGACAAAAATCAAGTTTTTGCTTATTTCCAGGTATGCTGTTATCAAGAAGTTGGTGAATGAAAAGTCCCCCCCCCCCTTTCCAATTTCTACCTCTCCTTCATCTTTCTTTGCCGGCTCATTTTCAAAGTGTACTTTATTAATCGGAACTACCATTCTACTCACTAAGCGGGGTTTTCACATGCAATGATTATTGGCGCCAGTAGCATGCCATTTTAATGGCACCAATATTAATGGCGCCAGTTTGTGTTTCCACATTCATCAAACATTTTTCTACTGGCACAGTATTCAACATGGCATCAACTGCCGTAGTTAATGCAAGTATTGATGTCGTAGTGCTGTAGCATTAGCCGTGGTCTAACTACAATAATGAAGACTTACCCTATTCGATTGAGGACGTCTCCTGCCCGCTCGAAGGTAAACACGCCCGGCCCACTTGTACTCGCACATCTAATCGGCCCAACAGCCTTCAACATACTGAAACGAGCTCACCTGTATCCATCGCCACCGCTCTCCAGAATCAAAGAACTTAAGAGGAAAAGAAGTACAACTCCGCCAGTCCCACGATCATGTTCTATATCATTCGAGATGGTCGGCGAACATTCTACTCCCTATCTATTATCTTTGGTTTTTCCCCCTTGTGACGTCCTTGTGCCCTGTGTTCTGTAAGCTGTGTTCTGTATATAAGAAGCACCGTGTGACTTATATGCCACTCTTGGGTTGGCAGAGAAGGTCGCTTGACCAGGCGATCTCTACAAATTCAACGATGTGAGCTAAATTCATTTTCGGTGATAATCTTTGCTTTTTTCTAAATTCATTTTTGGCTCTTTTTTTTTTGGATTATTTTCATTAGGGGTATGCATAATCGTTTAAGCTCCTGGTGCAATTTTCCTATGTAATGGGACTTAAATTTTTACCATAACGGAGACTTTTTATAATAACTTTGGCGTCATGTTCGCTTGGCGAACAAATGATCTGAACTTGGTTAAGAACTTTAACACAAATAAAATGGACAAATTATTAATAAGAAATTTGTGAGATTAATATTTCGACTTTGTTAAAAAAAAACTTTAACATAAATAAAATGAACAAATTATTAGTAAGAGTTGTGTAGGTTAATATCTTGACCTATTTAAGAACTTTAACTTAGATAATATAAACAAATAGATAATAGGATTTTTGCGAGGTTAATATTTAAAATTTATAGCAGTAGAATTAATCTTTAGATTATATAATTGATATATTCCTTTTGACTGGTATTAGAAGATGTGTTATGATATGTGTTGGGGCTAACTATGAAAGTTAGAATGCAGTTTAAGGGTTCAGTTTTAGCGCCCATCTAGTTTTCTACTTAGCTAGCGAATGAGATACTTTATATTTTTTAAAGATGGCGCTATTAATATGAGGCCAAGGAGTAAGGTAGTAAAGTCTTTGTTGTTAGTTCTTTTGAGAATATAAAAATATAAAAGGAATACTTTTGTTGTTCTTTACTAATATATATATATATATTGTTATTCTCGTTTCTTGAGAAATAAAATTATGATATAAAAAGAATACTTTTATTGTTGTTTACAAATATATATTTATATTGTTTTGTTCCTTTCTTAAACAAAAATAAAAGGGTAATAAGAATAAATAAATAATCTACTGTTAACTAATGGTGTTAGTGTCCTCTTCCTTCGATCATGATTTAATAGTTACATTAATTTACTTGAGGCAAATGATATGTTTGATGATGCGCAATGTTCTGGGGAACAAAGTAACCATTTTAAGAAGGGCTATGAGGGCTTGTCTGAAATGTTCTTATTGCGCGTGCTATGTTCTGGTGGCATAGCCCTTTTTGTATGCACTTCTATCTCACCTACTCATTCAAAGATTCATCTTTTTTTATTTGAATCCCTGTAATCCACTTAGGGATTACAGTGCAAATCGTGTATTTAGAACTCCAGAAAAAATTAAAAAGAAAGAAGCGAAAGCATAGATTATGGGTTCGTAAATGGATTTCGAATACTACGTATTTTGGCCTTTACAGTGCTTAGACTAAATTCTGTGACTGCATCGGACATAACCTCGACTATTTTTCTCAATGCCTCGTCTCTTTTATTTCTGTCTTTAAAAATGAAGAAATTTTGTGGTTACACAAGCATGGATACTGTTCATATGCTTCGAGGAACATTATTATATATTTTGTTGATCATTTATTTTCTAGTGTCACCATCGTTCGTAAAAAAAACTATTAGCAATTTCAACACTGTTTACAAACAAACAGGGTACTGGCACCAAAAAGTCCAACTGCTTCTTACTTTACTGGCGCTATGATTATTGGCGCCAGTTGAATTTACCTGTTTCCATATTCCACTAAACTGGCGCCAGTCGAGTGGCACCAATAATCATTGCATGTGGAAACCCCGCTTAATACCATGCTAATACTTCCTATTTCCTTTGTAAATATCTTGACACTGGTCTACCCAGCTTTGTTTCCTGAATAAACACAGAATAAATATATATTTTAAAAATGTACCTAAGCATCAAAATGGTGGTGAGTAGTTAAACATTTCCTTGTGTATTTATTTTGGTCTTGTTAAAATCGTAAATAAAGCAGTATTTTTTTTATTTATTGACAATGGCCTTTGGTTTGGTAAAAATTGTTTCAATTGTTTAAACTGGTTTTGGACTAGCTTTGCGTGTGTACCATTTGCATTATTTTATATGAAAGTTTAAAAATATTTTTTTAAATTTTAAACTCACCATTTTTTTAATAATATGTATTTTTGTGTGTGTGTTACTTGCATTATGAATTATGTTCGGCTATAAATTATAGTTGAAAAAATTATTGGTGCCCGCCGCACTACCGTTAGCTTTGAATGGGCTCTAAGGTACAAAAAGGTTGCGGACCTCTGCACTAGAATATAATATGTGTTGATAATCAGCTGTTTTAAGGTAGCGTTGCAATGCATCATGGGGAAAACATACAGCGTGTGAATTGCTGCGCCAATGAGGCAAATTATGCTTTCTACTTACAGCGAACGTGTGAATCAAGCTTTAGGGTCTACTGTCGTTTCACAAATTCACCGAAAAAACAAGAACAGAAGTGTGATCACGTGATGAGCTCTAAACCAAACACAAGATATCATCCCCATCCACGCTGTCTGAATTTAAGTTACTTGAAATACTACTTTCTTGGAATCGTTTCGATGGCCGCATGATTTAACTCGCTACTCTTACAGTGGATTAGCCCACCAGTAACGGGGATATCGAGGTTCGAATCTCGGTTGAGTGCACTGAGTTTTATTCTAAAATTGTTTTCCACTCTCCCTCCACGCAGATGCGAGTACACTTCCTCTAAATATAACCTTCCTAATCCCTAAAACCATTAACGTGTATAAACGTATAGCCCGAACGGGTAGTAAGATGCCGTGGTAAGATAAAAAAAAAAGCTTTCTTAGATTTGCGCGAAAACATCCACTTTGGAGACCCAATGACATTTTTAAATCAACTGACTCAATCGAGTGCTTATGCACCTAGAAAATGAGATGCAAGCAGACAGCTGCGTCTACTGTTCTGGTTGCGTTTTGTTTCACGACATGGCACAATATATATATATATATATATATATAAGGTATATTACAAAAGGTGCAACAGGGATGTAACGAGTAGGGCTACTGACAATTAGAGCAGAATATTGGAAGGCCTTATCTCGGGAACCATATCATCAATATCCCCAATCATAGGATATATATTCATAAGGACTTTTTGTGTTGTTTTAAGGTCTAATATTCACACCCCTGTTACTTCTCACATACATCGATACAACCTGTATAAAGCATGTAATTTCAGCGCCACACAAACAGATTTTGTTCTTTATTTATTTTAGAAGAATGTGTGCATGCGTGTGATTTACCAAGTTTAGTAAAGGAACTAATAACAACAAAAATAGTTAATTTTTTATTTACGTTTCTTTAAGCTCAATCAGGGCGTTTAACATAAACGTATTAACTAACTTAACCAGCGTCAATGGACGCGGATATTAAAGCATCAATTGCATCTGTTTATTCCGGTGAAGCCGGGGTGGTGTTTTTAATCCCTGTCGAGTGTACTGATGTGAGGTTAGGGATGATTAAGGTTGATTTTATAGAAAATTTACCCGCATTGGCATGGAGAGAGAGTGGGGAACCATTTTGAGGAAAAAACCCTTAGTACAACCGGCCGTGATTTTAACCCCAATCTCTCCTGCATCGGTAGTGTAGTCGAGTGGGAGAGTGACACCTTAGATTATGAAGCCACTGAGGCGGGTCGTGATTTATCTACCTCTGTGGTTTACCCATACCCTTTCCACACTATTATGTGCGTATTTCCCCTATTTTACTCTCCAAATCCCTAACCCCTAAAATATATAGTGAAGGGTGTTACATGGGAGAGCAGTGAGACGCGATGCAGGCGTTTAGAAAGACAACATTATTTAATAAGTTGTTTGATATTAAAAAAAAAAGTGTTTTCACTAAAATGTAGGCGAAAAATATCAGTAGGTTTCTGACTCATTAAAATTTTGAATTTAAAGTTTTAAAAAAAATGAAGCTTTACGTGAAAATGTGTACTTCTGATATTAAAGCGAAAGGTTCTAAACCTAGATAGATCCTCTAACAAACAAGGTCATGTTCTGATATATTCAGAACAATATTTTAAGATAATTTGGGATTGTTTAATATGTCTTTTTAACTGGTCATAACTTTTGCCTAAATTTTGGTGAAAACACTTCTTAAATAATCTGGGATTTCTAAACGTCTGCAACGCTTCTTAGTGATCGCCCATGTAGCGCGCCATTAGTAACCTTCGGGTTGAATGTTCTAATAAAAAATATATAAAATAAGAACAAACCGTTTACGAATTTTCTCACAGTCTACGAAGCAAGTAACATCTGACAGGTGTTTAGTAAACATTTCAGACTTGGGAATTGGGTTAAAAGTATTACGAAGGTCATTCAAGTCAGGTTTAATGTTACATATTCTGATTTAATTGAAACGTATTAGTATTAGTAATAGTGTAATAATCATAAACATGATGTGTTCAAACAATAGGAACATAAGACATGCACTCTTTTCTTTCGTTGAGAGTAATAACTAGGCTATTTTTCTCCTCGTGATGGTTTGACTTTTAGTACTATAGCTATACACGCAGTTAACATTGAAATGTAGCACAGTCTTATTTTATTTTAACACGGCGTCATACTACCCGTTCAGGTTAAACGTTTATATGTTAATTACGCCAATGGTTTTAAGTTAGGAAGGTTATATTTAGAGGAAGTGTACCCTCATTTTCATGGAGAGAAAGTGGGAAACCATTTTGTAAAAACTACCCTCAATACACCCAACCGGGATTCGGACCTAGATCTCTCCGTCATCGGCAGTCTAGTTTACTGTGAGAATAGCGCGGTAGACCATATGGCCACCGAAGCAGGTAGCATAGTCTTACCTTGATGAATTACGTTATGGTTCTATCTGATAGGGGGTAAGATATTAGAATTAAACAAGGTAGGCTAATATTGATATTTTTAGGGTAAAAAAAGGATAAAAGTAGGCTAGTATATTTTCTTAAACTTATATTTACACACGGAATGGCACTATCGAATGAATTTAATAAGTGACTGAATTATGTACACTTCGCTTACCATGGATGGTAGCAAGCTCTCCTTGTATGTTCCCACTCTGGCTTTTCTTATAAGATAGTGCCATATTGTTGTCGATCAGAGAAATACTGATTCCTTTTAGGATAAACGGAGGATACATACTTTATTAAATATTCCTCAAATTCACGGATTAATATTTCATAGTAATATTCCTTATGCAAATATAGCTGGTATTTATTGTCTCTTGACCCTAGGAGAGAGAAGTATTGTAATCGTCACAAAACACCTATTTCGAGATTTTGATAAATATTGACGTTTTAAAATGCCCTGAAACCAAAGAAGTTGTTTTCACGATCCCATCTGTCTGTCTGTCTGTCTGTATCTTTGTCTAGAGCCGAAAGTATTTTACTGATCGGACTAAAACTTTGTATCTAGGGCTATGATAAGTTTGTTCCAGAGAATTTGTGGAGTTTGATATCCAACCTAAAAATTAAGGGTAGCTTAATTAAAGACCAAAAGAGAAAAAAGCAAATTTTACAAAGTTGACTTTAACTATTTTAATTAAAATTTGTATCTAGGAGACTGTTTAACACCACAAACAAAATATATTATCTTATTTTTACGTGAAAATGACTTTAAGGATACTATATATATATTGTTTACATCTCAAATTCTTATAGTAGCGCTACAACTCTTTTAGATACGATATAACTTACTATTGCAAAGTTGTAGGGATATTAAAAATAGGCACTTTTATTTTTAAAATATTTATATAAAACAAATAGTTACCGAGCTCTAAGCTAATATATATTTTTGAAATTACTGTCTGGTAAATGAGAAGTTAATTGTTATGCTCTTTAGTGGACAGAGAAGTTCCTCTTTTCTCAATATGTTTCTGTAACTGTGTAAATTATTTCATCTAAACTTTTCCGGGAAAATTGATAAGCCCTTTCGCGCTCGCTCGTAGAAAATTCAACGTGGAAGGCAACGGGGAACCACCACACTTCCTGAACTCCCCTAGTACATGAGATTTATACCAGATGGTGCGGGCAGCACTAGCCAGCTAAAGGGCTGAGGTCATGCCCAGCTCCAGATGGATACAAATCACATAAAACCAACTTTCAGGTTGTTGACTTAAGAAAAAGAGGTTAGGTTAGTTTAGGTTTAGTACAATGTTAACAAGCAATGCTGCCATTTGTGGCTCAGAGACTAAAAACAAGCTTGCACTTTAATGCACCTAGCTTGTGCGCTTCTGATATACTACAAAATGGGTATATAAATTCGGTCTGTACCCTTTCAAACATGTCAACACTTGGTTTTGAGGTATTTCATTCCGTCGAATAGGGTAACAGGAAGAACCCTATAGTTATCAGAGTACTATAGGTACTGATAAAAGATATAAAAAAACAACAAATGCAGATCACATATTTGAATTAAGAGTGTGAAAGTAGAGTTATTAGCTTTTTATGGATGTCAGCTATGTCCATTTGTACAAAAATTGTGGTCCTCAGCAGTTATTTATTATTCACTTTGAAATGAATAAATACTTTCGCCAAATTGTTTTAGTGTCAATTCAGCAGAAAACCAGACATGTCGAAAATACGTCATTACATCTTTTTAGGTGTAAATATATTAAAATACTACATGTATTTATAACGTAATATTTAAAAAAGGTGTCCAAATGGACTACCAACTATGCTGTACGATTCCTTACCACTTTACAAATGGACTATAAAGTTCGTCAATTTATTTGACAAGAGAACAATTTTACGACTTTCGCGGCTCTCTTTGGATGCATAAAAAACCGACAGATCCAATCAATGGCCACTTACCACAAAATTTTTTCTTTGTAAATTCCTCGAGAATGCTTTTTTTTTTTTAAAAAGTAATTCACTTTGTGATTCTATTAAAATCAAATGATGACTGCTTCATGTTGCAGTGTTTTATAAGATAATTGTCGGCGCTATAAAATGTTTTAGACTTTTAGTACATAAAAGAGAACGTGAAGACCCAGTTATATGATTGATAAATTAATTGAAGCTGACAAACTGTGTCTGTCATCAGAGTGAGAAACTTATTTAATCTTTTAACAACTGCATCGGTGGGCACTCGGAATAAACATCCGTCTAGTCCGATTTGCCGTGAAGGGGAGGTGAGGTTTCGAGTCTGAACTGAGTTGATTTTTCCTAAATTGCCTCATATCAACCCCATTCGTATGATTAAATTTGAATATCCAGGACGGGTGGTATGACGCCATTCAAACATTAGCTCCTTCAAACTTTGACAAATAAAATAGAAACTTTATTTAAATTTAGGAAACAAAAACATTCGGGAAATGCATGAATATTCAAATTTAATCACACAATTGGGGTAGATATGAGACCATTGGGAAGAACTATACTCAGATGGGAGGATAACCTTTGAATGGACCTGAAAGAGCTAGGGTGTAATGAAGTGGACTGGATAGAACTATCTCAAGATAGGGATAGGGTGTAATGAGGTGTACTGGATATAACTACCTCAAGATTAGGGATAGGGTGTAATGAAGTGCTATTAAACTAGCTCCCTTAAATAGGATAAAATTAATAAGGTTTTGGACATTGGAAATAGAACTTAGCACAAAGATAGGAAATGGGTAAGTAATGAGGGTAGGATACTTAATACCTAAGAAGGATAGGATGTAACGAAGTGTACTGGATATAACTAGCTTAAGATAGGGATAGGTGTAATAAGGTGACTGGAATATAACTACTCAAGATAGGGATAGGGTGTAATGAGTGGACCGGATATAACTAACTAAGATAGGGATAGGTGTAATAAGTGGGACTGAATAGAACTAGCTCAAGATAGGGATAGGGTGTAATGAGGTGACTGGATATAACTACCTCAAGGTAGGGATAGGGTGTAATAAAGTGCACTGGATAGAACTAGCTTAAGATAGGGATAGGATGTAATAGGTGGACTGGATAGAACTAACTCAAGTAGGGATAGGGTGTAATGAAGTGTCACTGGATATAACTAGCTTAAGATAGGATAGGATGTAATAAGTGGCACCGGATAGAACTAGCTTCAATATAGGGATAGGTGTAATGAGTGGACCGGATAGAACTAGTTCAATATAGGGATAGGTGTAATGAGGTGGACGGATGGATCTAGCTCAAATAGAGGTAGGTGGGGTACTTTTGTAAGCCAACAGACTGATGATATGGCAGAATCTTCGTCAAAACAAATTAGATTAACTATTAATATTTATATTCACCTGTGACAGTACTGGATTGTCTGTTAGATCAGCTACAATTATAGCATCTGCTCTACTCCAAGATGTTAATAATAAGTACAGACGATAAAAGTTTTTTGGTGGACTGCTCCAAAATTCGGCGTGAACGATCTAAGATGTGCTGCCACTACAAAACACATACAAACAGAACAATTTGTTGGGCTTATATTTGATGGTCTAAAAGACAAACACTATTTCAAGAGGAAAAGGGAATCATGTATTACAAAAGTTTGTTTCAGAAGGACACTTACTATTAGATCCTAACCAGGACATTTTACCTCGGACATGTAACCCTTTATTCAGGACAAGTTGTAAAATTAAAAACTAGCATCTTGAAATGCAGAAATGGGGTTCGTTGTTAAAGATGATGACAAAGGTGGCACGGAATGGTTTCATCAGAGGGTGACTTTTATCTTGAAAGAAAATCCCTTTCATTCGTGGCAAAGAAATAATATTCTACCCAGGTAACTGAGATATTTTATAATATGCTACTATTTTTTCTAATATTTTTTTATCAAACTGAAATAGGTTTAATAAATAATTTATTCTATTAAGAAATGTATAGCACATTTACTCTTGACCTTAAAGTACAACCAACACAATATCCACAAAAGTATTAATTATAAAAACATTATAATATTAAGTAAAACCTTACCTTTTTTAAATTTTGAGTGAAATTTAAGTTTTTGAGACTTTGTGGCACCTCAAATCTTTATTGTAGGGCAAAAATACAACTATTTCTGTTATAAAGGAGCCTAATAAGGAAGTTAGTTGCCATTTTATTCAAAGTAATAACAAATTTTACATATAAAAATTCAACAAAATATGTAAAAAATTAGCTAGAAAATTTTAAATTCAATGCTTCTGGGGCACCCCTAATATTAAAATTTAATCACCTCAAAATTTTAACATATGTTACATGAGCTTATAGGCAACTTTTGTCTACCATTTTATTTTGAAAATCTAAATAAATAAATAAATTTTTAATGCATAAATTTATATGTTAACTCCACCCTAATGATTAAGTTATAGTTTATTTATGTAGTAACGTAGAGGTTGTCCTTAGGCGTTGTTAGCTGATAATTATTGGGGTGGGTATGTGTAAGGGGCACGTTCCCCTGGGGGTACGAGTACCACAGTTTGGCAGACAGTGGTTTAGAGAAAATGCCCACCGAATTAACGTGGATAGGGGAAGCTAAAACAACAATGATTAATCACATTGGGATAAACAACCCCAGTACATCTGGCCTAGCTTCAAATATCAACCTCCCCGTCACACATGATACATTCTATTTCGGGCCTAACACCTTACACAGTGTGACCCCTAGTGCAGGTACTATAAAAACTAGACCCCTGTTGACGGAGAGCATAGAAAGCGCACAAGTGCTAGAAACCTCATATCAAAAGCACACGAAGAAATGGCATGTCAAAAGCTCTAAACAACTGCATAGCGTGACAACATGGCAAACATCTTGTGCCCACAGTGATGGATGGCTTGGAATGAGCTATCACGTTGAATGTAATTCTACAAAATATAATATGCAAAAGATAATAGCTTTTCATTATGACATGTTAGGTTAGGTTAGGTTAGGTTAGACTAGGCTAAGAAGGTTAGGTTATGTCAGCTTAGGTGTTGCTGTATGGAACTCGGAGACTACTAACAATGGTCTGCTTTCGATGCACCTATC
The DNA here is from genome assembly GCA_033556935.1 of Timema podura. Taxonomy (NCBI): domain Eukaryota; kingdom Metazoa; phylum Arthropoda; class Insecta; order Phasmatodea; family Timematidae; genus Timema; species Timema podura. Next base: position 41,071,057 of record JAVRXN010000004.1, on the reverse strand, counting down.
TTGTTCGCGTCTGATATATTCAAGAGAAGGTACACAAATCTGGACCTGTGCTTCTAGTACGTAGCCTATTGTTGAGTGCAGATCAAATAGAGCTATGGGCCAGTTTCATAGTCAAACTTAGCATGCCTAAAGTGCGAGTCGATACTAAATACAGGACGACACCTATCTAGACCAAAATGGAATGGGCCAGTTTCGCATATGAAACTGGCCCATTCCATTCAATTTCAGGTAGGTGACGTCTTGTATTTAGTATAGCACCGCACTTGAGGCGTACTAAATCTGACTATGAAACTGGCCCTATGGGCCAGTTTCATAGTCAGATTTAGTACGTCTAAAGTTCGAGTCGATACTAAATACAGGACGACACCTACCTAGACCAAAATGGAATGGGCCAGTTTCGCATATGAAACTGGCCCATTCCATTCAATTTCAGGTAGGTGACGTCTTGTATTTAGTATAGCGCCGCACTTGAGGCGCACTAAATTTGACTATGAAACTGGCCCTATGTCTGTATTTAGAAATATGTCTGTGATTCTAAGAAATACTTTTCCTTTCTTTTAAGACTTGAAAAATTTGTTTTTGTTTTTAAAAAAATAAAAAAATCGCATTCGTCTTTCATTAAAATCACTATCTCAGGGTAGTTAATTTGTTCGAGCAGAGCTGGACACACACGCACACACACCAAAAAAAAACTCCTCGATTCGTCAAGTTGTAAAATGGTCTAATCGAGCTGTAGAAAAAGGGTAGCATTTTGTGAGTAGCTCGTTAAATCAAGGGACCCGGTGTTACGACCGTTATGAGTAAGACCAGAAGTTTTAAGACATTTAAGAGGTCATAAACCCCCTCAGTACTTATGTCATAAAAGGTTGTGTGTTTTGCCGATGAGTTTTAGGTCTGTGAAAACCGATTGCCGAAAGTATTTTTATGCCTATCATCACATGACAATGTGAAGAAAAAAAACACTATTATTTTATAATATAATATGTTGGGTTTTCCTCCTTTTATTTTAATTCATAAATAGAATAAAAATACATTCAAATAACTGCATCGGTGAGCACGTGGGTCTAAGCGTCAAGCTAATTTAGTCTGGTTTGCCGATGACTGGAAGTTCGGGGATCAAATCCACGCTGGATATACTTGGGGTGTTTTTTTCCTAAATTGTTTCCTACTCTAATTACTCGAAAACGTGGGTGCATTAATATAAGTTTCTACCCTACTTATCCTGAACTAATCAGCGTAATTAATATATGCGTGGAGCCCAAACAGATACTAGGACGCGGGGGAAAAAAATCCCAAAAGCTGTAGGTAGATCCGTTTCACTCATTTACAAACAAGCTTTATTTTTTTTAAAAAAAAGGCACAACACCTATTCCCCCTACCATTAATTTAGCGCTTTTAAAGAGTATGGTCCAATTTGACGAATGAAATATTACTAAGCCTTGAAGAGATTCTAACCCGGGACCCTTGGCTCTTGGATAGTCAGGTATAGGTTGGTTTTCTAAATTGAGTATACCATCCTCTCTTCCTTGTGAATTATGATGCATTTAACATAATTAGAGCCCCTCATCCTGTTCCTTTATGTGATATATACACGTGAATATAGGCTATATATATATATATATATATATATATATATATACAGTTTTTTAAGTTGATGACTGTTATTTTGGCAAACTAGCTTTTTTCTTTAAATATGATTTTTATTACAAAGATCCACCAAAAAGGCAAAAAAAATATTTTTAATCATAATTTATATTTATTTATATTAATCCTGAGTAGGCAGGGATATACTAATCATTATGGTTAAGTGGGTAGAAGTGTTTTATGTATATCTAGGTGAATATAGTTCTAGTCTGGGGGGTTCTAACAAAGATAATAATTATTTGTACACGAGTTTGTCCTTATATATAATTTGTAGATACCTGTGTTCTACAACTGGGTGTGTGGGGATAGGCGTACTTCTCGAGGATATTAGTTTGTAAGACATAGGCTGCTATAATCTGTAAGTGCTTAGAAAGGGCATTCCAAGTATAGGAATCAAACGACCAAAATAGCAGTAGTAGAGTGATTATATTATTGATACTGAACAAAAAAATAATAATTAAAGAACTAATTAAATAGTTAGTAATGAAGTAATGAGCAAATCAAATTGATAATTATCTTCCAAAAATACTAATTATATTTTTATCATTTTAGACCTTACATTTATAATAGCTGATGTCCATACATAAACAAAACAAATTGTTCATCGCCGGTAAATTACAACAAACACACTGAAGGACAAACTTTGGGTTAGCATATGGTTCAATTTTTATTGGAAGAACCTTATCTGACAACTAGAAAAGCTACTAAATCTACATTCTCTTTTTTTTTTAGCACCGTGTACTACTAACCGTTTAGGTTATACGTTTATATACTAATTATGCTAATGGTTTTAGGGATTATGGAAGTTATATTAATAGGAAGTGTATCTAAATTTGCGTGGAGGGAGAGTGGGAAACAATTTTTTTAAACCCATCCTCAGTACACCCAACCGAGATTCGAACCTCAATCTACCCGTCATCAGCAGTCTAGTCTACTGAGAGAGTGACGCCTTAGGCCATGCGGCCACTGAAGTGGGTACTTCCACTTATTCATAAGCCAATTTATGTAATCTGCAGCTGTAATGTTTGATATATATCATCAATACCTATAAAATAACAATAATAATAATACAGTGAAATGTTATCAATGTTGAACGGAAAAAATATGTGAATACTTCCTAAAATACCCTTCCTATGAAAATTGGACTGTGGAAATACTTATTGGATTATTTAAATTTAAAACTTCGAACTTTTGTAAATATTGAAGGTTTTGTATAAGAAAAAAATCTTGAATTTTGGTTAAATGATTACTAAGATGTCAAATATTAAGAACCTAAAATTGTGTCTAAGGGGGAAAATGTTTTATAAATTAGATTAAGATTAATTTGGGGTTCATTATAAGTAGGAGGCTATGTTTGTGAATAGCCCAGACTTATAACGAGTTCCTAAAGAAAATAATTTTAAAACAAAAGTAACAAAAATACGTTCACTTGTTTTATATATATATATATATAAACTAACGAAAAACCACTGAATTATTCCCACGCACACGAATCTGTGACTATTCATCAAACGGTACGACATTGGTGTCCAGGTTTCCTGTTGATAAGATCCAAGATGCTTCAACCTCTGAAGATGTATGAGGGCAAGATACTCTTGTATTGTTGATAATAGCGGCAGGTAACACAAGCACGTGAGGTGGCGTAATTTGTGGCTTTAAACAGGTCGAAACCTCCCGGTTCCGTCTACAGTCTAGTTTGTTCTCCTAGTCCAGTTCCACAACGACCCCATTTTTTATTTTATATATATACCTGAAGATAAATGAGTCCGTGCTAACATCGAAATGTTGATGTTATCAACAAGAAACATAGGTATCTAAACCTGTGGTACTATTAGCTTAACAACAAGATTGCTACCGGCACCGATGGTCGTGAAGTGTTGGGCGTCATGTACGAAATAATTATAATAATATTTAGCACCGCGTCTTACTACCCGTTCGGTTTGTACGCTTAAGTACTAATTACGCTAATGGATTAGGAATTGGGAGGGTTGAATTTAGAGGAAGTGAACCCGCATTTGCGTGGAGGGAGAGTGGAAAACAATTTAGGAAAAACCACCCCCAGTTCACCCGACCGAGACTCGAACCTCAATCTCCCCGTCCTCGGCGGTCGAGCTCAACACGACTAGCGCGTTAGCCAACTACGCCACCGAGGCGGGTATGTACGAAATAAAATGGTGCAACTTTGCGACAAAGATGCACCACTTTTTATTTTATTAATTTCTTAGTTCATAAAACATGGAGCAAACTGGGGGCAAGAAATGGTGGTATCACCATGACGTCATAATTTGCGCTTTATTTGACCAGAATTTATTTCCAAAGCCAATGAGACTTTATTTAAAATATCTAACGAAAATGGCAGGCGATACAAATCACTTAACATCTTTCTTATAGTCTAGCAACTAAATTGAAGTTGGCATCTTTTTGGGTGTTTTTCAAACATAATTAATGATTCACTATAAAGCATAGGTACTTTTATATATATATATATATATATATATATTACTAATTGTATTATTTAAACATTTATAGAAACTTTAAAATATGATCTAAAAATAACTTACACGCTATATATTTTATTGACGAGATGTTTTAGACCTAGTGGAATACAAAACCTCTTTGGAGATAAATAAATATTTCACAGTTTGTTTTATTTGATGCTACTTTGTTTTGTTTGATAGTAACGAAAGGAATGTCGTGCCATTATGAATGTAAAAGGCAACCATACCAGGTAAGTAATAGCTTTGTTACCGTTCTAAGCTTAATCTATAATGAAACAAATTGTGTGCTTACAAGACTTATGTTTTATTTATCATTAATTAAAATACAGTTATTTAAGATCATTCAGAAGCATCACAATAATATGTCCACCACTTCGGTGGCGGAATGGTCTAACGTACTACTCTCGCAGTAGACTAGACTGCCGATGACGGGGAGATCGATGTTCAAATCTTGGTCGGGTGTACTGAAGGTGGTTTTCAAAAATGTTTTTTCATTCTACCTCCATGCAAATGATACTTCTTTTAAATATAACTTTCTTAATATTTAAAACTAATAGCGTAATTAATACATAAGCGTATAATCCAAACGGGTAGTAAGACGCGGTGCTAAATAAAAAATAATAATAATAATAATATTAATATGCGCCACCATTCTACTTTATCGAAGGGACATGATTTAAATTATGCACCTACTCTTGAATGAGCGTTAATAAACGACACAGATTTGATCTCAAACTGAGCCGATTCTTTTTAGTGAATACGGATTTAGTCACAACTTTGAAAGCTACACCGATGTATCTATTACTCCCTTTAGTAAATTCAGGCCCTATTGATGAGGCTCCAATCTTGATTGGATGCGCTGAGCCTGGTTTTACATATCAAGGGTACAGGGGAAAAGAGAGGAGGGAAGTCACATAACACACATTTTCCAGGACAATAAATTTAATATAGCAAACCCCATAAGATATATATATATATATATATATATGAAAGGTCCAAGGCAAAAATAGGGAAAGTCCTATTTTAAAGCAAATTGATTTAGTGCTACAATCTGTTATACAATCATGATATTCGTAAGTTACTATTTAAAAAAAATTAATTTAATTACGACAGAGACCTCCTTTAACCATAATCTAAAGTGCATTATAAAGGTTTTATAATTATCTAACAAATAGCAGCACTAATTTAATCTAAGTTAAAATAGGACTCTTCCCTTCTAACCGTATTATCTTCATATGTGATCTATCTCTGTCGTTTTTCCACCCAACATGTTGTAATAATTGTAATATTTGAAATTTCGGATGGGTCCAGACCCCCGGCTTGACTACGTGTCTGGTAAAGAAGTATTTACTCTCGGTACGAGGGCCGGTTTGTCGCAATTGAAAGAGCATAGTCATGTCATCCTGGTGCCCGTACATACACCTTGTAAAGAAGAGTAACCTCCGAATAAAGAATTGATAAAAAACCACCTCTCCTTCCTGAAAGAACAAGACTTGTCCTTTTCCCTTGCCTGCCTCACTATAATAACACGAGCTCCTCCCGATGTAAGCTTATTAAAATAATGACGTATGACAAGCTACGGTTCTCCGGGTGAAAAATGTACGTGGACATTCGTTTGGAAGTTCTTTGGCCGGCAAACAAACACACTAGGGAGGATGAGGAGCGATAGGGGCCCGCCGGCGAGTGGTCGTCGGGAGTCCACGGGGAGATGAGTGATGGAACCACCTATGTGTGGTCGCGAGGGTCATCTTGGATGGACCGGAGAGAAACAGGGCTCCAGTTCCAAAACTAACCTTAAGAGCCCCTCTTCACGGTTAAAATACGAGATACAAGATTACTCTCGAAACAGAAAACGGACCCAAGTGCGGTTTTTCTGCATTCTTCACTTGACGACGGTGAAGTTAGAAACAGTTTTATGGGATTTTTTTTATTTTAAATTATATACATTTTTTCAATTTTATTATAATTAAAATAATATAATGTCATGGTTTCATTGGTCTTCTTTCGAATGTTTTTAAACCCTTTAGTACCACGGACCACCTTTATAGTTCAGTGGTTAGATTTTTCGTGGCTACAGATCCAGAGATCCCGGATTCATGCCCCGATGCCTCCAGATTTTCCGTGAAGCAATGGGTCTGGAACGGGGTCAAACCCAGCCTCGTGAGGACAAATGAGGAGCTACTTGAATGGAAAATTACTGGCTTCAGTCTAGAAAACTAAGATTTACAGCTGGAGGATTCGTTGTGCTAGCCATATGAGACCCTCTATCCAAAGAGGTTGGTACCTTCGCGAACAAACAGCGGCTACTTGGTTGGTATGGCTGGGCTGCGGGATGACAACATGTAGTTTTTTAGTGTAACGCTTATAATAAATTTGAGTGTGAAAAGTGTCATGACTATTTCATAATTTTGTAAGGTTGTATAGTAAAAATAATCAAGCTGTTATTTATTAAGTATTTTTTTTAATTTGTTCTATCACTCTTATCTGCGTATACTGCTATACAGAGTGGGGTGAAAAATATTAGATGATATATATGCTGAGGAGAGTGATGGACAACATGCTGAGATTTTCCTGACGTCCGGTGGAGCTCACCTTAATGACATTATCTTTAAAAAGTGAAAAATGTATTAGGCCTATGTAGTTTACTTTTATTTAGCAAGTGAATATTTACTTTTCAATTAATTTTAAGTTAATAGTCGTCTTTTGTTTTGTCTCCACTCTGTATAATAGAAAGTAATGTTCCTATTCTAGTGAAATAACATACCCCTACCCTATCTATAGGGTAGTGCCAGAACTAGTACTAAAGACGATAATATCGGCTCGTGGGACTTTTAAAGGTAGAAGGCTGAGCCAATTATATGGGCTATTTACACTAAGAGGGTTAAAGTATAACCAGAGCCCTGCGTTTGTGGAGATCGCGATAATTCGCGAATGTTAGATATGGCATTTTTTCTTTAAGATGTTCACATTTAAGGTTACCCTGATTGCAAATATAGGCTCAGAATTGTCGCGATAATTCGCGAAATCGGCGTTTTAGCGCGATATTCGCGATTTTAAACGATGTCCGCGATAATCGCGATTTAGTCGCGATTTTCGGCATTCGGCATGTTGCAGTTTGGTGATGTTGAGTAGTTATTTTGTATTTTTCTAGCCTAAATTGAGATTTAAAAATATATTCACAATTTTTGTGAAGTAACAAGATAATTTTTGTGTAATATTTTGTCTTTGTGACTTGTACATACTTTTCCCGGACCAGCTGCCGCTAAATCTTACTTTTTTAATAAGTTGACAGCACATTTTTTTGCGTACTAGGGTTTTTTACCGTTTTGTCCAAACAAAATGCAATTTTTAGTTTTCACTTCAATATGTTTAGTTTACCTGTTTTTAACATTGTCCTGGAAGTCTAGTTTTAACCCAACAAAGTCACCTTAATCACGAAAGTTTGGTAAAAACCACTTTTTTAACGCTTTTGTCTTAATTCGATAATTTCGTCGCAAAAATAGGATTTTGGTAATTCACCGCTTATTCACCGCTTTTGGGAAACTTAAAAACGAAATTGGGCTTTTTTATTCACCATAAAAGCAGGGCTCTGAGTATAACAAAGAAAGCCGCTCCATGATGCAACTTCTGATTCGAGCTGTATTACCTACCTAAGTTAGGTTATATCCATGAGGTTACATGGGCTCTTAACTGCACCAATGGCCTTGAATCAAACTAGACCCCATATCGGGCTATATTAAAATTTAATCTTTGCTCCACATTTTACCGCGCGGAAAGCCATCGAGAAGAACTACAGTGGAGCGTCGTTAATCCGGATCGATCGGGACCGGGACCCATCCGGATTACTGAATTGTCCGGATTTTCAAATGTGCTTTCACTAACTGTATACATACGTAATGTATTCACTAGAGGATACATGACGCTCGGGAGTCTACTGTATTGCAAAATAGAGGCTGAAGGCTTCGAAAAATACAGTACACAAAATACTTTAATAAAGTATATTGAATAAGAACATGTACATTATGTAATTTATATTAGTAACTCTACAATACTTTTTAGAAAAAAACAACAAGAATCTACCGTAATTAATGAAAACTTACTGGGTAAAACAGTCCTTAATTTTTTTTGTACAAGACTTGACCTGCTCTCACCGCCGATCCGGATTTGCGACGCTCCGGATTTTTGACGTCCGGATTTCCGACGCTCTACTGTATTCCATTTCACTCAACTGGGATAGAACCTCCACCTCTCCATCGCCAGGAAACTACATCTACAGAATTAGACTAACACCTTCATCTGCATGACTACTGGTGTGGGTTATTAATGACTTTATCAAGGGTGTAAGTATGAGTAGACTCAATTAGCTTAAATTCACCCACATTAGAGGGGAGAGAGGTTTGGAAACCATATGAAACTCCTATGTGGAAACCCCCTACCACACTAATTCACCCGGGTGGGATTTGAACCCCAACTTTCCTTTCGATAAAGATCTATTACGTTGCGAGTCTCAGCACTTGTAAAGAAGATTCTCAAGATTATAGTGATATAAGGTCTTCTACTTTACCGTCTCCCGACAGCTTAAGAGATCACTCTTCATGTTTCTTTGGATTTCAGTCGGTTTGATTCTGAACGAACCTAATTTTTGTTGTATTTGTTTGTCGGGAACGAAAGGTATTCGAAGAAGGTAGGAAATATTTTTTTTAAGACCTCCCTGTTCTAAAACGAAGTTGACCGTCGTTTTCGTTTAAGGTCTTGAATATCTTGGTTCGATCCCAAGTGGAGCGTAACTAAATTAGTGCTTGTGTTAATATTGTTCCATTTGTCTGGCAGTTAAAATAGAGATAAGTGTAATGTGCTATTTATTCAGCGCTGTTTTCCATCCTATCCCCAGGCTAATACTAGCTCATTTTCTTGAAATAGCCTCTTAGCGTCTTACTTCTTATAATATAAATTTAATTTGTCCCTCTGAAGATCAAGGCTTGAATACTATTCAGATGTACTGAGGGGGTATTTCTAAATGATTTCCACGCAAATATGAGGACATTTATCTAAAATATTTATTTAGGAAGAACAATCTCAAGATAGGAATATGGTATAATGAGGTGGACTGGATAGGACTAGCTCAAGATAGAGATTTGGTATAATGAGGTGGACTCGATAGAACTAGCTCAAGATAGGGATATGGTGTAATAAGGTGGACTGGATAAAACTAGTTCAAGATAGGGATAAGGTGTAATGAGGTGGACTAGATAGGACTAGCTCAATATATATATATATAGGTACTTTTGTAAGTGTGGCAATGAACTTCCACGTTCCTAATTCCATAAAGTGAGACACAATCCTAAATTCTGTAACATATATTTTATTGTAGTTTTTTTAACTGGTGTGTCACTGGAGTTTGAAGGAAGATAAAAAATGGCGAGAACTTTTTCTATGAAATATAAATACATATTTTTAAATCTTTGAGCAACATTGTTCTTTTATAAATAACCGAGTAATAATTATAATTTTAGCAAATGAACTTTTACGCAATCTCAATACTCTGTTTTTTATTGATAAAAACAACTTCTTACAAAACTAAAATGTTACATGTCGTTTTTTTACTATATTTTTAGCACCGCGTCTTACTATATGTTCAGGTTATTCGTTTATATACTAATTACACTAATGAGCTAGGGAGGGAAAAGGTTTAATTTGGAGGAAGTGTACCCATATTTGCGTAGAGGGAGAGTAGCAATTTTTTTAAGAAGAAAAACCACCCTCAGTACACCGGACTGGGATTCTAACCCAATTTCCCTGTCATCGGCAGTCTAATCTATTGCGAGAGTAACGCCTTAGATCATGTGGCCACCGAAGCAAGTTTTGTCAATTTTAGTTCCTTGGCCAGTGTGTCTTAAGTGGAAAATCGCAGGTCGTTTTCAGTAAGCTCTTCTTAAATAATTCACTTCAGTGGCCGAATGGTCTAAGGCGTCACTCTCGTGTTAGACTGGGCCTGTTGAAAATGAGGAGATCAGGGTACAAATCCTGGTCGGGTCTACTAAGGGTGTTTATATAAATGGTTTCCAACTCTCCTTCCACACAAATGCAGGTAGACTACCTCTGAAATGCTTCTTTCCTCATCCCTACACCATTAGAGTAATTTTCATACATGTGATTAAAACAATAGAGCAATCAAAGTATCAAGTTTTAACGAAATCCATACAAGATTCTTAAATTAGCTAAGATAGCTGCAGTTGTAGCCGCATCTTAATAACATATTCTTGAAGTTTGAAATATGACACCTAACACGGAATCGAATCCGTACGTTTAGATTAGTACGCCAATTCTCTAACCATTGAGCTATCCAGTAGTCGTCCCGTGCCCAGGGCCATTCTTTAATCATAATTTTTAAGGCAGAGTCTGTGATGGACGTGTGGAAATTGTCAGCTACATTTGAGCCCCCAATTAAGATAACGATTTATCAAACAACGCAGCCATCTTCGACTCAGGAGAGCTTTATGCTGCCACTAGTACAATGACAACTGTACTAATGCGTATATCATAATGGATTAGTACAATGACAATAAAATGTACTATTGCGTATATCATAATGGATTAAAATAGTCAGGTCATTATAGTTGCTAGTCACGTTTATAGCCTTAAAATATAACCCTAGGACGGGATGACTCCTGCATAGTTCAGTGGTTAGAATATTAGCGTACTAAGCCAAAGGTCCCGGATTCGAGTCGCATGTCCAGGAGTCATTTTTCAATTTAAAGAACATAAAATTCAATACAATTGTTTGGGCTGTAGCACAAGGCTCAGACAGAATTGTAAAAGCAACATTTACTAGTTTCGGTGCACATAATCTCGGGGTAGAACATTTTCGGGAACACAATGCTTTATCTATATGATAGAAGAAAAATATATATCCTTTTGCTCTCATGGATCAAGTTGAAGTTCTCCGACTCTATTCTAGATGGCCTGTGTTATCGTACAAGGGAATTCGCACTGTATCTTTTTACCAAGTGCAAACATTGCAGCGTTTCAATGAATTCGCAACTAGCACGACTGCTTATAGCCTGCACGTTCGCACACAGTGATAACGCCACAGACAGACACAACACATCAGTCAGCGGAATGGAGTTCTACTGACATAAAGAACTCAAAGAGAGAGGTAGAGGGGTGTGTGAAGGGAGAATACAGTTCAATTTTCAAAGGAAGGACCATAAGGATCATCTATAAACCACGTAACGCTGATGAGAAGGGGGTAGTTCTAATATAATAATATTTATCACCGTGTCTTACTACCCGTTCGGGTTATACGCTTAAGTACTAATTACGCTAATGGATTAGGAATTGGGAAGGTTGAATATAGAGGAATTGAACCCGAATTTGCGTGGAGGGAGAGTGGAAAACCATTTAGAAAAACCACCCCCAGTTCACACGACCGAGATTCGAACCTCGATCTCCCCGTCCTCGGCGGTCGAGCTCAAGGTAGTTCTAATGTATGTTGATGTTCCATGGGGGGAGGCTGGATGCATTACTATCCGATCGGGTTATACGCTTATATACTAATCACCCTAATGGTTTTAGGGATTAGGAAGGTTATATTTAGAGCAAGTATACCCGCATCTGTGTGAAGTGAGAGCGGAAAAACAATTTTCCGAAACCATCCTCAGTTTTTCCGACCGATATTCGAACCTTGGCAATTTATTTTCTTTGCATATGGAATTTGGAGGGCTCTGTTCAGATAAAATAAGTAGGTGCAGCCTAAATGCTGGCTAAAGACTTATACGTCTGATCGTATTTCGTAATTCGTGATTGGTCATTCATCACCACAAAGATAAAATCACCGACATCATGTTTCAAGCTCCAAATGATTAATTTGATTAATTTTATGATCTTGCACGAATCATTCTGAACTGACATGAATTTACACGTTACCTGTTTCATGGCGCATGGTTTAAGACGTCACTATCGTACTTGACTAGACTGCCAATGACAGGAAGATAGGGTCTGAATCCCAGTCGGATGTACTGGGGATGGTTTCTCCACTATCCATGCAAATGGGGCACACTTCTTCTAAAGTCAACCCTTATCATCCCTAGCTCACTATCTTACAAGTAAATATGCGTATAACCTTAGCAAGCAGGACGTGGTGCTAAAAAAAATATTTTTACACATGTTCGTGTTCTTTGATTCGTATCACTTTACCGCTCATCTAGAGCGAGTCACCGCGAACGCAAATTCACGAATATTATATTTGACGAATGAGCCCTACCACTATTTACGAATAGTACGAAAAAAACGAATAAGGAATTACGAACCACGAATACACATATAGTCTGTAGCCATCTTTTAAGGTGGCATGGAAGGTAGCATGAGTAGTGTTTTTGCAGTTTTTCTAAAAAACCATTATGGTTTTAGCTAATAAAAAAAAACATCGCTTCAATAGAAACATAGAATTTAAATTTATTCACATATAAATCTTAACAGTTCTTGAATATGTGTAATAAGGAAATTATCATTTGACGAGAATATTTATAAATGATAAGAAAACTTTCTTCTTATCGAATTCCAAGACACCTTTGACAGATATTCAAGAACTGTTGAGAGGAATATTGAATAAAAATAAACTTCATGTTTTTACTGGAGAAATTATTTATTTATTATGTCAAAAAATTAAAAAAGTTTTCAATAAAAATGGCAAAAAAACTGCCCTTAACTTGCGTTCCCTTCAATCCTCTGTCAAGGTCGTTCGTAGTAAAGGGCACAATTCTCTCACAGCGGATGGTGGGTGTTCAGTCGGTCCTCTCCCTTAGGCAGGTAATGAAGTCTTTGTCGTGCCAAATATAGCCAGTGGTACGACTGCCAGGAATAACTTCGGACCGAATATTTGGCACTGTGGCTAGGACAGACCTCCACCAAGTGCTGTGTGCGATGAAACATCGACTGTGACTGACTGACTCGCGGTGTTCTTGTAACGAACAGGTCGACAAAAGAAGCCATGGAGGAATTTCCGGAAAAGACGAAAACGATGATGGTTTGAGGAGAGTAAGGAGTGAGGGGGGAGGTTCATGTTTAGGATAGGATTCTACACGCATAGTTGGTCTCACGGTCTAAGGAGTCATCTCTCTCTCAATATACTGTGGTCGATTGGGTTGATACGCATATGGACAAAATTGCTATTTCTTAGGGATCTTAAAGGTTGAATTTATAGGAATTTTAACCACATTTTCACTTAGGGATAGTGTACAACTATTTAGGTAAAAGCACCCTCACTATAGCCCAAAATATTCATCTGAGATACGAAACCCAGCCTCCCCGTTATCAGCAGTCCCTTCTACTGTGAGAGTGACGTCTTAAACTATTCGACCACCAAATTGGTTTATGTATTTGTTGATATTAGTTTTACTCATGGAACTAGTAGGAACTTGAGCTAAGACGTCAACCTCATCTGGTGTGGTTTGCCAGCGATGGGGAGGTTGGGTTCGAATCTTGGCTGGGTGTTCTAGGGTTTATTTTCTTCGTCTCCCTCCATGCATATGCGGGTATAATTAATCTAAATTAGACCTTTCTCATTCTTATTTCATTCATGTAAATACGTGAAAAGTATGGACGGGTAGTAACAAGCGGTGTAAACAAAAATAAACAACAACTAAAAACAGATTTCTCGAAAAACCGAAATAACCCATACCTTATATAAAGATAGATACAGTCCAATTTTTATATAAAGGACCTTATATGACAGATTGAAAACGCTACCAGATTCACTATAACGTATTCATACGTCAAGTCACGTGATCTGCAGCCGTCACATTTGATCTATATTATTTATTAATACAGTGGAGCGTCGTTAATCCGGATCGATTGGGACCGGGACGCGTATTAACATTCCCTAACCCAGTACAGAGCACCACGCATTTAGAGCGATATGATTGGCTCTAGGTCTTTGCGCGATCTTCAAACAGCGGTCAATCACCAAGCGCAACAAGGGCATAAGTGTTGCTGCACATAATATACTAAAAATGCATCTATGGTCACTCAGAGTATTTTATTAATAGGATGATAGTTATTAATAAGATGATGACATGACATGATCTACTATATTTATTATTAAAAATGTATTATTAAAATAAAATAATTAAATACTGTATAATCAATTCAAAGAAAGGCTTAAACAACAATATACAATATTTTAAAGGAAGGTTTAAATACTATATGTAGCTACGCAAATTAGGTTCAAACATTATAAGCAGTTACAAAAAATAAAAAACTACAATTTAAATACACTTTAGGAGACATTTCAAACATAATAAATAGTTACAAAATAATTTTAAAAAACTTTTAAATACTATATAAGTAAATACTCAAATATAATGGATAGTTACAAAATAATAAAAAAATATTTAAATAAACTTCAAGAAGAGGTTCAAACATAACAGGTAATTACAAAAGAATAATTAAAAAACATTTAAATACACTTTAAGGAAAGGTTCAAACGTAACAAATAGTTACAAAACAATAAAAGAACATTTAAATATACTTTAGAAAGGTTCAAACCTTATAAGTAGTCATGCTAATTATTTAGAATACATTAATTACATTAGAAGAGTTCCTTCCATTAATTAATTCTGAAGATATAATTATAGTAAGGCAATATTAGAATACAGGCTGCACGGTATAATGCGCTAGTCTCGTGTTAAACAATACTGCCGAAGATGGGGAGATCGGGGTTAAATCCTGGTAGGGTGCACTGATAGTGGTTTTTTCTAAATGGTTTCTCCCACTCTCTCCACACAACTTTGAGTGCACTTCCTCTAAATAGCACCTACATTATCCCTAACCCTTTAGCGTAATTAGTGCATAGGCGTATAACCCGAACGGTTAGTAAAACGTGGTGCTATAAAGTATATATGTTACTGTGAATGTGCTTAATTCATTATTTTGTAAAATAACCAGTGAATATATAGAATCACCGAAAGCGATGGTTTATTTAACAAATTATAGGATTTATCTAAATTTACCAATGATTTTATTAATTTACCAATGCAGTTTGGTGAAAGTAAGAAACATGAACTGTATTATCTACACTTACCGGTGATTTTTTTAAAAATATCTTGTGTATAAGACCGTAGCCAGCCAATAATTTTGGTGAAGTTTGGTGGGCACATCCCCCAATTGCCGGAGGCTAGAAAAAATTCTAAGTTCTAAACAGTTCTAGAAGCTATCTGAAGTGTTTTTTTATGTCAACATAACATCATAAATGCCGAAGGTAAGAAAAAATTCTGAACGTTAAAACACCTATAGAAGCTCTCTGAAGTACTTTTTATGGTAACACAGCCCCCCGATTTGTACTTTAACCTTAATTTTGATATTGTTTGAACCATAAATAAAGCCATAAATTTTTGGTTCATAAAATTTTGGAGGGGGGTTGATTTCCCAACTCCCCTCGAACTACGGCCTAGTTTGTTTATCTGAATAAAAATATAGAACATAAATCCAAACTAACCTAACCTAACCTAAGCTAAAATAAACTTTTCTAAGATTATATAAACGAATCTAACTTGCCTAAATTAACATAACCAAACCTAATCTTGCCGTGACTTATGAACATTCACTGGGGGTTGATGGTAGTTTCGTAAAATGTTCGGTGAGTATGTGAAATAGAAAATATATTTTTTACATTCCCCAAGTGAACCAGTGGATTTGTAAAATCACCGGTGACTTTACAAACTCATCACATTCAGCACATTCATAGTAGCATATTTATTAGAGCACAGAAAGGGAGCATGATTTATGTGTTTTGATATGTGATACATATATACAATGCATATTATAGGTATTATAATATAATATATATTATATATTACCGGTACTATAGTATTTTCCCTAAAGATCTAAATATATACCATAATGCATATATAGTCTTTATATAATATATATACAATTTAGATATATGCGACGGATATATAAATTATATACATAATAACTATACATACACCCTAATTTTGGTTGGAAGAATGGTAGAGAAAATTCAAAAATATTTCTTATTATTTTTACTATTATAAATATTGATAATATCTATCAAAAGAAACAACTACATATAACATCAATTGATGTATGAATATATTAAAATGGTTTTAGTAACTTTAGGAACTAACTTTTACTGCTCTTCCTACCAAAATCATACTTTACTTTATAATTAATACTATTAACCGTTCAAGGCACTGTAACGTGACACAGCGCGTGAGAGGAGAAAGGCGGCATAGGGAAAAAGAGAGAGAGAGACGGCGCGGTGTAGGGACCAATCATATCGCTCTAAATGCGTGGTGCTCTGTGCTGGGTTAGGGAATGTTAATACGCGACCGGGACCCATCCGGATTACTGAATTGTCCGGATTTTCAAATGTGCTTTCAATAACTGTATACATACGTATTGTTATTGACTAGAGGATACATGACCCTCGGGAGTCTACTGTATTGTAAATAGAGGCTGAAGGCTTCGAAAAATACAGTACACAAAATATTTTAATAAAGTATATTGAATAGAACATGTACATTATGTATTTTAGATTAGTAACTCTACAATACTTTTTAGAAAAAAAAACACAAGAATCTACAGTAATTAATGGAAACTTACTGGGTAAAAAAGTCCTTAATTGTTTTTTGTACAAGACTTGACCTGCTCTCACCGCCGATCCGGATTTGCGACGCTCCGGATTTTTGACGTCCGGATTTTCGACGCTCTACTGTACCTATAAAAATAACATCAATAATATAGTAGGAAAATGTCAAAGCCAAAGTTTAAGATCAAATTTCCTTCGCTTGGACTTCAACACCCACAATAGCCTTAGCATTTTCGAAACATTTCGAAGAAGAAGAAAACTTCTATACACAGTTTTAAGAAAGTATTTTAAATATCTCACTATATATGACGTTTTTCCACATGCAATAATTTTTAAAACAGCTACTAAACAATATTTTAAAATTTACCAAGGCGTATAACCCGAACGGGTAATAAGACACTGTGCTGAAAAAAAACAACCTATTAGTGATTAAATGACATCTTTAACCTAAATATAGAGACATTCAGATATTCCAGCAAAAAAATGGGGTGTGGCTGTGTCAAGGACACGGCCGTGTGTTGTACGTGAATACGTTTATGGAACGGGTTATATTTTTTAAATAAAATATTTTTATTTATGTATTTAGGATAAAAGCAAGGAAACAAATAATTATTGTGTTACAATATAACTTTACTAATGTTTTATATACAATCGATAGATTTTGACGACAGCTGACGATTAAAACTTAAACGAACATCGTAGCTTCTCCGAGTCAAAAGTTATACTAATTGCAAATCTCGATACGCAGCAAAATAACCTCAAAATGGCGGTGCTTCCCCCTCCACCGCGCGCGATGCGTCACTGTTCTCGCTTATCGTAATGAATTCTTTGATCCTTTAGCTATCCAGTGGTATAATTTAATTTTGGATGTCGAGGAAAGATTCGAAACTACAACACCAAACTGTATCCCCCGATTTGTTATCATTAGGTTTTTTGGATTGCCCCTGTATGGTAGCAAATTTAAAGACGTATTCACGTCAAAAAATAAAACTATAGTTGGATTTGGTCTTTCCCCTAAGCCCCTCTCTTGACTTGTTTGCACTCAATGGATAATTTAAAAATTAAAATTGGTGTTACGTGACAACAACAAAAACTCTTCGACATCGACTTTTCTTCACGGGTTTCAAGTCTAACTTCGACTTCACTTTACATTTAAAAAATGACCTTCACACACCCCTATGATATAGTAAAATGTTTCCCCTGTTGACCACATTAAATATATATATATTTTTTCATAAAGGTTATTCTTATGAAAACCCTACTATATATGAAGACAGTACCTCACCAGAAATTCAATTTAAGGTTCCAAAAATTACCTCCACGATCAAAATGTTTCTTTCAAAATGAAGTCGGAGGATTATCGATCTCGGGATCACTGGGAAGTTGAACTCACCGGTGCGCCTGTCGGAGACAAACGATGCTTGTGTGACGGGGCTGTCACGTTGTTATATAATGTAAATGATAAAACAACTAAAACACAATCTTCTCTTCACACTAACCAACCAATACTGTCTTGTCCCCGTGGGGACGTGGTCAGGCGCCGTTAGGCACCAGTCCTCAAGGTGGGATTCCAGGGAATACGGGTTGTCAGTATTTTAGCAGGTTTTTTAAAATAACAAAATACTTTTTACCCAAAATTAATAAAATATTGCTCCAATAGAGAAGGCACGACTAAAGTGGTAGAAGAATGTGATAAGAATGGAGATGAGAAAGGATGTCCAAGAGGATGTTGGATGTGGGGGGGTAGGAGGATGAGAGAAAGACCAAGAGACAGATGATTGAAGGGAGTAAGGAATAATGTGGAGGAGAGAGGAGAGGACTGGGCCAAGGCGGAGGGAGAGAGGAAATTAGGCGGTGAAGAGAGAGAATTATATTCCAAACAGACTCTGCTGGAAGCTGTTCATGATGATGATGATGATGATGATGAATGTTCCAACAGATACGTTTACAATCTTCTACACTCAATATTATCTACATTTATTGAATATTTGTCATGACTCCAGTGACCTGAGATGATGAAAAACTTTTGAATAAAAATAAATATTCCTCGTCAAATTCCGTAATATCCATGACAAATATTCAATAACCGTTTAGATTAGCACGTGTAGAAAATTAAATTAAACATAGAGTTTATCTACTGTAGCCATATTCAATTTGTTTTGTCCAAAAACATTTTTGTTATATCCACAAAAATATTGACCTTAACTCACGAGCCTTCCCATCCCACCTTAAGCTCAAGCTCATTTATCCCGATTTGCCGGTGACGAGAAGTTTGAGGTTCAAGCCCCGGCCAGGTGTACTAGTGTACGCAGGTACATTTATTCTTCATTCTTATTTATTTATCTTCAAGGTGGTGAGGGTGAAGTGTTAGAGTGGCTAACCATGATTCTAAAGAATTCCGGTTCGAGTAGGGACACTGTGCTATCCTATTTGTGTAACTCTAGGCCCTACTTTTGGATGTTTGTGTTAGTTTGCATACTATTCTGGGTCAAGCTAGTTTACAAGTCGTGTGTTTTTACAGCCGTGTATTTTAAAAGCTCCATAAAAAAAAGGGTGACCTGCTTTGGTGGCCGCATGGTCTAAGGCATACCTCCCACAGTATACTTGACTGCCGATTACGAGGAGATCAAGGTTTGAATCCCGGTTGGGTGTACTGTGGGCGGTGTTTCCAAAATGGTTTTCCACTCTCCCTCCATGCAATTGCGGGTTTGTTTGTATGGATTTTATTTTTCACAACAATATATAAGGTACACATGTAGCACAAATCAAAACATAGAATAATACAACAAACACCAGCCCTCGAAGGGGTCTCGAATGTTAGTAGGACATAGAACATACATAATATTTGAAAAACATGTATCGCCCTGACAGGCTGATTATAAGCCATCATTAAGCTTAGGAGGCGTATAACCCGAACGGGTAGTAAGACGTGGTGCTAAATTATTAGTAAGCTTAGGGGCGGTAAAATAGTGAGGAAAAAATCCCGCCCCATCACACATAACGGGTTGACATAGACCTTAAAAAATATACAACAGTACTTAGGTTGTCCACTCCTGAAGAGGAGGTAGAGGGTGGGGGGTTGGGGGGGAAGAAACCATAGAGAAATAAAAGCAATATATAGAAAGACAGAAAAGAAAAGAAAGTCTAAACGAACCCGGTCAAGCGAGCCGCCGGGGTCAGTTGGTGTATAAAATAGTATTCTACCAGGGCTACGATGACATTTCCACACGTAAACCCTGGTGGGAAATGAAAATAAAGATTTTACATTGGACTTATTTAGCCCATCTGGCGATGCAGAAACATTGGGGTTACAAATAAAAATTAATCAAATGAGGGTACAATTCCTTTAAATATTGCCCTACTGATTCCTAAAACCTTTAATGTAATCAATACATAAGCGTATAACCCGAATGGTCAGTGTGTGACGCGGTGCATGGATGAAATGTTGGTTTCTCCCTCACGGTAGTGATGGACATCGATGTTGACGGTTCGATGTTTGATGATCGATGACGTGTATTCCTTGGATGTTGCTAAAGAACATTGGTTGTTGAAAATCATCGACCAACAAACATAATTATAATGTACAGTACATATATCGAAACGAGAATTCTTTTAGGCCTACCTGTTGGTAGGGATGATATCGAATGGGGGAAAAAACATCGATATCCCTATCGAAATGATAACATCAATCAATTAGAAAAATCATTACTTGTAAAACATCGACTTTATAGAAAAAAAACACGGTATTTTGTTTTTTAAATCAATTAAACTGTAACTGAAGATCATATTTAAGCGGTGGGTTAGAGGGGTGGTTAAAGTTTGGAGCTGACACCCGTAGTACCGATAAAAAAAATGTATTATTACCACACCTTAAATATCGGTACAAAATATCGAAGGTTAAAAATTATCAACCTATAAAAGTCGATGGCGTGAGCAACAAACTTAAAATATCGTTTTGAAAACATTGATGTCTGATGTTCATTCATACCAATATTTACTGGTGGGTGAAATAGAACAAACTTTGACAAAGACAAGAAAAGTTTAGAATTATTATTAACACTGCGTCTTACTACACGTTCGGGTTGTATGCACTTACACTAATGTGTAATGGTAGGGTAATTGTGAGATAAAATGGAGGACCTACAGTTTAACTTGAGATCCGAACCACTGTGGAGAACTGGTATTCCACACATTCACAAGTTGTGATTAATACACGTCTTGTCAGAGGTGAAGGAAGGGTTTGGCAATCAGATAAATCTGTGCCGGGACAGAGGATTGAACCCCGGACCCTTACCACAGAAGTCTAATACCTTACCGCTAGAACGCCAGGTCACCTACGCTTAGAAAACCAGGTGGTTTCGAAATGAGTGTGTTTACAATCGGTGGACGACGAAGATTGTGGTTATTAAAATGTCAGACACTAGCAAGTAGGTACTGGCTATTTTCTAAATAGTTTTTTTTTTTAAATTTAACATGTATGCATTATTTTATGAACATAATTTGTTTGAATATAAGTTTTTGATTTATTGAATATAAATATACTTCAGATACAGTTACTTAATTTATTTGAAAAAATTAAATAAATTAAAAACACCGGTTTAATTGATAAATAAATCTATCGATTTTTTTGCTATAAAACATATATGTTTAGAAGGCCATGTTCCCCGTCCCCCCCCCCCCCCCCCCCCCCCCCCCCCCATCGATGTTAAAGTATCTTTCGATGTCCATCCCTGCTTCACGAAGGTAAATTAACAACCAGGAAGTTGGGAGTTGTATCAATTCTAGATTTAAGTTAACTTAGCTTAGCTTTGAAAGATGTACTGATATAATATAATGTACTAGAAATTAAATATTCTCATAATAAATACACGTGATTTCTAATTTATGACTAAAATACATTATTATTTCACTAAAGCTTGACATTTACATTTTAGTGAACTTTGAATTTCTGACTCTTCTTTTCCTTTTTCTCCAAATGAAGATAAAAAAATTTAATCGACAAGCATTCAAATTAAATTTTTCCAAAGGTAATGTAGTTACTAAGTCATCTTTAGTAGACACAGAATTATAGTCAACAGTGCAAGTTTAGAGACACCTCTTGGGGAAAGAGTTAACTAAATCTAGTTGTACCCGGTGGCTCAGTCATAAAGAGGCTAGGCATTTTAAAAAAGATTAAATTTAAACTAAGATAATTATTTTAAATGCTATGTTTATTAATGTTACTAAATTAATAAATTTATTTTTATAAATACTATTTTGTTCTGTGCAATATCAATCTAACGGCACTCTAAAAAGTAGCTAGCCATGCGATTTTTAAATAAATTAAAATTGGTTGATCCTTCATTAAGGTTGGTTTGCATAATAGCCACTAGTCAGCCTTTCATAAAACATGAATGGATTTTTATAATTATTTGTGTCATATTTATTCGTGTTTAGTAAATTCTTGTAAAATAAAATAGCTAATTAAGATGGAAGAAGTCATCAAATTATTTGTGTAAAACATATGTGTGACCAGAATTATTAATCCACTGAAATTACCAAAATCTTCAAGTAAATCAAATATTAAGAAATCTAAGGATTACCTGTTGAATGATTTTTTTAAATTGAGTCAGTATGATTATATTTAACTTTGTAATTAGCTTAACTATACATCAACACGAAAATTAAGATGTAGGGCCTACATTTTAACGATAGGGCTCAAATATACAAAATATATACACACGATATTTTACCTCAAGAATAGAAAACCAAATATTTTTTTCCCTCTTGGATCACGTGATTCTGCTACGTCAACATTTTTACTACGCTTCTCTCATGACACACGTAACAATATTAAGTGACTAGCCAGTTTAAACGACATTATTTATATTTAAAGAATTTATCAAAAAATCAAAACGTGTGAATTGTTTTCATAGCTATTAATATTAGTCAATAAAGTATAAAGATATCGCTACTAAGGTATTTTATTTAGTCCAACATTACTTTTGTGTATGTTGATTACAAATCGATGCATAGTAATGGTACACTACTATTTAGGATGTACACATAGATTCTAGGAATGATTTTTTTTTTTGTAAACCATAGTTAAAACATGCATCTATAGAACTTCATTTGATTTTCACACATTTATTTTTATAAAAAAAAAAAAGAACAAACTATTTCACTTACGAGAAAAAAATTATACATTTATTTTTAGTGTTGCAAATTAGTCCTAACTAACTAACCATCGTAGCAAATATACCATATCACGTGTGGTACAAAGAGTGTTTGTTTGTTGTTTTTAGTGTAACCTGCCATATTTTTTCAGGGAGGTGAATTCTGTTAGGCCAGGTTTTTTTTTTAATGTTTAGTACTTTAAGTGCTTTTCTTATGCATCACCTATTCACCCCAAACTCCCTAGAAGTGTATCCTGGTCCAACATCTCTCTAATGGGAGAATTAAATATATTTGTATCACTATAATTAATTTTATTCTGCCTGGTTGACTCCAATAGTGGCACCCTTTTACAATATATATACTCAACAAAAGAAGGATTTATTTATAAGAGACTTATTTTAAAATAGCGGCTAAGCTACGTTACTTATGTAGTTGTGTTTTTGCCAAGTTTATATTAAGTGGCTGGCAGGAAATGTGCATCGGATTATTACTTGGGAGACCGGCGTTAAACCTATTTGGCTCCACTGAGATATTTTTTTCGTATTGTGGTTTTAAAAACTCTATACAGAAAAATTATGGTGAATTTCCTCAAACTTATACATCACATTCCTTTTCCCTTGGATTATTAGATTATGTCACTTATAGCCAGGCCTGTAAATAAAAAGCAAAAAAAAGTTTAATCTTATGTACATAACAATGTTGAGGAATATATAGAAAATAAATAAAGACTGCACTTTAATCGTTTTCTTTAATATTATATATTCTTCAGTTTTTAATCCACCTATTATTTGACATTAAAGTTTATCTCACCCATAATATTCTAAATTGAGGAAATAGTTCATTCAACGACTAATAGAGTGCAGTAAAAAGAACCCATTGAATTTATCCAGCAAAAAACAGCAGTTCGGGTAAATGCTAACAGAGCGCGCTGAATTGATCTGAAGCTACTGCCAGCCTCGATATATCACTGCCCCTCAAAACTACACTGACAACAAACATTGAGATCTTTATAGTAAAATGTTATTGAATAAATTTTCTGTGAAGAGTGTATAAATGTTAATCTGGCGTATCGTTGCGCAAGCATCTTTTTATATTGAAACGTATTTATCCCTGACAAAAACTAAATTAAAATGTAAATGAAAAGATAAAAATACAAGTTAATTTATTTACATTAAATAAAAGTAATTTAAAATACATACAAAGACAATGTTGCAGATTTATTTTGAACCTTGAGTTTTATTTTATGCTTTAATTTCTACTTACTATATAATTTCAAGATTTCAATTTTTACGTGGTTTCTATGAATAAAAGACTATCTTTTAATATAGTGCAGATATTTAACTGCGGGAAAGTTGAATTGGAGTTGAACATGGCTGGAAGTCAGAGTCTGTTTATTGTCATACCAATTGAGGTTAACACATGAAAATAAAACTAGCGTTCACGTTCAGCTGGCGCGCGCGACAAATAACTATTGGCGCCAAAATATTTAAGCGCTCGAATATTCATGCAAACAGAACATGCACCATGCCAATTCTTTCATTTGATTACATGCTGAGGTTCACTGTCAAGTTGATACACGAATCGTGATTGGTGCCGACAAAACACGACAGCGTAAGCGCTATTTAAATTAAAAACTCATGGTAAACACTACGGTCCATTGACTAGTGAACGTTCCATGTTTAAAATGTTTTCAAAAGGTTGATGTTCATTTGACCTATAAATAAGTGTTTGTAACAGAGTTTCTTGGAATTTAATAATAATAATATTTAGCACCGCGTCTTACTACCTGTTCGGGTTATACGCTTAAGTACTAATTACGCTAATGGATTAGGAATTGGGAAGGGTGAATTTAGAGGAAGTGAACCCGCATTTGCGTGGAGGGAGAGTGGAAAACCATTTAGGAAAAACCACCCCCCAGTTCACCCGACCGAGATTCGAACCTCGATCTCCTCGTCCTCGGCGGTCGAGCTCAACACGACTAGCGCGTTAGGCAACTACGCCACCGAGGCGAGTTCTTGGAATTCAAAGTAAATATAAAACTGGATTGTATGATTCGAAAAAATTTTGGTATAGTTCAGAAACTTTATTACATATTTAAATTAGAAACAAATTTTGATAATACAGTGTCCCAAATTAATGTAGCCACTATTTGAATGTTTATATTTTACAAAGCGGCAAACATACGTTATTGTTGCTAGTGGAATAACAGGACAGTCATGTTCAATTCGTTCTCTCATGTCCGCCAATGTTCGTGGTTTCGTGGAATACACCGTGTTCTTGAGAGTACCCGAAAGGTAAAAGTCTAGGAGTGTTAGGTCCGGAGATCGAGGTGGATATTCTACAGATCCCTTCCGTCCTATCCATCTCTCTGGGAGCGTGCGATCAAGAAACAATCGCAAATCGCGCTGATAACGTGGTGGCGCACCATCCTGTTGGAAGTAAAACGTATCATCATTGCCAAAGAGGTCATTAAGAGCTGGGATGATATTGTTATCTTGCATCATTCGTAGGTAGATGGCACCCGTGACAGTCCCTTCAAATAAAACGGACCAATCAGTCTTCTGGGCCACATCACACGGATATCCCTGGTAGATCGACTGCCCGTTCTACAATAACATGTGGGTTTTCCCTAGACCAGTAAACACAGTTATGGCGATTACCCGAACCGTTAAGTTTAAAAGTGGCTTCATCAGGCCGAACAATTACATTTTAAAAACCATCATGGATGTGACATAATTCTAAGAACAACTCACATTATTCAATGAACCTATCGGGATCATCCTCATTCATTGCATCTCATCTAAAATAAACAAACAAACAAATAAATGAAAGTGTAAACACTGCCTTCCGAATCATCAAAGTCAGGGGCTCCGGAAGATATTTGAAAGTTTGGGGGGCTCAACTGAAAGAGTCCGGAGGTCCTGACCGGGTCAAATTTTAGACCCTGGATGACTTTTGAAGCTATTTGAAGCTTTATTTTTCACGGCTAGTACTATTTTGTATGTCTTTCTTTGTCATTACCTACATTAGGTAACAACATAGTAGGAACGTGTGTGGAGAAGAACATGCTAACTTTTTTTTGTCAACAATTAAAAATGATAGGTACGCCCCATGTATATTTTTATTTTATAGATAATGATATTATCCAATGGTATTTGTGTAATAAGGGCAGTAACAAAAAAAAGGGTGTTTTTTACGTCCTGGCTCCCAAGCCAAAAGAGGAATCGGAAGCCCTCCTCCAAAAAATTTCTGAAACTTGGATGCCTTTAGAAGCTATTTAAAATGGTCCACACTTGGGAAAATTTACGAAAATTATACTCTTCTAGAATTTATTTGGGGCTATTTAAAGTATTCCTCACCTGGAAATCTTTTGAAAATTTATTGCCTGTAGATGCTATTTATCTTCTTCTAACAACTTTTTGAAAATTAGATGCCTCTATAAACTTTTTAGAATCGTTATTTAGTAGCAATTTTTTTTAAATTCGATGCCTTTAGAGACTAGAAGATATTTTGGGTTGGAGTTTGTAGGTTGAGTTTGTAGTTACAGTTTAGTGCACAGAGCTAAATACACATTTTTTACATTTATGTAGGTGTAATGGGTCTTACTGAATGCCAGGGTTATCCAACTTACAATAAGGAAAATTACTGTAAGTGGAGGGCGTAAAACACCTGAGATGAAAACTTTTACATATTAAAATGTCTTTCTATAATATTTAATCGAGGGAAAACCTCTCAAATAAAGAAAGAATGTTCTTTTGAAAGTTGTAAGTAAAAACACAATTCTTAATAGTTCGCATTGCAAGTCAGTTATTTGTGGTGTGCAAAATAATCCATTACAAGACTTTTGCTCAAATCACATTTTGAATTTATTCTGAGCCTTTCGACAGAAACTTATACATTTTAAGGCTAATGATGATACATTAACTCGCTTCGGTGGCGTAGTTAGCTAACGCGCCAGTCATGTTGAGCTAGAACACCGAGGACGGGGAGATCGAGGTTCGAATCTCGGTCGGGTGAACTGGGATTGGTTTTTCCTAAATGGTTTTCCACTCTCCCTCCACGCAAGTGCGGGTTCACTTCCTCTAAATTCAACCTTCCCAATTCCTAACACATTAGTGTAATTATTACTTAAGCGTATAACCCGAATGGGTAGTAAGACGCGGTGCTAAGTATTATTATTAGACTATTATTATTATTATTATTAATGATTAAACATTATCCCTACATTCTGGTGTCCTTTCATTTTGAAACATTATGCAGGGTGGCGGCTGATTAAAATTTTAAACACAGCTTATTTCTTCTGATAAAGTTTATTTATTTTACACACTTACAAACAGTGCTGATTAGGCCAAAACTTTAAAATTATTTTACTTCCGCAAGTTTTTCAGACCAAAGAATATTAACTTTCCCAGTATTTTATAATAAAAGCTATAGGCTTACATACAAAATCTCATAATTTCCATTGCCTTCTATTAAATTCTTGGCCCAAATATTATCAAGAAATCACATTAATTGGGGATAAAACTAATAGTTTGAACTTGGTAAATTTCTCTGCTTCGTATTTCCCAAATTATTGCAAACATTTTTTATTAAAAACTTCAATTAAATTTTATCATTTATCTGACATCTCCTTGACTTTTTATGTCACATCCAACTAATTCACTTTTACGGGCTTTAACTGCTTTATATTATAATAAGATTGCATTTTTGCTGATGTAATTGCCCCGCGATTGGGAGCCAATTATAACAGATATTGATGTTTTTGTGATATAATTGGTTTTTATAGCTCCGTGATCGAGCGCCAATTATTATATTACGGTCGCGCGTTGGGCACCTATTATAACAGATATTGATTGTTTTTGTGATATAATTGGTTTTTATAGCTCCGTGTTCGAGCGCCAATTATTATATTTCGGTCGCGCGTTGGGCGCCTATTATAATGTTACGGAATGTTTGTTGATATAATTGGTTTTTATAGCTCCGTGATCGAGCGCCAATTATTATATTACGGTCGCGCGTTGGGCGCCTATTATAATGCTATTGTAATGTTTGCTGTATAATTGGTTTTTATAGCTCCGTGATCGAGTGCCAATTATTATATTTCGGTATTATTCACATATAATTGCCCCGCGATTGGGCGACAATTATGATGATATGGAATAATATTTGATATAATAGCTCCGTGTTCGAGCTCCAATTATTGTGATATGGAATTTATTTGTAATATAAATACAACTGTTGATGTTGTACACGCTTTGTTTAAATAATTATTTCTTCCTTTACACTTTGTTTGAAATTAAACTATATATTGTCTGTTGTAACTTCTCACTTTATTTTTGACACACATTTTATATATTTACATCTAGTCTATCTATTTCATCGGCACTTTCTGTATGTTTACTCCGGCCCTCTCTCTACGTCTACTCTCGCTATTTCAGTGGCACATTCTGTGTATCTTCATACGCACATATAGCTTATATGCGGACGTGTCCCTTGCTCATTGGAGCTCTCGTGACACTGTCAAGACTAACCAATCAGGTACGTCTCTGCGACAGGTGCATTGAAGGCTAGTTTCCTATTGGATATAGGGAGCTGGTTTCTCTTGCTTGTTTGTTAAATACTGCAGAGTTAAATTTTGAGAGTAATAAACAAGTTTTAATAGTGAAATCCTTTTAGACTATTCTGCGAAAACGCGTGATTCTCCATGGATGAAGTGTTAAAAGGATAATTTACATACGATACTTTAAAGAAAAATACCTTCATCCACGACTTTTTAAATATATGAGAGCAGTCCAAAAATCAATTACGTTACAATATGTAAACTCCATTTACACCGAAAGGTAGCAGTCATAGTTGCATAGGCGAGGGGATAATTTAATTTTGGGAGTATTCCAAATTGTAGTTTGTCAAATCAGACAGATTATTCCTTAAATTCCGGTACCACCTCATATGATGCCCAACAGATAAAAAAATATTTTAAAAAGTGGTGGTGGAACCTTATTTGTGTGAAGGGGGAAGGGCGGAAGGGGAGATATCAAGATTTATTTATTTTAGGAACTTGTCTCCCTTGCAGTTAATGTTTAAAAATTATATGCCCTAGAATGCTTTTAATGGATTCTCCTTCCTCTCAGTTAATGTTTGAAAATTCTATCCTCTAGAACGTATTTTGAGTGGTATTCAAAAGTGGAGAGTTTTGGAAAATTATACTAGTTTAAGAGTAATTTAGAATAGACATCCCCGATTTTTTTTAGAATTTGTATAATTCTAGAGGCTATTTGAAGTAGTCCTCTTCCAGCAGATTTTTGAAAAATTGGCTGCTTCTAGGAGCTATTTTAAATAGCGCTAGACCAGATTTTTTCATAAATTAAATTCCCTAGAAATAATTATATAGTAATACTACTCCAGAAATTTTGATACCCCAAAAAAAGCTATTTAGAGGGCTCCTCACCTTTTTTTTACTTTCAAAGTTAGATGCACCTGGAAGCTATTTAAGTGGTCTTCCCTCGATACATTTTTTAAAAATGGATGCTTTTAAATGATAAACTACTATCATTGGAGATCAGATTGTATAATCAAACGAAGATAAATAGTTTCACAAACATTCTTATGCGATAAACATTAAAAACTTCAGAAATTTTCTAGGAGATGTGGGGGATTTGAACCCCATAATTACCCCTTTGCTACGCCCATGCTATGTTTTCATCGTATAAGATACGCCATTGTTTAACCATGCAAGGCAAGTGTACGTGTCAACCTTGTAAAGGCTCATATTGTGGAAGGCAGCTTAATGGACCTTTAACAGGGTTGATTCAAATTCAATATTTAGTATTTCTCTTACAAACCATGTGTACACAATCAAATATATTATCACAACATTATTTAACTTAGGTTTAAAAAATAATAAAATATTTTATTTAAACCAAAACAAAGCGTATTAATTTTATTGATGTCCAGCTTTTTAATTTTTTTAGGGTTGATAAAAATATGGTAAAAATAAAATTGAACTGTTGTTGAAAATCCGCCTCATGTTAATATTAAACTTACAACTCAACTGTGATTTTTTCAATTTGTTTTTACTGTGGCAAAAAGGTCAATAAATACTACCTTTTGGCTTTACTATCCTGGTATTGTTTATATTCAAGCCAGTCACAACTAGGCCTAATGTTAGTTACTATATTTTTGTGAAAGAATTTTTTTCTCATATGAGAAAAATAAGATGCAAAATTAGGGCATTTCAATTTTCTATTAAATTGATTATAAATGTATGTCTTTATTACTTAAAATTACCAAACTGATGGTAACAGTATGTTTTATACATGGGTTTTGAATTTGCTTGAGTAGCATTGGGGGGGGGGGGGGGGGGGAGTTCCTTAAGATAGTCCCAGCTTCCCAAGATAAAATCAAGGGGGTATCAAGGCCCCCTTTCCCCACCGTTCCGGAGCCCCTGATCGAAGTTGTTCTTCTTTTATTTTTACGTTTAGTATGAACATTGGAATAATGGATACATTAATTTGGAACACTCTATATTTTCAAAGTTTTTAAATAAAATCAATATAGTATTTTTAAACATTGTAAAATCTGATGATTCCTCTTGTGTTTTATCAAAATTAAATTTGAAAATTAATCTCTTTTGTATCAAATCTTCTTTTCTGCGCATTTGTCTTACTAGACTTTCTGGCTATTATCATATTTTTATTGATAATGTGGGATGGAAAAGGTATTGTTTAGATTAAGCATACTTGCATTTGCATGGAAGAGCAGTGTGAAACCATTCAGGAAAAAACCACTCATTGCATCTGTCCTGGATTCTAATCCTGGACCTCTCACCACCGGAAAAAACAACTATATGAGTCAGTCATTTTGCCCGTGTTAATACCGATGTGGGTGGTATAAAATTTAAGAAGTGTACAATGTACATATACTGAAAAAGGACCTTTTTGTTTTACCAAAATTACGTTTCTATACTTCTATAATATGTTATGAAATTTCACTTACCATGGTAACACAATTTCTTTTCTAATGCAATTAATATTACTTTAATTTTAGTTTATATTTTCTATTACAATCTATTATTTCCCATACTATGAGTATATTTACCAATATAATTTTAGGCTAAAAGCTAGTCTTTTGGAATAATTAATTTACTCTCTTTAGGAATAAATCACAGTAATTCAAAGCTATATTTTTATTTAATAAACTTTTTACATCCACAGTACATTTACAATACAAAACAAACTACATCAATTCCTTGTATTTTCAATACCGTAACATACAATAGGTATAGTATAAATATGTACCAAATGGCAATTACAAAAATTACACTTATATGACATTACATTAAATACAAAAGTTGTAGTGTATTTTTACTATGCACACGGATACATGAATATAGTATTACTAACTTCAAAAAATACTTTTACAGTTAGCTCTTTAGTCTAAGTTTCCTAGTAGGCCGTCTATTTTTGTGGCAGACGCAAGCTATAGTATACTGAACATTTAATATGAAACCACAATTTTGATAGTTTATGATCAGTACAAATGATGAAAACAACTCTTCAATGCATCTATTAATATCTCCAATATGTGAAAATAGCCATTCAATGTGTGTAGTTTGTCAGATGAGACAGATTATTACTTAAATTCCGGTATCACTACATATGATGCCCAACATGAGTCATTTAGATAAGGGACAATTTTTCCGGTGCCATAATCACAAATGGCGCCCAAAGTGGGGCTCGATAAACAACGTTAGACTTTTTCCAATCACCACACACCTTCCACGAAACAGGTGCGTCCTTAAATTAGGTATCACATTAACTACTATTAGACTATAGCTATATACAATCTAATTCTAATTTTTTGTTTCCCCAATATTTATTTTTCTAGTGTCTGTATAAAATTTCTGTGTGTCTGATTAAATTAATTTTCTTCCATAAAACTTTTTTTTTAAATGAATCAAGTTTTGATTTCCAAGTAGATTCAGACCTGGGGAATTTTAATCTTAAGTATCCGTCGTCAGTATTTTTGATTAGTAATCTGCTCCACTGATTGCCTTTGATATAACATTTTTACATTATAATTTAAAAATCTTATAAATGACTTTACCAACCAACAAATTGGCTTTAAAATTATTCACGTTTTATACATCATTACTAGAGGCGCTGTGAAAAAGAGTTTTAAATGTAATTTGTTTTTAGTTATTCACCAATTTATTATTATCTTAACAAAAAAATAATTGAGGGGCGACATCAAAACTTACTCAGCCAGCGCAGGTCTAGCACTAATAGGTCTGCGCTGGTGTATAAGTCCAAATTATGTCACAGCCACAGATAGTAGTTGGTGTCCTGACCAATGGCAGTAACTAAGCATGCGCACTCCAGTGTTAATAAGTCTATTCTCTTTCTTAATCAGGTTGACTTGAAAATTTAATTTCCGTGGAATCTCAAATTGGAATGTTCACAAGTATATTTTGAAATTGCTTAGTTACTAATAATCAACATATTTTATTGTATTTTGTGGTAAAATGTTAAAAATTGTCCCACAAAATACATACATACAATAAACAAATATTATTTTCATTTATTTTACCCTAGTAATCAGTGTTTGCATTTTGCAAGTGTAAACATTTAACATATTTACAAACAAAACAACTGACCATTTGACATTATAGTATACAGATTATTCTTTATTTAACGATTCTCCACTTTTTTAATATCAGATACCTACAAATATATAAAAAAGGTAAGTTCTATTACGCTGTATAAAAATACTAGTCTCTATGCAATTTATAGTTTCAAAAATATAGATAAATGAATGTGTTAATTTAAATCCTAACTATTTTTTTATCACCACGCCTTACTACCTGTTCAGGTTACACGTATATATGATAGCTACTCTAATGGGGTAGGGATAAGGAAGGAAACATTTTAGAGATAATCTACCAGCATTCGCGGGGAAGGGGCTCGAGAAACCATTTAGAAAAAAATACCTTCAACAGACCCGTACGGGATTCGAACCCAAATCTCCCCGTCACAAGTAGGTTGGTCTAGCACGATAGTAATGCCTTAGACCAGGGTTCTCAAACTCATGACCTGCGAGACATATTTGGCCAGGCCACTTGTCTGTCATGACATAGAAAAATATATTCCTTTCCCTATGGTAATACTTTTATATTACTACCCGGCCTTCAGTCATATACACATACATACACACATACATACATACATACACACACAAAATACTAATAGCCGTGCTAGATTTATTTATAACCTTAAATACATGATTGTGTTTTTTTTTATTCAGGCCCTATATAAGGTAATTTAGTAAATAAGGCTTTGAGTGTGTCACTAACCCACAACAATATCTGGAAAAGTATAAGTTTTGGAATATTTTAAACATTCATGAATGATTTTAAATAAATAACATCAAAGAGCTGGTATAGACTAACATCGGTGGGCATGCGGATTAAATGTCAGGTTCTTCTGGTCTAGTTTGTCGGTTTCGGGGAGGTCAGGGTGTTACCGGAAGCATAGGGGATATTTTTTCCTAAATAGTTTCATTCATTCCCTCCACTCAAATTCGGGTAAATTTCTTTGAATTACACTTTATCGTCCCTTACCCACCAGCGGTATTAGAATGTGCACTGTCCAGACGGGTAGTAGGACGCACTGCAAAAACAAAAGTAGACAATATATTTATCCAAACATAATTGTATAGTTTGTGGTCCTCAACAAACTCTTGAGTTTGTGATTCTGGCCCTTCGACTAATTTGATTTTGACACTTCTGTTTTAGATAGTGATTTCAAATTTGATCATTTCTTTTAGGTAAGGATAATATTAATGGCATGTCTGGACTACATCAATCTGTAGCTCAGTTTGCGGAGATTCCATTCACTTAATGAGGTGTTTAACTTGCACTCTCTGAACTGACTGAATATATCAACACACGGCTTATAAACTATCTTAAATCTAAAACAGACACACCATCCATCCTCCGACCGTTAATTCATCATTGTGAAAGGATGAACCCACATTTCACTATTGATACACTTATAGGCCATGCCAGGAATCGAACTCGGGTAGTAGATAGACGTGCTACCGATTGAGCTAAAGTTTCCGACAGTTTGCGGAGAGATTAGCGAGTACTAATATACCGTTGCCTGGATGTACTAATCGTACAGTACATCCTTTACTCGGAGGATCTTTCTATGTCCCGATAAGACGAGAGGATGATGTTAGTGAATTTAATGGGGTGGATATAATGAAGATTTTAACCTAACTTATGCCCATTAGTAAGCTACCCTAAAAAAACCCACGGAAATCCGGCTCCTTTAGGTTCTTCCCTCTAGTCTATACTCGTGAAAAGTGTCAGCCTTTTAGGTAATATAGAGGTTTTGGGAGGGCGCAGAAAGATACACGCACAAACATTAGCAAGTTATATAAATAACTGTGAAAATAGGTAACATCGAATAAACCTAATTTTCCCACGTTAATAATACACACACGTATATTATTGGAACGAAATTTAATTTTTTGTCTGAAAATTTCTGAGGAAAGTAATATAAAAACACTTTTCTAAAGATGTACACGTACAATAATTTACTCTTTTAACGAATTGTATTGTCTTATTAGTTTGTTTTACACCATTCAAACGCAATACATATGTGGAGGTTTGTCACGCGGAATTCTTGGGGGAATTCGCTTGGTCTGACAGCTGATGTTATGTTTTGTTGCTCCAATGTTGAAGTTTCCTGGAATTATTTTCTTTGGTTGAGGTTAAATATTTGATCTTGACATACCATCCGATATTAATATTAAGTGTATAGGTATAAACATTGTTGGTCTTGTTTGCTTTTCAAAATACCTTTCTACGCGCCGTATTACTGTGAAAAAATTAAAATTACATTTCGTTGATTGATTATGAGTTCCGTTTAGGTAATTTGATCTTTTCCTTGCCACTTTATACACGTTTCTTTTCCCAACCAAAGAACAACGAGAGAATCATATCTTATAATTATTGTTTTTACAGCTCATTGACTTGTATTTACAAACTGACACTACGCGTGAGAGACGTGTTACCTCAGCATTGTGGGCCCATTATAACGGAACAAACGAAGGACAAACGATTGCAACAATAAAAAAAACACTTATTTTTTGAAGAGTGAGGAGGCCAACTTCACGAACATAACTGAGAGACGAGTGCAATAAGTTGAAAGAGAGGGTGGAGAGATGAAAAGGTGCTGGAAGGGGGGTGGAGAGGATAGAAATAAGCGGGAAGAATTTGGTAAAGGATTTTGAAAAGGATTCGGAAGAGGTTAAACAAGTGTGGGTAGATGATTTATGGGAGAAATGAGTAGCCTTGAGAGGGGCGAAGAGGGACTGATTGGGGAGGGTCTGATACAGAGGGGTATAGGGGCTAGCCAGTCTCCAGAACTGACAGATATCAGCACCACTTGCAGAAATGGCAGAATACTTTGTTTGCGCAACCATGATCTCCTCCCCAATGTCTTTACAAGCCCTGCAGCAGAACAATATCTGTTATCTTCTCTTCACAGCTCTCCGGGATGGTCTCTGATTCCTCGGAGCCACTTCTGGCTGTGATAATGCCCCAGTTGTTGTTAGGGACACTCTTGATAGGGTCGAGGATGGGAACCGCGCAGGGTAAGTCCTGGGACAACCTCTTTCCTTTTGTGTAGGACACGATGTTCCGGTGGCTGGAGGACCTCGACGTCTCCGTATCTTAGGAAAATAAATAACAAGTATAGCCCCCACTAGGACAAACCTAGAGTCTCATTCGTAATCATGCAAAAGTTTTGGCCTCTACTTCTCAAAATCAAATATTGCATGTAATCGAATTTTGGACTCTGTATACAAACGTGAATATCATCCATATGTACACTTCTAAGAGTCTCTTTAGTGTGCACGTAATTTTCACGCATCATGGTGTGGGGCTATAGAACTGGCAAGTATGGTCCTGGGTCAAACCTTGGACACTTCAAAACAAACATAAAAATAGCATCGCTATTACCTTGACTTATTATTTAAATTGAAAAATGACACCTGAACACGGAAATCGAACCTGAGACCCTTGGATTTGTACGTCAATGCTCTTACCATTAAGCTATACAGGAGTCGTCCCGTGCTCAGGGTCATTCTTCACTCATATTTCAAGGCAGAGTCTGTGATGGATATGCGGAAATCGTCAGCTACATGTGAGCGATAAATTAAGATCGCGAGCTATCAGATAACGCAGTTAACTTGACTTATTACACTATGATGTAGCTTATAATACAAGATAGGATAGGACCATAGTGTAAGTGGTCAAGGTAATACTGCTACCTTTCAGTGTAAAGGGAGTATACTTATTGCGTTGTCCCCACTTATATGTGTGAAGGAATGAAAATCAGTACTGAGATAGGAGCATCTTATTGAAAGGACGTTGATACCTGCTGAGGACTTCCTGCGACCGAACGTCGTCCTCTTGCTCCAAAAGGACCAGCTGAGCGCAGCGAGTTGATTGCGGTACTTGGATGTGGTGAAGGTGTATAGAAGGGGGTTGACCGCGGAGTTTACTGGCAGGATAAAAACCACCACCCAGGCGTATAAGTCCGCTACAAAACAGAACAAACACGAATGACACCCTGAAACTGAAAAAGCTGTCTTCACAATACCTTCTGTTTGTATCTCAGCCTAAAGTAGAAACCATTTTACTGATTGGGCTAAGACTTGGTACCTAGGATTTTAGTAAGGCTCCCCGAGAAGTTTTGGAATTAGATATATAGCAAAAAAAAATTAAGGGTAGTTTACTGAAGGGCAAAAAAAATAAAATAAAAAAAATCACTTGAAATCCGCTCTAATAATTTTGATTAGATTTGGTATCTAGGAACCATTTAATATTTAAAACAAAATAGCAACCCTCATTTACCATCGATAATGACTTTAAGGATACTTTAAATCAGCAGAAATTTCCAATTTTTATCATTTCTCCGCAACTTTTTGAAATATGAAACAGCTTATCATTGTAAAGCTGTAGTATTATTAACTTTTTTTTATGGAGGTCTTTGAAAATGAGCTTGATTGTTATTTTTTTGGTGGACAAAGATATACCTCTTTTCTCAATGTTTCTGTTACAGCGTATATTATTTCATTTATGAGTTTTGGTTGAATACGCTGCTCTTTTTTTTCCCATAATGTTTTTGCAATATGTATATTATTTAATTTCGCAAATTTACGAGTTTTAAGTAGAGGTATTTTTTAAGAAAAAAGAGAGAAAAGGTTTGTGTGGTGTAACGTACCATATATTTTAAATTCTGGAGCAATGTTAATACTTAGTATTCACTAAGGCTTTAACTATAAAAACTATCTCCTTCCCTTGTGATTCAATGAATTGATCTGACATTTTTAATGGACAATTTTCCGTAAGATGTTCGCACCCACTTTCAACACTTACGTGATATGTCAAAGCGTTCGATGGCGAGCAATTTAGAACAATGATTGGCGCCCAACACCCGGCGTCGGTCAGGACGATAAAGAAGAACCTGACGGCAAACTCCATGTCACCCAAGTTGGTAATTGGCGTGTTTTTCCTCGTGTAACAGATGCTCGCGAACATCCCAATGTACAGTACAGCGATCAGCGCGAGACTGTCGAGTGGAAAGAAGAAAAAAAAACCTTAAAATAAAGTGAATAAAGCTTAGAAGGTTTAATAAAATATCAATCCGCCTCGCTAGCATAGTGAACTAACGCGCTAGTTTTATGTTGAGCTAGACTGCCGAATTAATTCGATAGAACTTGTGAGGAAGGGAGGAAAGCAATTAGGAGATAATTTAGGAAAAAACATCATCAGTATACCCAACCGGGATTTGAACCCCGATATCCCCATCGTCAGCAATCCACTCCAACACGAGAGCGACGCGTTTGTCAAAAGTTGAGCATCCTCCATATTTTATGTTAAACGTAAAACTGCGTGTGGTTTAGAGCTATACCAGTTCTGCCAACTCACCTGGTCATGTTGAGACCAAGGAAGATGAAGGCGGAGTATTCCCAACCCAAGAAGAAAGGATTGTCAATGTGGAGTGGAAAACACATCCCGTTAGTTCCATAGAACCTCGTGGTGTCGCGCCAGTAGAGCACTGCAAACAAACAAACAAACATCAACAAAAACCAAAATACTGGCTTCGGATCGACATACGGAGTAATTACATCGGACCCCATGGGAAATATAGGAACTTTCATGTATTTAAAATGGCCTGAAAACATCGACACCAAACTAAAAAAAAAACCTTATATGCAAATATTATTTACTCTACTTTCTCTTTATTTTAAAAATTAACTTTTTCCCGTCGACAAATTAACCTATTTTTAAACAAACTTTTCAGGCTTTCAGGCTTTAACTGGGTTGTAATATATTTATTAGATTTTATGAGTCCATTTTTTACGACTTTAATTTGTTTCTTTAGTTTGGCTTCTCACAGCATATCATCAGGACTAACTTTACGTCCCACAGTTTGGGAACCGCTGCTGTAGACTTTTTAATAAGCCTTCACTATCTTGGGCTTATTGCAATAAGCCTGGAATCAACTAGGCAGATTGAGTGAACAAAGGTGCATTTCCTTAAGAGCTTAAGGCTGTATGGGCTTATTGCAATAAGCCTAAAAATTATCAGGCTGATAAGCAAATATAATATTATTTTCCAATTACCCTGGCTCATTGTAAATTGAGGGCGCCTTTTGCAATAGGCCGGATTTTACAATTAACCAACGACATATATATACAATTATAATTCGGAAACTATTGGTTTTATACAAATATATTTCAAATAATGATTTTTATATTTAATATTCCTTAATTTTTGAAACTATAAGCTATTTTGTATCTCAAAGAGGTGCTGAGATACGATAAAAAAAAATTGGAGGTTTCCTTAAGTGTCAATTACCCTCAACGTTATTTTCATGAGGAAATTAGAACTTCAATTTTGTTTTAATATTAAACAATACATATACGCGAATTTTAATCGAGTCGAGTTTGATATAATCTATTTTTTTCCCCTTCCACCCTTATGTAAAAAATACTACCATTAATTTTAGGGTTGGATGGATTATTTTTTTAAATCTCTGAGAAACCTTATAAAAACCCCATGTCCCAAGTTTTATCCCAACTTGTAAAATAGTGTCGTCTCTTGTCAGAGCTACAAACTGACATTATTTAAAAAAATAACACCTTTTCGGATTCAGGGGGTCATGAAACGTTAACATCCATCAAAATCTAGAGTTAGATTTTTTTTTTTACAATTACTATTTTTTCTCAACCAGGGAGGTGTGAGAAGGTAAAAAGTAACATTATATATTAATATATTAACCTACAAATTTCATCTCATAGCGAATATGACTAAAAAGTAATTTATCTTTATTTATTTAACAAATGCACAATTATTGTGCATACATATTATCGTCTCACACCGTATTCTTTGTTCAAGGTCATTCTAAAAATTATTTTCTAAAGTTTTTTTGTTAAATTAAGTGGCTTACAGCGTATTGGTAAAACATTAAATGGTCCGTAGATAAATAAAGGTTGGTGACGTCTGCTTTACAAATTATATCCAAGAAACCATTTAAAATTAATAAAAATTGTTCAAATGGCAGCATAAAGCTACCATGGATCAACGATGGAGTGTCTTTTTTTATTGTTATTAAATGGCCGAAGATAAAATATGAGCGATAAATGACCCTAACATAGGATTGGCCCTAGATAGCTCAGCGGTAAGGTATTGACGTGCTAATTTGGAGATTCCAGATTTGGTTACAGATTTCAAAAGAACTTTAAAAAATAGTTATTTAAGTTCAATAACATAATATACGTTTGAAGTCATTTCACCAAATTATTAGCTGTTTGGGCTTTCCGAATATCTTCGTAAAAGCATTTCATTTCCTTGGAATGCTTATGACTTTTGCCCTTTACATCTCTTCTGCCATCTTTAAACTTTTGTGGGGCAATTTTTTAAAATAATAAAAAAAATCACTATTATTACACTTCACGCATCCCTAAGGACATTAAATGTATCCACACTCAGCCACACTGAAAAAAACCCTTTCATCAATGTCGCACTTGCCACACTGACTTAAAAAAGGCAGAGAGCCGGGTAACAATCCCTAAAGAGAGATGGCGATGTGTCAGGGTAATAAGCTGTAAAAACATACCAAAACCACTAGCGACAGATTTATGGTTTCAAGGACAGACAGCTAGAGACTTGGAGTGAGAAGTGATGAGTTGTCTGCTCTACTCAGACCAGGCCATTCT
Organism: Timema podura; assembly: GCA_033556935.1. Taxonomy (NCBI): domain Eukaryota; kingdom Metazoa; phylum Arthropoda; class Insecta; order Phasmatodea; family Timematidae; genus Timema; species Timema podura. Next base: position 41,030,854 of record JAVRXN010000004.1, on the reverse strand, counting down.
GTTTCAGCTATTGCGGGGTTGAATCAGATCAAGGCCGTAGCCGACTAATAATTTCAGGGGGGTTTGATGGGGCCATCCACTAAATGCCGGAGGCTAGAAAAAAATTCTAAGTGATAAACAGTTCTAGAAGCTATCTGAAGTGGTTTCTTATGGCAACATGACACCATAACTCTCGAAGGCAAGAAAAAATTATAGATACTTAACACATATAGAAGCTCTCTGAAGTGCTTTTTATAGTAGCATAGCCCCCTTACTGCTTAAGGCAAGGAAAAATTATACATATTAAACACCTCTAGAAGCTCTCTGAAGTGCTTTTCATGGCAACATAACACCATAAATGTTGAAGGCTGGAAAAAATTATAAATATTAAACACCTCTTGACGTTCTCTGAAGTGCTTTATGTGGTAACACAACCCCCTAATTTGTATTTTTACCCTAATTTTGATATTGTTTGAACCATAAATAAAGTCATACATATTTTGTTCATAAGTTTTCGGGGGTCTGAACCCCCAACCTCCCCTGACTACGACCTTGTATCAGATATATTTTCAAAATCCGGGGGCAAAATATGAAGCACCTCAGCTCGTATCAGTTTTAATGAGTCTCAGATTGAATATTAATGTAAATTAAGTACCATTATAAAGTTAAAAGAAGTCGGCATTAATTGATTTACTTCCCGTATTTATTACACACGTTTAAGTATAAAAAATAATTAATTGAATATTGCATTTGTTTGGCAATTTTTTACGCAATTAATTGAAGGCTCATTGAAATAAAATTTATTTAAATTAATAAATCTCAAGTACTTCTAACATTCCAAATATGAAATCTTTGCATCATTTGGTTTTTCTAAAAATTGTTGCATTAAATATCAAAATTTCAAACTTTGAGTGAACACCATTCTTAAAATATACATTTAATCTGTATTTAATACAATGATCCAAGTTTGGTTTAAGAAGACATAATAATATATATATATATATAATTATTATATTATTAACCTTGGGCCATATACCCTTAAAACACGCGGCCACTGAGGTGGGTTAGGATTATTTAATATTAAAATAAAGAGATGAACACACGCCATTAGGTTTTCAAACACGGGCTAGGTGTGATTTAAGCTATTACTAATAGTCTATTGCTATACTATTAATCTGTGACATGAGAAAGCACTGAACAATTAATTTATTTACTTAATATAGCAAAGAATTAATGCATTTTGTTTCACCATGAACAAATTTCTTTTTTAAATACCAATGTATGGTAATAAAACCATACCTAAAATAAGAATATAGGTGTAGAAAAATTCAGATCAAATTTGTTAAACTAGAAAAAATAAATATTTTTTTATCCTAAGATCCTCTGGGAAGGAAATATTATTAAGAAAGACTGGTTTTGGCTGCAATTTTTTCAAGATGGTGGTGCGCCAAGGTTGAAATTATTTATCACAAAAAAAGAGCCAAACTCAAAGAGTTTTTAAAGGAAATTCCTTTCCATTAAGAACTTTAATTTTACGTTCTATTTTAAAAAATTTAAACGTACACTATTATTCAATATAGGGTTTTATTTAACCTACTGTTCTCCACTGAATCGATTTTTAGTCCGATTGTTTTATTATAAAATTATACGTATGTGTTGTATTATTATATTTTTCAGTGTTGGCATTCTAAAGGTCTTGCGACTGTTAGTCACTGGTCAGCGATATAATAATAATAATTATTTAGCACCGCGTTTTACTACCCGTTCGGGTTATATGCCGATATAATAAAATAAATTATTAATATTATGACTATAAACCCTACTGTGGTCTAGTGGTTAAAGTTCCTGGTTACAGAGCCAGAGGTCCCGGGTTCGATCTCTGGCGCTTCCAAAACTGTTCTGTGTCTGGAATGGTGTCAAACTAAAACTCGTGAGGACAAGTGAGGAGCTACTTGAATAAATAGGTAGCGCTGCCTCCGGTCTAGAAAACTGAGATTTATGGCTGGAGGGTTTGTTGTGCTGACCACATGACACCCTCTATCCGCAAATGTTAGCACTATAATCACTAACGGTGGCAGCCACTCTGTCGGCTTAGCTCAATTATGGACTCACGCCATATAGTTTTTATTATTATTATTACTATTATTATTAAATCTAAGACCAAATCTATATCTTTTACTAGGAAAACTAATCCTTTCTTTTTACTTTCTCTCTATCTTACAGGTCGAGAAAGTATGGTGATCGTCAAAAAATTCGAACTCGAGATTTTGATGAATTTTGACGTTTCATGACTTCCTGAATCCGAAAAAGTGGTTTTTGAATTTCCGTCTGTCTGTCTGTCTGTACCTCCAACTAGAGCCTAAACTATTTTACCGATTGAGCTGAAACTTGATATCTAGGGTTTTCATAGGGTTGCCCCGAGGGGTTTTTGGAATTGGATATCTACCCCTAAAATTAAGGGTAGTTTACTGAAGGGAAAAAAGAGAAAAAGTCGATTTTCTCAAAATCGGCTCTAACGATTTTGATTAAATTTCATTTATGAACATTAATAAATATTCCAAACAAAATGGCCACTCTCAATATTTCGGCAAAATGGCTTTAAGGGCTCCGGTCTGATGCGTAAATTAACAATTTTTATAATAGCTCCGAAACTATTTGAGATATGAAATTACTTAGCATTATAAATATGTATATATATTTATAATACAAGTATTTTATTCGAAACATATTTTTATAAAATCAATAATTTTCAATCTATACGCAATTATATATATATATTTTTAGCTTTTTGGACATTAAAGCTTAAGTATTGCGATCGTAAAAAAAACTAACCTGAAATATTGATGGATTTCGACGTCTCATGACCCCCCGAACATTAAAAAATAGTCTTTGCAATGCCGTCTGTCTGTGTGTCTATAAAAACTTAAAATTAAGGGTAGTTTACTGAAGGGCGAAAAGAGAAAAAATTGGTTTTCTCAAAAACTGCTCAAACGATTTTGATTAAAATTTGTATCTAGGCGTTGATTAAGATTATAAATAGACTGGCTATTTTCATTTTCCTATGAAAATGATTTTTAGGGTACTTTACAGAAGCGTTAATTTCCGTATCTCCACAACTATTTGAGAAACTAAACAACTTATCATTGCAAAATTGTAGGACTATTAGTAATAAAAAACTTTTATTTGACATACATTTTTATAAAAGCAACAGTTTCTGAGATATTTGCAAATATATTAATACAATTTTGTGAGCTTTAGTTGTAAACATATACTACTTAAGTCTTAACGCAATAATTCTCCAATGCCATAGAGTAATTAAATATAAGTAAGTATCTAAAAAAGTATGTTATTTTTCCTTAAATCTCTTAGGAGAAATGTTTGCTTAGCAATGATCTATCTCCATTTTAGACTCAATAGTCAATATTTACATTTTTTATTGGTCAAAATGTATAAATGAATAATTAAATATCAATGCGATGACTTGAAGATCTGCAACACCATATAAAATGTTAAAATTTTAACCAGAAATCGAAATTTTAATACGAAGTGTTGACCCTTGTGGAAGACATTAAACTGTTTGAAATGCTCTTAGGTGGACAAAGATGCGCCTCTTTTCTCATTGATTATATATCATTGTATATTATTTTATGCGTGTTCTTATGTGGAGTGGTGATGATACAATGTACATTATTCCGTTCAGAAATCTTACGAGTTTATAGAAAGAGAGAGAAAGTCTGTGCGGTTTGCCGTACCATTTATTTAATTATAAATTGGGCAGTGAAAACATAGTTCGCACCCTTTATATTAATAATCTTGGTGTTCTCCTAGATAACAAACTTTATTTCCACTATCATGTTGACCATGTAATTTCCCATTCTTTGAAATTACTTGGACTAATTAAGTTTATTACTTCATCATTTAAGAAAGTTGACTGTTTTTTTTTATGTCTGTACTACGCCCTGGTTAGATCTAAGTTAGAATATGCTACTGTTGCTTGGAATTCCATTACCTTAACTGACTCCCTTAGGTTGGAAAACGTTCAAAGAAAATTTGTCACTGCGTGTTATGATAAATTCTTCAGTTACCGGATTTATTATGATTATGACAGAATTCGAAACCTCTTAGGGCTCCAAACTCTCTTCTCGCGTGGATTTTATTGTTATGCCCTTTTTGTGTTTAATATTTTCACGAACTAAATTTCTTGCAAATTTGCCCTTGATCATGTAGGCGTTCATATCCATTTTCGGGCTACTTGTAATCCAGAATTATTTTTTCTCAATAGCTCTTATAAGGTAATCCCTATAGGTCGTTTTATCCATAGCGCCAATTCTCGTGTAAATATATGCATTTGTAAGGTACTTGTGTACTTTTCAGTGCTGGCCTGATAAAGGTCTTACGACTGCTGGCCAGCACTATAATAAAGGAAATGGAAATAATAATAATAATAATAATATAATAATAATAATAATAATAATAATAATAATAATAATTATTATTATTATTATTATTATTATTATTATTATTATTATTATTATTATTATTATTATTATTATTATTATTATTTACAGGCTAGCTACCAAGACTACATAGTGGGCCACACAGAAGGAGCAAATTTATTCCTCGCCATTGGACCTCAACTTGGGGTCGTCAATAGGTCGTGGCCCAGAGTCTTTGAAACCGCGCTCCACCCTAGCGGGTTTTCCCACAAGCAAGAGAAGACCTGAGGAACGCTCCCTGACAGTAGCACTGTGTCGCCCTCACTCACCCGGTACAGCAGCTAGACTGAAACCCACGACCCAGATGAAGGAGAGCCAGGACACAGCCGTCTTACTCGTCATCGTCTGGTGGGTGCCGAACGGGATGGCGATTAACAGGAACCTCTCCATGGACATGAATACTAGGATGAACACCGATACCTGAAACGAGAACATTCACTGGATAGCATGAATAGTCACATTACGAAGGGACAATATACTACGAGGAGAAAGGCTACACCCAATATCATCTCTGAGAGAACTGCAGGTCTTATGGAGAAAAGCTTTATTCTAGCTCTCTCTCTCTCAGTTAACTGTTGTCAAATATCCTCTCTCTCTGTTATGTCTGAAGGTGGTGTACTGGGTAAGAAAGAGCTACTGGCAAGCTCGACTAACCAGCGTTGTGAAACTTTTCTTATCTTTGAGGGGAGATTGACCACATAGAAACGAGAAAATGACAACGCTCTTTCCCCATTAGTAACCCTGCAGTTCTTATGTTAGAATTCACTCAGCGTGACTCGCGTCTGTGACGAGCGACTGGACTGGTTTCCGTCGTTTGTTATGTGACCAGTTCCTTCGAGGTGACTGCAACTGACGATCAGAGTGCAGGTCCATCGTTTGTTAAGTGACCAGTTCCTTCGAGGTGACTGCAACTGACGATCAGAGTGCAGGTCCATCGTTTGTTACGTGATCAGTTCCTTCGAGGCGACTGCAACTGACGATCAGAGTGCAGGTCCATCGTTTGTTAAGTGACCAGTTCCTTCGAGGTGACTGCAACTGACGATCAGAGTGCAGGTCCATCGTTTGTTACGTGATCAGTTCCTTCGAGGTGACTGCAACTGACGATCAGAGTGCAGGTCCATCGTTTGTTAAGTGACCAGTTCCTTCGAGGTGACTGCAACTGACGATCAGAGTGCAGGTCCATCGTTTGTTACGTGATCAGTTCCTTCGAGGCGACTGCAACTGACGATCAGAGTGCAGGTCCATCGTTTGTTAAGTGACCAGTTCCTTCGAGGTGACTGCAACTGACGATCAGAGTGCAGGTCCATCGTTTGTTACGTGATCAGTTCCTTCGAGGCGACTGCAACTGACGATCAGAGTGCAGGTCCATCGTTTGTTAAGTGACCAGTTCCTTCGAGGCGACTGCAACTGACGATCAGAGTGCAGGTCCATCGTTTGTTAAGTGACCAGTTCCTTCGAGGTGACTGCAACTGACGATCAGAGTGCAGGTCCATCGTTTGTTAAGTGACCAGTTCCTTCGAGGTGACTGCAACTGACGATCAGAGTGCAGGTCCATCGTTTGTTAAGTGACCAGTTCCTTCGAGGTGACTGCAACTGACGATCAGAGTGCAGGTCCATCGTTTGTTAAGTGACCAGTTCCTTCGAGGTGACTGCAACTGACGATCAGAGTGCAGGCCCATCGTTTGTTAAGTGACCAGTTCCTTCGAGGTGACTGCAACTGACGACCAGAGTGCACGTCCATCGTTTGTTACGTGATCAGTTCCTTAGAGGTGACTGCAACTGACGACCAGAGTGCACGTCCAGCGTTTTTACTATACCTACGTTCACTCTGCTCCAAGAGCAGTGTGGTCGCAAACGCATCGCAGACCAAACATGTGTTTTACTAGAGTGGTTTTCTTTTGTGTTTGATTGGGTTGGTATTGAAGATAGTCCAATATTTCTCCACATGAGAGGACGAGAGTTTAATAATTGAATAAATGGTAAAGCAACCCTCAAGTTTTTCTTTGGATCATCTTTCACTAGACTCAGAACTTCAATAGATGTCTTTGTATAAGCGAAGAGAAGAAACCTTCATCGGTACGTTGACTGTACATGGGCCTCGTTACATTATTAATTTAGTAGCTGTTTGTCATATTTTCTATAACAATATCCCCATACCCACTTTGGTGACCACATGGTTTAAGTTGTTACTCTCGCAGTAGACTGGACTGCTGGTGACGGGGATATCAAGGTTCGAATCTCTGTCGGTGTACTGAGGGTGGTTTTTTCAAAATGGCTTTCCACTTTTCCTCCACACAAATGCGGGTACACTTCCTATAAATATAAACTCCATAGTACCTAAAACAACTAGCGTTATTAGTACATAAACCTTTAACCCAACCGGGTAGTAAGGCGCGGTGCTGAAAAAATCATCTAATTATTCTTCTATCAAAATATATATAATAAGTAATATATTATTCTGAGTGTTAACTTTGCGCTAACACTATGCGGAAATAACTAAATAACGTGGAACATTAAATAAAACACAAATGAAAATTGCTCATAAATGAGGAATAGTCTGTACACCACAAAAAATGACATACGACTGGCGTCAGACGCATCTAGGGAAACACTGTGTCCGGCGTCTGTGACTCACCAGCCCACGTCTGCGGTCTGAGACGCGAGACGCGACTGGCGTCAGACGCATCTAGGGAAACACTGTATCCGGCGTCTGTGACTCACCAGACCACGTCTGCGGTCTGAGACGCGACTGGCGTCAGACGCATCTAGGGAAACACTGTGTCCGGCGTCTGTGACTCACCAGCCCACGTCTGCGGTCTGAGACGCGAGACGCGACTGGCGTCAGACGCATCTAGGGAAACACTGTATCCGGCGTCTGTGACTCACCAGCCCACGTCTGCGGTCTGAGACGCGACTTATGTCAGACGCATCTAGGGAAACACTGTGTCCGGCGTCTGTGACTCACCAGCCCACGTCTGCGGTCTGAGACGCGAGACGCGACTGGCGTCAGACGCATCTAGGGAAACACTGTGTCCGGCGTCTGTGACTCACCAGCCCACGTCTGCGGTCTGAGACGCGAGACGCGACTGGCGTCAGACGCATCTAGGGAAACACTGTATCCGGCGTCTGTGACTCACCAGACCACGTCTGCGGTCTGAGACGCGACTGGCGTCAGACGCATCTAGGGAAACACTGTGTCCGGCGTCTGTGACTCACCAGCCCACGTCTGCGGTCTGAGACGCGAGACGCGACTGGCGTCAGACGCATATAGGGAAACACTGTATCCGGCGTCTGTGACTCACCAGCCCACGTCTGCGGTCTGAGACGCGACTTATGTCAGACGCATCTAGGGAAACACTGTATCCGGCGTCTGTGACTCACCAGCTCACGTCTGCGGTCTGAGACGCGAGACGCGACTGGCGTCAGACGCATCTAGGGAAACACTGTATCCGGCGTCTGTGACTCACCAGCCCATGTCTGCGGTCTGAGACGCGAGACGGTACTGGCGTCAGACGCATCTAGGGAAACACTGTATCCGGCGTCTGTGACTCACCAGCCCATGTCTGCGGTCTGAGACGCGGGAAGCGACCGTTATAGGAACTCTCTCTACCTTTACACTGGATCGTAAGCCTCGTGCTACATGGTAAGTTGTTACAAACGTTTAGAACTACCAGATTATTTATCAAGTAGTATGATATTATTTTAACACTGTTTTGACCAAAATGTGGGCGTTAGTTATAACTAATTAAAAATATAAGTTTTCAATTTAAATTATTTAAAAAAAAAGTGTGTCAACTTATATGCAACCCTTTACAACAATCCCACATTATCTTAAAATGTTATGTTGTGACTCTATCGAAACACAAATTTATTTGCTAGTGGAAGTCTAGATCTAGATTTCTAAACTTATACTTTAATCTCAGAAGCACAAATCTTTGCCTAAGGCTTCACAATTATTTTTAAACTTTAAACTCAAACTTTTTAGCTGGTGAGAAACCCACTGATAATTCTCGTCTACATTTTGTTGAAAATGGTATAAGAAATTATCAAACCACTTCTTAAATAATGTGTGACTCCTAAATGTCTGCATCGCGTCTCAATACTCTACCATGTAACACCCTCAAAAGGTGACAATATACTAAACGCACTAATAACAAAATACCAAATCAACTCACTTCCGATGAAATCATAGCGACGACACCAATACAGGTGCAAGTCCATGAAGACATCCAGATGTGCGCCTGCCGGTTATACACTCCGCGAAGCTGCGCATCTTGGAAACCGATCACCACAAGATAGACACTCATCAACATGTCTGAGACTGACAACAGAATAAAACAAAACACATAGTAAAAGTTTCATTTATTAAGACGATGACGAACATTAATTGGCAATTAAATGTATTTTTACCAAACACGCCCTACGTCTTTTTTTTATTTTACTATCACCGCGTCTTACTACCTGTTTAGGTTTTACGTATATGGTGATAATTACTATAGTGGGGTAGAGATGAAGAAGGAAACACTTTGGAAGTAATCTTCCTGCATTTGCGTTGATTTTATTTTATTTAATGTATTTAACGTGCTCTTTCTAAACTAACCGATTATATCAGCATATGAGAATTTCTATGAGCTAGAGCGAAAGAACCTACCAATTTGGTCAGGAAAGGTATTTTCACATACCTTCCAGGGTTCTTTTACAAGCCACAATCGATGTGGGACGGACGGCTTTACTTCCCCTCCAAAGGAAGCTGTGCTGTGGATTTTTATCGCTCAAGAAAAATCCATCAACCTCAGCTAGGTTTGAACCCACGAACATCGGGTCCTGAGGCGAGCACTTTACCCCAAAACCACCGAGGTCAACTATTTGCATGCGAGGAGAGTAGGAAATTATTTAGTAAAAAAAATCCTCAATAGAACTGACCGGGATTCAAACCCCGGTCTACCCGTCATCATCAATCCGGTCTAACACAAGAGTGATGCCTTAGACCGTTCAACCATTGAAGTGGGTCTCTGCGTCTTATCACACGTTCAGTCCGGACGATCCCATATTGACACTAATGAAGAAGATAATGCACCCATATTTGCGTGAAGAGAGTGGAAAACAATTTATGGATAACCACCCTTATTACACCCGATCGGAATTTTAACTATGACTTTATCGTCACCGGTAAAACCGACTAAGCAGATTGACTTCCAAGACCACATAATAATCGATGTGGGTGATCATTATTTACAGATCAACACTCTTAAACATAACATAACATTGAACATAGAATACACTTATATATATATATAAGGTATGTATCCTACGATTATCCTGAAAGGTAGCAGTTTTCTTAGCACCGCGTCTTACAACCCGTTTGGGTTATACGCTTATGTACTAATCACACTAATCGTTTTAAGGATTATTAAGGCTCTCTTTATAGGAAGTGTACCCGCATTTGCGCGGAGGGAGAGTATAAAACCATTTGGAATAACCACCCATCAGTACACCTGATCGAGATTAAAACCTCAATCTCTCCATCATCCGTAGTCTAGTCTTCTGCAAAAGTAGCGTGTTAGACCATGTGGCCACCGAAACGGGTGGTAGCAATCTTAATTTGCTGGATTCCTCCAAGGCCTTTCTTATAAGTAAACAACTATACGCTACTATCAATTATATAACAACAATAATCATCATCATCTTAGACTAATTTATTAGTAATTACAGGTATTATAAAAGTTAGCTAGGTAATTAGTGTAAACCAATTTACTTCCCATTCGGACAATCTACATAACTACATTAATACAAGGACATAAAAAGTTAGTTTTTCTAGGGGGCAACCGCCAAATTTATTTTACAATGCATTAAGCCAATACAGATTTGTATACTTATAAATGGACCTCCATCAAATTCCAGGGGGTTCCGGACCCCACCGAAACATGAATTTCCACCCCTCGCACTAACAGAATGCGGACGAGGAGGATCTAATTAGGAAGGAATTCCTACGTATATGCGTGAAGAGAAAGTGAGAAATCATTTAGTATAAACATTTTAAGTACAACCAACTGGAATTCGACTCTTAACCTTCACTTCACTCGTAAACCAGACCAGGACCCCTAATTTTGAAACTTGCGAACATACTCGCTAGCGAGCAATCTCGTAAATCGCAGGCTGTACCAAAACAGAGCTAATTTTGAAAGGTTTATACTGTCGTGCGAGTCGGTGTGGCATTGTTTCGCTTGCGACTGGGTTTTCAATCTGACAACACTGTAAAACCATGACGTGCCGAAGGATTGAGGTGATGAGATGCCACAAAACGCCACTATACAAGATACGTAACTGAAATTAAACACTATTATTGTATTGAGTGCATCATGTAAAACAATTTGTTTGGTTTTATTAGGAAACCATCTTCCAGTTGTTTGCATCTAAGTTTGTTGTCTCAAAATTTTCTTAGGTTATATAAATATCCAATTTAGGTGACTTGTTGGCGTGTTTGTCTGAGATTTAGAAATTAACGGGATCGATCCCACTTTGATTATAATATTTTAATTTTTTTGTCTGAATTAAAATCACTTGTTAATAATTAGAATTCAGTAAAATATTATTTTAATCTCACAACTATTAAAAAAAATAACCTAAAGGTTTTTACTATGCGAATAATAATTAGCTTGCTTGGCCATATTTTTCAAATGTGTATATTTTCATGTCATAAAACCCATTAATTTAATTTTTAAATAATCACCTAAATACAAAATTTCAAAATTAATATACTGTTTTTAATTTATTACCTTGTTAAATTATTTTTAAAGAAGAATATTATGGTAGTCTACGTAGGCTCAAATACCTTGTATAATTCTATATAAAATATTTAAAACAAATTATATGCTTATTATACATTCATTTAAAATTAAAGTTTAAAATCTGATAGATTAAAAAACAATTTGAGATAACAGAATTTGAACACACGAACTCTAATTTATGAGAATGTCATCCTACTGACTCAGCCATATTGCTGGTTAAATAAATCTGAAAAAATTAAATTCTATTATTATATTTTCACCCAGACAAATATTTTTATTGACGGATTGAATAAAGTGTACAAAGCAATCATATTTTTATCTTCTGTAAGCTTATTTTGTACAATGGTAGGTTTATTTCAACAAAATCAGTCTCAGAAGGTTACAACCGAAGAGGAGGATGGCATCCATTTTGTTATATTATGCTCTACTCGACAGACAAGCCCTGTCTCGCACGGTGTGAGGCTGGCGAGTAGAAGCGGTTCGCTATTTGATAGTGTGACGTCAGTTTTCGCAGCGCAGAAATTTCAAAATTATGGGTTGGCGAGATCGTGTGTGAGATGAAAGAGATACGCTAGAGAATCGCTTCTCAAACGTTTCATAATTAAGGGTCCCAACAGCCTCTATGGGCCAATAACAGTGTGGTGAGGAAAAACACAGGCCCACACAGAAAACACTACACTAATCAAAATATAAGTAGTAATGAAATAAAACAGCTTAAAAATGCAACCTAGAGTAAAGTAGAGCCAGTAAATAAAATAATCTAATGATAACATATTCATTAATTAATACATACAAAAATAATTTAAAATTACAGTTAAATGTAGTACAATACAAAAAATAAGATACACAATCTAGACTATGTACCAATATGAAAAGAATTAAGTGAGAATATGCCCGTTTTTCCAACCGGTTATTGAATACCAGACTCAGAACTGGCTTCTACCCGTTTACTTACAACGTTCCTCTTGCAACGTTCCTAAGGAAAAACCTTAGCAATGACGTGTATATGTTTATCTACATCGTTCCTCTTGCAATGTTCCTAAGGATAAACCTCAGCACTGGCGTGTATCTGTTTACCTACAACGTTCCTCTTGCAATGTTCCTAAGGACAAACCTCAGCAATGACGTGTATCTGTTTACCTACATCGTTCCTCTTGCAATGTTCCTAAGGATAAACCTCAGCACTGGCGTGTATCTGTTTACCTACAACGTTCCTCTTGCAATGTTCCTAAGGATAAACCTCAGCCCTGGCGTGTATTTGTTTACCTACAACGTTCCTCTTGCAATGTTCCTAAGGACAAACCTCAGCACTGCCTACCTGTTCATCTGCAATGCCCCTAATGACAAAACTCATTATCAGCATCTACCTGTTTATCTGCAAGGTACATAGTGACCATACTCAATACTTGCGTCCGGAGATATCGAGCTCCTCCACGGAGATAAGTAGTCCAATTACAATGGTTGAGATCCTCCACAATACCTCGAGGAAGATATTATAAGTAGCCCGAGTGTAATAACCTGATTCCTCCACTTTTATGGGGTTAAGGGGGGTCGAAGATTAGCTCTCATTTCCCCCGTACGTTGCATGGAAGTCCACGATAAAAGGAGGAATTTCACTTACAAAATTAAATAATAACAAAATGCATAAACGCATGAAAGATTAGATTAAGTTAGGTTGGGTAGGAGCCATAATTATATGTAGAAATTATGAAAGGTTTGAACGCCAAGTTTGTATCACAATAATTATTTTTAACACCATTTTATGAATTGGTCCTCCTATCATGGACAAAGTATTCATCAATGTACGGAAGACTAGGTTAATTTTGGTTGAGTTGGAACCATAATTTTATACACCAATTATGGACGCAGTGAAAGTTAGGTTTGCAGGTTAGGCTAGTGCACTTGGACTTCTTTGAATTGTCATGGAGAATCTCTACTTCCTGCCCCCACCCCCTTTCCCATCTTCAGTGGCGGAATTCAACCTCCCCAGTTGGAGAAACTTGACACTGGAATTAAGGTACCTTTTTAGAACGGGGGATTAAAAGAGCTCTAGTGGAGGAACTTGCACTTGCCCTTTGTACCTACCTGTTTACCTGCTAGGTTCTTAATGAGTAGGCTAATCACTGGTGTAGGCCTATACCTGATACCTGTTTAACTGCTAAATTCTTAATTAGTAAGCTCATTTCTGGTGTAGTCTTATACCGTTTTACCTGCTAGGTTCTTAATGAGCAGGCTCATCACTGGTGTAGTCCTATACCTGTTTACCTGCTAGGTCCTTAACGAGCATGCTCATCACTTGTGTAGTCCTATACCTGTTTACCTGCTAGGTCCTTAACAAGCAGGCTCATCACTGGTGTAGTCCTATACCTGTTTACCTGCTAGGTCCTTAACGAGCATGCTCATCACTTGTAGTCTTATACCTGTTTACCTGCTAGGTCCTTAACGAGCAGTCTCATCACAGGTGTAGTCCTATACCTGTCTACCTGCTAGGTCCTTAACGAGCTGGCTCATCACTGGTGTAGTCCTATACCTGTTTACCTGCTAGGTCCTTAACGAGCAGCTCATCACTGGTGTAGTCCTATACCTGTTTACCTTTTAGGTCCTTAACGAGCAGGCTCATCACTGGTGTAGTCCTATACCTGTTTACCTTTTAGGTCCTTAACGAGCAGGCTCGTCACAGGTGTAGTCCTATACCTGTTTACCTTTTAGGTCCTTAACGAGCAGGCTCATCACTGGTGTAGTCCTATACCTGTTTACCTTTTAGGTCCTTAACGAGCAGGCTCGTCACAGGTGTAGTCCTATACCTGTTTACCTGCTAGGTCCTTAACGAGCAGGCTCATCACTGGTGTAGTCCTATACCTGTTTACCTTTTAGGTCCTTAACGAGCAGGCTCATCACTGGTGTAGTCCTATACCTGTTTACCTTTTAGGTCCTTAACGAGCAGGCTCGTCACAGGTGTAGTCCTATACCTGTTTACCTGCTAGTTCCTTAACGAGCAGGGTCATCACTGGTGTAGTCTTATACCTGTTTACCTGCTAGCTCCTTAACGAGCAGGGGCATCACTGGTGTAGTCCTATACCTGTTTACCTGCTAGGTTCCTGATGACCAAACTGAGCACCCTGTTCTCATCCTTGGAGGAGAAGCGACCCCATAGAACAAGACTGTTTCCCACGCCTATCATGGCCGCCACAATCCAAACAGTGACTCGTAGCACTGGCTTCACCAGTAGGTGCTCGAAAGACGATACACCTGGATAGGAATGAACTGTTATTGGTGGCTTGACTGGCTGGATCTTCACAAAATATCAAACATTAAGGTGTTTTGGAAGAGAACTCGAGTTAATTAATGAATGTCGGTGTCCAACAACATAGGTCCATAGGTATGTTACATAATAGACACGGTTCCCTCGTAATAATGAAATCCTGAGTCAGCCAAGATATTCAGAACAGTCCACAATTAGTTTACACGTGTCTTTAAATTAGCTCTGCTCATGTATAGCTACACACCAGTAAATTACATTTAGTAAAACATTAGAAAGCATGACATATTTTAAAGCTATAAGTAGGTGTGAAACGCGGACAAAATCCTCATGTTCTTCGGAGATTCTTTAGAGCAGTGATTCTCAACCTGGGGGGTGCGCCCCCCTGGTGAGGCGTGAAGCACTTTCTGAGGGGCGTGGAACAATTTGGAAATTACATTAAAATTAGCTAAGAGTTAAACACATTCTTTTTTTTCAATTCATTTTCCAAAATAAGATAATTTTTTCTTGAGATATTGGCAACACTGCCAACCAGTTGTAAGACACAATATTCAAAAACTCATAAAAACAAAATTCTGCCAACCATCACATTAGTTTTCAGTCAATTTATTTGTACCGTTACGCTGCCAGTGTTAAATTGGTTTTTGAATAAAGAAGTGGAAAAAAAAACCCAAGATTTCTAAGTATTTTCTTTTACTGTCTCAAAGAATATTGGGAAAGGTTGGCGTGGGAATTTGACTTAAAAAAAATATCGGAGGGAAATGGGATGGGAATTTGATGATCTACCAAGGGGGCGTCAGCTCAAAAAGGTTGAGAAACACTGCTTTAGAGAGTGTTAGCGTATAATCCGAAATGATAATAAGAGGCGGCGCTAGGGGAAAGAATGTCGAGAGTGTTAAGAAGTTTATGATTGTTGAGGTCAAGGACCATAGAAGTAGGACTTATGTAGTTCTTGTCCAAGACGTGGTGACATAGTTTAACGATAAATTATTATTATTAGCACCGCGTCTTACTACCCGTTCGGGTTATACGCACTTACGCTAATGTGCAATGGTAGGTGATTGTGAGCTGAAATGGAGGACCTACAGTTTAACGTGGAATCCGAACCACGGTGGAGGCCTGGCATTCCTCACATTCACAAGTTGTGATTAATACACATCTTGTCAGAGGTGAAGGAAGGGTTTGGCATTCAGATAAATCTGTGCCGGGACCGAGGATTGAACCCCATACCCCCAGCACAGAAGTCTGACACCTTACCTCTAGACCACCAGGTCACCTTTTCAACGATAAAGACGTATTAAAAGACTGTTTGCTAGACTGTTTGCTATAACTTCCAAAGTTATTTTACCAATTAGCTATCTACACCACATTATGTACTCTAATCTACAATAAATTCATCGAAACATCAAGTTTGGCTATTTTTTAAACGCTCCTACCCGATAACTCCCACCATTTGATTGGCTAACCTGACTGATTGACGTATAGATAGTGGGTAGAGGGAGCTGGGTGTACCTGCAGTGACTTGTCCATATTTTTGCAGTTTTTTTAATAAAACACAGTTTGTTGTCAAAATAAATAAATTATATATCCAGTAGATACGTTTTTTAATGTACTATTTAATTACTCTATGGAATTACGATTTCCAAACTTAATTGCCACAACTTACAAAAGAAATACTAATATTTTGGACACCCGTTTGGATTATATGCGTATGCAATAATCTATTACAACTAGTTAGGGATGGATAAGAATGAATTTATATGAATTTGTGCCTGCGTTTACGTAGAGAGAGAAAGGAAAATTATTTAGGAATAAATTAATATCCTCAGGACATCCGATCGGGTATCTATGCCTGATCTTCCGTAATCAGCAGTCCAGTAAATTGTGAGAGTGACGCTGTATATCATTCGTCCACCGATGGGGGTATGACAAATATTCAAGAACTGTTGTTATTACTCTGTATAGAAAATTAAACTAAACGTATCTTTTGAAGCAATATTTTATTTGATTTGGACGCAAAATGGTTTATCATTATGAAACGATCATCACGCGCTTTCTTACACCTCACCTTAAGCGCAGACTTTTTTAATTTAAACACATCCCGCACATAAGATCAGTTGTTAGCGTGTCTGTATACTGAGATAAGGGTCCCAGTTTCGATTCTCGGCATGGCCGACTAATGTTATCATTGGTGAAATGTGGGGTTCCCCTTTCACAGTGATGAATTAACCGTCGGGTGATGGGTGTTGTGTCTGTTTTAGACTTACGTTAGTAAATAAGTCGTATGCCGATAAATATATACAATTATATATTATTTTAAGTGAACTTATATATACATATATATAGTAAGTTCACTTAAAATAATTTAAATACGTCAAATAAAAAAGTAATTAAAAGAACGTTTACCGTCAAAAGCAGCTTAATCTAGTTTGTAGGTATGAGAAAGATTGTTTTAACGGGAGTGAAAACTTCACGATCGTAAAACTGCAGTGATAAGTCGGATGTGGAGAACTAACTTCAATGTACGTGGTCAAGATTCGAACTGTGACTTCTATTCTCATGCCCACAATTAGTTATTCAGAGGTTAATTAAAACTTTTAGAAACAAATTTCCAACTTACCGTCTGTGGTCGGCTTGCACTTGGGAACCAGAGGGGCGTATGTGCAGTAGAGGAATTTTTTGAAATATCTACAAATCAAAATAAAACATTAAGAAAACATTAATACTACGCCATAAGATTGATAGATTTCATCTTATTTTAAATAAATTATGTGACTTATTACATAAAATAATAAAGACTATATCATTAAATAAACACAAGTGTTTGCTAGCACATTTGAGCATTTTTTTTCCCCACTAATATTATATAAAAGTTCAGATAAGAAAACATAAAAAATTTTCTTGGAGCAATAATACATTATTTAAAAAAGGGAGTCGCTATTTTAATTTGCATTTATGCATTTTGCAGCTACCAGAATCCTAGTATATAGGTCCCCTTTTTGTTTAAAACAGCACAACTATCCCGTGCCAGATCCAACGCCATCTTGAGACCCGAGTACCCCTCTGGTGGGATTCACCAACCCCATTAGGGGCCAACCGGTAATAGAGGGTTGGTAACTCCAATCAACTCTGCGCATTACACGTGGAGTTAAGACTCACTAAGCTAGGAGCGTCTTCTATAAGTGTTCAGGTATTTAACTTGCCTTTATTACAAGCAACAGGGACC
Source organism: Timema podura (assembly GCA_033556935.1). Taxonomy (NCBI): domain Eukaryota; kingdom Metazoa; phylum Arthropoda; class Insecta; order Phasmatodea; family Timematidae; genus Timema; species Timema podura. The sequence goes on along the minus strand of JAVRXN010000004.1, from coordinate 41,013,106 downwards.
TACTGATTAAAGTGAAATCTGAAACACTCCCTCACAAACACTGATGGATAAATTTCCAATTAAAGTTTTCACCCAGGATTTAAACAAGCGACTCTCCCTGGAGTAATTTAAATGTGGTAAGTCAGGTATTATGAAAACAAACAAAACTAAGGGTCAAGTATAGCTATAGTTAGATTGCCAGAGTAAGAAGCTTATATGGTATTTCTTAAAGCTACCAGCTCTATTTTGATGTTGTCATAAGCCAAGCTACATTATCTTTATCTGTTTCGTTTGTCAGAATGTGCCGATTTTGATTAATATAATGAATTGTATACATTTTATTGCTCTACATTTATTTGTAAAAAACTATCCAGAATATTCTTTTCATGGCTTCTTGATTGTGCAATATAATTTGTTAAAACATACTTACACAAAGTCTAGTTTGGTAAGAAAAGTAAACATCCCGACATCAATGTTTACTATTTCAATGTCTTGTAGATTCCTGTAAATAAACACGTACAATGATTTTATCAAAAAGATATCGAGGAAAATAAACCATTATCAAATTATTTCTCGCCTCGCCAAACCCTAAGACCATTACATGAAGAGTTTTGTTATTTAACAGAAAATATTATTATAAATGAGCTTGAATAATACTCCTTGCAGTATTACCTATTATACAAACACTAGATTCGTCTTAATTTCACAAATAAAATAAATCTATGCATCATTTACGCTTCGTTTATGTTATACACTTATGTATTAATTACAACATTGTTTTAGGGATAGGAAGGTTATATATAGAGGAAGTGTACCCGCACTTGCGTGGAGAGAGAGAGAGAAAAGAGAGAGAGTGGAAAATAATTTGGAAAACCACCCTCAGAACGTCATCGGCGGTCTAGTATATTGAAAAAGTAATGCCTTAAACCATTCTTAACCGAGAGGTCGCAAAAGTTTTTTGGGGGACCTCGAAAAAATAATTTAAAATGTTATTTGCGTAGTACTGAGGTCAATTATTTAAATTTTACGTTTTGGAAGAAATAATACGATGATCGTAAGCATGTAAGTACAGGAGACTCTCGATTTTCTGGGGTAATGGAGGGTAGGGGAAGCACGGATAATATAAATCACGGATATTACAAATAATCCCCATTTTATTACCATCACCATTCAAAATTTTCTGCGCTTTGTTGCTACTTATTTATGTGAAAAGGGATTTTCCACAATTGTAAATATTAAAACGAAGCAGCGAAATCGACTCCTGCATGTAAATAGCATTAGGTAATAGAATTGAAACAAGAATAGACAAATTAGTCCCATTAAATATATTCATTAAGTTAAGTTAATTCCTGTTTTTATATTTGTTTGTTATTATAATCAGTAAATTAAGCCATTATTTTAGAATAAAGCTTAATGATTAAAATGTCACTAAAAACTAGGGACCCATGAAAATATTTAGAGGGCCACGAGTAATAAAAGGTTAAGAATCACTGCCTTAGAACATGCGGGCACTAAAGCGAAAAATATTTTATTATAGGATTGCATTTTTAAATTATTTCTCCAATATGTATTTAGAATCATACATTAACTGGTAAGCTCAGTCTTAAGATGTCTATTAACACAATACGTATCGATCTTCTATATTTGTAATCTCTAGTGTAGGTACTAAGCTATTTTATTAATATTGCATTCAGCAACAAGCTTAATTTAAGGATCAGGGGTTGTTTCATAGAGTAAATTCAGCCAAAATTACGTGGATATAAGATGGAAAACCCATAGATATGGTTCACATACGCGAAAATCACTCTTAGTATACCCAGCAGTGATCCGAACCTCAACATTAGCAATAGAGTATAGTAGTAACCTGATGCCTTATGGACACTAGTACTGATACCCATAAAAAAACTATAACAGTTTGTTATTAGCCATTTGCACTTTTTCCTGAGATTTAATTTAAAAAACCAATATTTAATTTTAATAATAGGTGACAGTACCCATTTTTTTAAAGTATGAGAGAGTCTAGTTCAAGCAGTAAATTGTCTGAGTATTGAACTTTGGTTCTTGTGGGGGGGGGGGAGGGGGGGCTGGGTTTTTTGTTTGTCATATATTTAACCTAGTTTTTAAGTAATGTACTGATATAATCATTCGGTTCATAAAGTGCACGTTTAACACCTCATATATATACACACACACACACACATATATATATATATATACACAGGATTTTCGGAAATTCATAGCCCAAACTGTGCATATAGCTTGTTTGAACCAAAAGTAATACAAAATCCCTACATACATCTGAAAAATTATGCTAATACCATTAACTTGTGTTCAAAGTTTCGGCGTACAGCACCGGAAGAGAAAACTGTCAAGCACAGGTGTACAACAAGTTGCATAGAAGCTAGGCGCGTGGTACTGTACATGTATTATTATTATTATTATTAGCATCGCGTCTTACTACCCGTTCGGGTTATACGCATTTACGCTAATGTGAAATGGTAGGGTGATTGTGAGATGAAATGGAGGACCTACAGTTTAACGTGGAATCCGAACCACGGTGGAGGCCTGGCATTCCTCACATTCACAAGTTGTGATTAATATACTGTACATGTAATAATGGCAAGCACTTTTTGTGATATAGGACCGTTAATGATGACTCTTGGAACGTATTCGTATTTCTAGATGAACTTGTGTGTTGTTTATTATTAATTTTGGTATGTGCTGCTGCCGTGCTACAAGATGTCAAGGTGTGTAGTGCCGTACGCCTAACTCCTATACAACCTGTTGTACACTCTTGCTTGAATAGCTTTGCTATCCAGGCGCTGTACGTCGAAACTTTGAACACAATTTAATGGTATCAGCATAGTTTTTCGTATGTAAATGTATAAGAATTTTGTATTAATTTGGGCTCAAGCAAGCTATATGTGCAGTTTGAGCTATGAGTTTCCAAACAACCTGTATATATAGTGATAAAGTCTTAAAATAGAGCTGCGGGGCCAAACAAAGAAGTATATTTTGATGGGCTTCTTACCTGCAGTTGCTTGGGAAAAATTCCCCCAACAGAAGAGAGCCAGATTATTCTTAAATAATGTTAAGGTGATTAAAAGCCTTTTTAAAAACACAATTAAGGTTGTAGTGGCCAGAATTTTATAAGGTACTAATAAGCTAACAGCCCAGGCATTGAAGAGGAACAAAATATAATTATATATATTTGTACTACTTTAGGAGAAGAGGGTTATTCCTATAACGCCCCTCCCCTTTCCTCTCCAAACAAATTTAATTTTAAGTAAAGTCTAATTAATGTGAATTGTGGTTTCTTACTTTGCATGACGAAAACAAATCTTGGGTGTTCGAAAATAAAAGGTGAATAGAAATATATTTGGTACAAAAAGGTATGAAGCTACTGTGAATGGAGGAGGTTACGTAATGATGAGTTATACAGCCTGTATCATCAAAAGACATTGATAGGATAGTCAAGTCTCTCAGGTTACGATGGGCAGGACATGCAGTGCAAACGGAAGATTCTAGAACATTGTTCAGGGTACTGACTGATAAACCCAATGGTAAGAAACCAATGGGAAGACATAGACGCAGATGGAAGGATAACATTAGAATGGACCTGGAAGAGATAAGGTGTAATGAGGTGGACTGGATAGAATTAGCTCAAGATTGGGATAGGTGGCATACTTTTGTAAGTGCGGCAATGAACTTTCGGTTTCCTAACGTCATAGAGTATATAAGTCTAAACACACTTAAAATGAAATAGTTTTGTTTTATTCTTAAAACTGTTTTCTGATCCGGTCGACCTAAATCAAACATTTACACTAAAAAAAGTGATTAGGTTAATTTAATTGAAGCAGGAAATTACTTAAATAATGTAGAATGTGTTTTAAAAATCAACAAAACTTTAAATCTAGTACATAATTTATATAATAGATTTTCACTATAAATGAATAATTAATATAATCATAAATTAATGAATTTTTATAAATCTTCTACTTCAAAGTATAGCTGTACTCACAATGACGCCAAATTTTCAAGCTTCCAGAATAGTTGACGAGGAAGTTGTTTAAATGGGTTATAAGCCAGTGACCTAGAAAAAATATTTCAAGGGGGATAATTATTGTGATAACAGATCATATTTAAAACAAATATTGTAAGTGTCCCACAAAATAAAATAAAAACATGTGTTCCCTGTAGTTTTACTTATAAAAAACTACGTTTTCTCTTTTTTTTGTACATACATTCTTTTTCATATTAATATAACGTAACTTACACTATAGAGATTTTAGTAGGACTTTGGTAAAAAGCAACTTTTAGAAAACAAATTTTAAAATCGATAACCCTAATTAACTATAATATTAGGGCTAATTTATAGATATTGATAATATCTATCAAAAACGATAGCTAAAAATCATATTACTTGACTTATAAATACCTTAATACAGATCTGGTTGCTTGTTAAATAAGGGTTTTCCTATGAAAATCGGACTGTACTTTTATCGCATTTCTTGAGTGTAAATACCGTGACATTATGCATAGCTCTACTCTAAAAAAAACACGAGTAAGTCGCTGAATATATTTGTGGGCTAATATTTGAACGACCCTATATTGAAGGTAATGTAAACGTAATCTGGTAGCATGTTGTGCCCCCACCTTTATCACACATTACGATGCAGCCACCCTGACCGCCCCATATGGGATATTACATGTCTCCCTTGTAATCCACGTGATAAACACTCCAGCACAAGCGGTAAACAAATGTTGACACGGGCAAGGTAACATTATCGTGTCCGAGAGAAACTTACTTAGGAAAACAATAAACCAAGGGTGAAACTTTTTGTTCATGTACAGTACGTCAATTGTTTAGAAAGATTGAATTATTTGAAGGCGTTTAAATATTTTGGTTTAAAAATTAATGTGTGGTGAGATTTATAACTAACATGAATTGTACTATATTATACAGAGAAGATGATATAATCGTGAAAAAAATGTACCTCGAGATTAGGACGTTTTAAGTGATTTACAAACAAAAAATTGTGGGTCGTACACTTGATCATAAACCTTTTGAAAAAAAGAGAAAAAGTCAAATTAAAATTCTGTGATGCCAGTGACAGATTTTTAAAAGAGATTACATAACTAAATGTATATAACTAAACTAAACAAATTTGCTGAAGCAGAATTTTATTTATCTATCGACAAATAAAATATGTTTTTGTCATTTAAAAAAATAATAAGAAACGGATTCAAACCCACGTTACCTTACATAATTAAGTTCCTTATATGAGGAAGAAGTTGTTTGCTAGAAAATATTTACTTACAGTTTTGTCAGCTTCATTTGACTGAAAAACACGATGGGTGGTAAAACCTTCAATAAGTTGTGACTCAAATCCCTAAAAAATAAAATGTCAATCACTATTAGTAGTTACAACATGTGTGATTTCAACAACCATACAACATGGATTTATGTTTGATCCCTTTATTAATATATTATAAGATATTTAATATTTTCAATATTTTAACTTTATTTATTCAATCAAATACAAAAAAAGAGATAAAAATAACAAAACAAAGTTGGAAATATATAACCGATATCCCAACGTTCACATTCTCTTACAACGCTAATGCAGATGCAATTTATCTAAAATACTGTCACATTATTCTTTATTTCCTTGTCCTAAGCATACAATAAATAACAATAACAATAAATGACTGTAAATCTACTGTATAGTAAAGTATTTTTAATTCAGGTACATATATAAAAACATAATGGTGGCCCAGATTTTGATGACAAGTCATCCATTTTTTTTATCACCGACGATACTCATATGAACATAAACTCTATTGACGATCCCCTGGTATTAGAAGTGTATATTTTATAGGTCATTTTTTAGTAATTTTAAAATTTTAAATAATATTTTCATGATTTTATTAATTTTTTAGTCGTATTAGGCATTTATTTTTAATAGTATCGATTTATTTGTGTATACCCGTGAATACTCAAATATAAGATTTTTCACCACTCAGTTGTCGGATCGTAGGCTTCAAATTAACTTAGCACTATCTTTACTTCTATCGAAGAAAAAATTCACATTCCTGGAAATATATACATATGTGGAAGGGGCTAGCTATTTCTTCTGAATAAAGTATTTTAAAATAAATGTTCAAGTTTAGCAAAAGGCGAGAGTTTATTTGCTAAGAGTTTTTCATAACATTCAGAAAAATTTTAGTTTCAATTTGAAAAGGCTCATATTTTTTTATCTATTCGTGTGCCTTCTTTCAAAGATTTCGTTTACATTATTAAGTCATTTTTTGTAATAATATATAGATTTTTAAAGTGGTTCCATAGGGATTTTTTTTAAAGTTCATGTCATCAAAATCCAGGCCCTACTAATGATTGTCTACAGGATCAATCCTGATAGCTGAATTAAATTTAATTAGGTGAAAAACTAGGATATGAACACAGGTATCGGCTTCGAATTTCATGTCCAGATTGTCATTTTTCCACTTAATTTAGTATATTAATATCAATGGCGTATAAAGGAGAGAATGTTAGGGGCTTCTGAACCCCTCCCTTCCGTAATTTGATGGGGTGGTCCATATATACGTATGAACGCTTTTATTGGATAAAGGTTTATTTTCTATATGCCCCCCTAGAAAAATTAGCCTTCTACGCCCTTAATTAAATTAGATGTGAGCTAATAGTATATAAAATACAATATTTTTCTTACAAATCTTTCAATGCGCTGTTCTTTTTGAAGGCATTCTCGTGCACATATGTAATCAAGTTGTGTTGCAGATTCCTAAACACACAGATTACACATTTGTAACTATTAATTAGGTGGCTTATAACAGTGGCGTGGTGTGACCCTTTAGAAATGGCAAATGAATACCTTCACCATAAATTATTCATTCAAACATTGTATTTCAAAAAACTTTAAGCCAACTGTTTTCTTTGGAAATCAAAAAGGGGTTAAGAATTTACTTAAAAACAAAAATTTAAAAAAGAGCTGCCGTTTGTCATTAAAGTAATATAAAAAGTTGGAAAATAAATTAATATAGTTATCTAATGGGAGAAACGTTTAAAAATACATATTTTATCCAGTTTCCAATTGTTACCAGTGGTAAAACAGGATTATAGCACAACTTATCACTGGTCGATACTCATTCTTTAGTAAATTGTTAAAGGGACCGCTAAGTGTTGAACAGATCCAGATATCATTAAATATTTAAGATATTTCGTATTTTAAAATATGGCTCACTCCAAGATGGAGTTTAGAAGTAGTATGTCTTCATATAATTAAATACTTTAAATTTAAAGTTGTGTGAGAATTTGTCCCTTCAAGTAGGTGCCACCCATAAGGTGTATATTGATCATTTAACCAACAAATGTGGAGTATAGTCAATCTTCTTTGCTCTTATCTCAGATTTTAGGGATATGACTCACTAGAAATTGTGATTTTTTTAAAAGAGTTTGGCTTTTCCTGTGGCGTTTTGACCCTAATAATTTGCGTACATCGAAACGAAATGGGGGGAAAAAAAATCTCATTGTCAAGAATGTCTTATAGCAGTCAGGTTCTTTGAAGCTTAGTAATGACAATTGCAAATAAAAGTTAAAGTGTTTACTACAAATAGGTATCGTCCTTCGAATCGCCAAATTATTAAGGATAGTTGAGATTCAAGGATTAAAAAATAATTGAAATTTTAGATTATATTTAGATTGGTTTTTCGAAGATCTCCCCTTTTTTCTATCCTGGTCCAAATTTGTTACATCTTTGTATCATCTTCTGACAACTTCGTCTGCTATCTGATTCATTTACAAAAGTTTTGGTCTCCCTCTTGAATTTCTATCGTCTACATCTCCTTCTATAATTATCTTCTTCAAGCTATCATGTCTCAGTATATGTCCTACCATGTTAACTCTTCTTTGCTAAATACCTTTCCAAAGATTACTTTCATCATTTTCTTTTCTTAGCACATCTGCATTTGATACAATCTCCCTCCATGATATTTTCAACATTATTCTGTAGCACACGTTTCAAATGCCTCCAATATTTTCATTTCAGCTGCGCCAATGGTCCATGTTTCAGATCCATAAAACACAACGCTCCATATACAGAACTTTAGGAACCTTTCCCTGATTTCAAAACCTATGCTATCCGAGGCTAGTAATACATTTTTGCTATGAAAAGCTTTATTATTCCTGCGCTATTAAACTTATAACTTATTTATTACTTATCTTCGGTTATTTTACTTCATAGGTAGCAGGAATCCATTACTAACTGTAACCTTACTTCTTCTAGTTTTGTATTCAGTTGAGTGATTTCTCCTTTATCATGATATTTGTTTTCTTTTTGTTGATCCTCATATTATATATCATTTTCAGTATTTCATAAATTATTTTCAGTAGGTCTTGAAGATCCTCTTCACTTTCAGAACAAACAACGTCATCATCAGCAAAATGAAGTGTGTTTATAAGTTCTCCTCCTATTTTACTTCCAGGCATGAGCTCTTCTTTTTTTACATCTGTTATCGCTTCTTCTACATAAGCGTTAAATATCATTGGAGATAAGTTGCATCCTCGTCTAACACCCTTTATTATTTTAGATTCCTCTTCATGCTCATTATCTCTAATTAATGCTGTCCAATTTTTACTTTCTATCTATCTTACAGGTAGAGAAAGTATGGTGATCGTCAAAAAAAATCGAACTCGAGATTTTGATGAATTTTGACGTTTCATGACTTCCTGAATCCGAAAAAGTGGTTTTTGAACTTCCGTCTGTCTGTCCGTCTGTCTGTCTGTCTGTACCTCCAACTAGAGCCTAAACTATTTTACCGATTGAGCTGAAACTTGATATCTAGGGTTTTCATAGGGTTGCCCCGAGGGGTTTTTGGAATTGGATATCTACCCCTAAAATTAGGGGTAGTTTACTGAAGGGAAAAAAGAGAAAAAGTCGATTTTCTCAAAATCGGCTCTAACGATTTTGATTAAATTTCATTTATGAACATTGATAAATATTCCAAACAAAATGGCTACTCTCAATATTTCGGCAAAATGGCTTTAAGGGCTCCGGTCTGAAGCGTAAATTAACATTTTTTTATAATAGCTCCGAAACTATTTGAGATATGAAATTACTTAGCATTACAAATATGTATATATATTTATAATACAAATATTTTATTCGAAACATATTTTTATAAAATCAATAATTTTCAATCTATACGCAATTATATATATATATTTTTAGCTTTTTGGACATTAAAGCTTAAGTATTGCGATCGTAAAAAAAACTAACCTGAAATGTTGATGGATTTCAACGTCTCATGACCCCCGAACCCTAAAAAATAGTCTTTGCAATGCCGTCTTTCTGTGTGTCTATAAAAACTTAAAATTAAGGGTAGTTTACTGATGGGCGAAAAGAGGAAAATTTGATTTTCTCAAAATCTGCTCAAACGATTTTGATTAAAATTCGTATCTAGGCGTTGATTAAGATTATAATTAAACTGGCTATTTTCATTTTCCTATGAAAATGATTTTTAGGGTACATCACAGAAGCGTTAATTTCCGTATCTCCACAACTATTGGAGAAACTAAACAACTTATCATTGCAAAATTGTGGGACTATTAGAAATAAAAAACTTTTATTTGACATATATTTTTATAAAAGCAGCAGTTTCTGAGATATTTGCAAATATATTTATACAATTTTGTGAGCTTTAGTTGTAAACATATACTACTTAAGTCTTAACGCAATAATTCTCCAATGCCATAGAGTAATTAAATATAAGTATCTAAAAAAGTATCTTATTTTTCCTTAAATCTCTTAGGAGAAATGTTTGCATAGCAATGATATATCTCCATTTTAGACTCAATAGTCAATATTTACATTTTTTATTGGTCAAAATGTATAAATGAATAATTAAATATCAATGCGATGACTTGAAGATCTGCAACTCCTTATAAATTTTAAAACTTTAACCAGAATCGAAATTTTAATACGAAGTGTTGACCCTTGTGGAAGACATTAAACTGTTTGAAATGCTCTTAGGTGGACAAAGATGCGCCTCTTTTTCATTGATTCTATATCATTGTATATTATTTTAATGTGTGTTCTTATGTGGAGTGGTGATGATACAATGTACATTATTCCGTTCAGAAATCTTACGAGTTTATAGAAAGAGAGAGAAAGTCTGTGCGTGTGCGCCGTACCATTTATTTTATAAGTTTTATACTATTCTTCGGTCGTTGTACTTGATCCAAAGCTTTCTCATAATTTTCAAAAATTTGATTCTATTCCACTTTATCAAGTGCTTTTTCAATATCCACCAATGAAGTGTACACTTTCTTGCCATTCCTTTTTCTATCTAATAGCATCCTCAAAGACCCTATGGATAATCTTGTTCCTCTGGTCTTTCTGAATCCATATTAATCTTCTACAAGCATTGCTTCTATCGTCTGGTCCATTCTTTTTTGCATCATTCTTGTAAGCACTTCTATTATTGTTTTCTTGATGTTAGTCCGTCTTTCTTCTTTAATTCCTTTTTTTTGTTTTTAGATATTTAATTACTCTCTTGCAATGCTCCACCCTCCATTCTTTTTCCTTCAATTTTTCCAAGTCCCACTTATGTTGTATCTTTCCTTTGAGCACATTTTTTAAACTTCATTCTAGATTTCATCATCGCCAAATTGTGGTCGCTGTCAATGTCTACTCCAGGGTGACTTTTTCACTACATATTTGGTTATTGAATCATTATTTTGTAAGATTGTAGTCATTTGGTATCTTGCTGTATCTCCAGTGTATATTCCTTTTTGTAAATCTTAAAACAAGTTATATTATTGTCAACCTGTGTTGTGTACAGAATTCTATCAAACATTCTCCCCTAACATTTCCTCGTTCCAACACATATTTACCTACCATTTTATCATCATCTTCTTCTTCTCCTACAATCGCATTACGATCCCCAAGAATTTTCAAATGATCGTCTCCTTTTACTCTACTGATGATTTCATCCCACTTTTCTTATACTTCTTTAACTTCATCTTTATGTTCATTGGTTTGCACGTATACTTGAAATATTATTGTGTATGTCTTTGTCGGTTTTAATTCTATCTTCGTCATTTTGATTGTATCTGTACATTGGTAGTAGCTCTTCACTCTGTCCACATTCTCAATAATTCTGACTTCTAAATTTCCATTATTTATCTTGTGTGGATTACTTCAAAATTTTCACTCCAAAATAACCCGGCATCTGGACATCGCAATTTTTTTTACTTTCAAACCTTGAATCTTAATATATTATTTTATAATGCATACTGGTGGATTAAACCAGCATATTTATGGGGAAAATCTAACAACAAATTTCAAAACATTAATTAACTACTTAACTAAATGTGAATTCATACTAGACTTTTTTTTAATAATCTATCTAAAATTTATATTTTATTTATCAACCTTATAATTAATGTGAAACAAATCAGAATTGAAGGAAATATCATACCATTATAATAGCTGTAATATTTTCTAGGATTAGGGTTTGGATATTCGGGATTAGTAGGTAAAATGAAGATTAAATTCAAGTCTTGGACTCAAGAAAAAGTAGATTTGATCCATCATTAATCATCACATTGTTATGAAAGCCCACACTTAATAATAAGCTTTGAACTTACAAGCACGCCAGTCCTTTAAGATTGGAAAATGTTTCTTCCTCAATATATTCAATTTGATTGTTGTCCAAGTATCTGAAAAATTCATAAATTATATAATTGTTTCCCATGTTTCAATTCATGCAAGAATCTTAATTTTATTCAATTTTTACCTAGGATAGGAAGAAACATTTTTTATAGTTACAAAAGTTACTAAAGCTACTTTCATATAGTAATAATATATATTAAAATATTATCTATGTTGACATCAGAAATGGTGACCTGGTGGTCTAGTGGTAAGGTGTCATACTTCTATATTGAGGGTCCAGGGTTCAATCCTCGGTCCGGGAATAGATTTATCCGATTGCCAAACCCTTACTTCACCTCTGACAAGACGTGTATTAATCACAACTTGTGAATGTGTGGAATGCCAGGCCTCCACCGTAGTTCGGATCCCACGTTAAACTTTAGGTCCTCCATTTCATCTCACAATCACCCTACCATTACACATTAGCGTAAGTTTGTACAAACCGAATGGACAGTAAGACGCAGTGCTAATAATGATAATGATAATGAAATTTAAAAAATATATTCTGAAAAGTATATTCTTAATGAATATATATGGTGTTCCAATTTACGTGGAAAATAACTTTAGTGTGGGTTGTATCCCTTGAAAAATACAAAAAGAGTTTATGAACATATGTCCTATGTTCGATAGTTCTCGAGAAAAGACATGACAAACTTTTGCTTGAATTATTTATAGCCCTACTTGATACACCCCTGTTGTACCTCTTGTAGATGACGTATCACTGCTGATACACAGGCAGGGCTGGAGCTACACTAATAGGGCTATTAACAATTCCAGCAGAACCACGGAAGGACTTATCTCGGGAACCATAGAACGTAGGTATAATTTTATAATTTGGTACAACTCTATAGCTCCAAAGATTCAATATTTTCACACAATTTTATATATCGACTAGCCTATACTCTTGTTTTTTTGAAAGAATATAAAAAAGTATCAGATTAAAATGTAGTATCATCTTGTATGCTTACCAAAGATCAGTATTAATAGACTCTAAGAAAGAGAGATATACCTCTGTGATGAAAAATATTGGTAAATATGTTATAATAACGTCTGCATTGAATATGATTTTAGGATTTATATAATCATGAAAAAAGTACATTGAAATCCAACAAGTTTACTAAAAGACAAGGCACGTTTTAACGTAATGTTTATATAATTTTATTATAATAACGATTATATTAGAATTGCGAAATAAATAGGTGTACATTGCCTTTATTGAAATAGATTTGTAGAATGTTTAATACATGTGTATAGCTCGTTAAGTCTTTATGACCATGCTTAATTTAAATAGTGGAATCTCACTCATTGTCTGGCATACACAGCGTGTAACTAAAACACTCAAACAAACTTCGGCAGTTTATTCCTGACGTTAAAAATATAAGGATTGACAAGCTACCCACGGTCCATCTCAAATAACAAGGGTGGTACACGTCTCTTACGATTGAGGTAAAAACGTTATTATGTGGATATTATGAAAATTTCTTCCACTAGTAAAACGAATTTTTGCATACTTATTATTTAAGCAATGATAATTCATAAACTAAATGTAATGTACATTTTACCCACTCCCATCATGTAAAAAATGGGGGTTGCCAACCTTATTTCTGCAATAAAATATGTCAAAATAAGTATTACTAATATTTGACTTCAGATAACGAAACATGGACTCCAAATTAACAGAAAGATGTATCTTATAGAAAATGTCTAGCTCTCCCCTTTTTCGAGATAAGAACACGTGTTTGATTTCAACGACAAATATTAATGCCTGCCAGGTAGGCAGCCAGTATCGCTGTGCTGCCTCGCCGTGCAGTCGTACAACCATCTACCGGCGCCTGTGTCTGTGTTACGTACAATATATTAGTGAGCTATCTCTACACAGTTCATAGTTCAGTGAGATTTTATTCATCCACAATCACAGGAATATTGAAAGCAAAACTAATTGAAGATAACTTCAAACAAACCCGCATTGATAGGCACGTGAACTAAATGTCAAGATCATATAGTCTAGTTTGCCGGGGATGGGGTAGTCGGGGCTCAAATCCCTGCCAGTTGCATCGAGAGTATTTTTTTCCCAAAATGGTTTCCCACTCTTCTTCAACGAAAACGTGGGTAAATTTTCTATAAATGATCTACCTTTCTTAAAATCACCCCATTATACATTAGTGTAATTAAATTTGGTAGTCCGGACTTATGGTAAGACCTAGAGTAAATAAAATATCCATTTGAGCGTATTAGGTTGGTACTCACATTTCATTGAGCTTGAGAAGTTTGGGAAATGTTTCTCCTCTCAGTGTCAAGTTGTTATCAGAGAGAATCCTGAAACATATTTAAGATAAATCAGTCAGGAAGATGTAGATTAACCTTTAAATTGTAATCACATTAAAAATAGTTGAACTATGACACGTTGGAATGGTAATCGGAACATTAGCTTTGGTTTATCAGGCAAGTGATATACCACTGAGCAGAGGCGTAAATGCTATCCCAAGTTACGGTAAAAAATAGGTTTTTGATTTATAAAAAGTGGTTCAAATGTCCATTCGTAGGAAATTCAAGGTATAGCCGTTAGATATTGGTCTTTTCACCATAATCCTAATATAACTATTGGTGTGTTAACATAACAATAAATATGAAGCACATCTTAAAATATGTTCTATAATAATTACACACATTAGCGTGTGGATTAGATGGTAAAAAACAAAAACACGCTGGTGAATCGCACGTGTAAAACGATACCAAGTCCATCGGACTTAAGTTCGAACCTCAACCTCCCGTCTATTGCAGGAGTGTTTTCTTATACCATGTGACAGCCTTTGCGGGTAGCGCAAAGTGGTCTGACCTTGATGTAAACACTTACAGCCATGACAAGTTCGTAAGATCCTTGAATCCCGATTTCAAGTGAAGGGTCTCCAGCTGGTTATTTTTCAGGAACAGCCACTCCAGGTTGCCGAGACCGCTCAACACCCCATCTGGCAGAGTTGACAGCAAGTTGTTACCAAGAAGCCTGGTAAATATAATACGTTTCAATTAATCACACATGTCATCCCCAGCTGCCCCTGTAAGGCTGGCCACACACGATCGGTCCCTTGGAGCCTTCGTACGAGTCAAGACTTCAACGAAACTCGATCGTGTGTATGTGTGGGGGGATGAGGGGGCGTGAGTGGGGCGTTGTGAGTGTATATGGATATGGGGGTGTTTGGGTGTGTGGGTGTGTGGATGTGGGTGTGTGTGTGTGTGGGTGTGGATATATGTGGTTGTGTGTGGTTGTATGTGGTTTTGTGTGTGGTTGTATGTGGTTTTGTGTGTGGTTGTATGTGGTTTTGTGTGTGGTTGTATGTGGTTTTGTGTGTGTGTGTGTGTGTGTGTGTGTGTGTGTGTGTGTGTGGGTGGGTGGGTGGGTGGGTGTGTTTGGGTGTAGATGTGGAGATGTGGGTGTGTGTGGGTGAATATATGTGGCTGTGTGTGGTTGTATGTGGTTTTGTGTGTGGTTGTATGTGGTTTTGTGTGTGGTTGTATGTGGTTTTGTGTGTGGTTGTATGTGGTTTTGTGTGTGTGTGTGCTTGGGTGTAGATTTGGAGGTGTGGGTGTGTGGGTGGATATATGTGGTTGTGTGTGGTTGTATGTGGTTGTGTGTGTGTGTGTGTGTGTGGGTGTGTTTGGGTGTAGATGTGAAGGTGTGGGTGTGGATGGATGTGGGTGTGTGTGGTGGATATATGTGGTTGTGTGTAGCTGTATGTGGTTTTGTGTGTGTGTGTGGTTCCTAAAATTAGTAGTACCGCGATAATATCTTTAAAAAGACAAGCCTTCACATCCCACCTAGCTCTAATACACATGAGATGGTTGGGGGAGTAGTTTTTAATTTAACTATTTATTACCTCTGTTAAAAATTAAGTACCGTATCTTACTACACGTTCGTGTTATACACCTATGTACTAATTACGTTAATGTGTTATGGATGAGGAAGGTTGAACTTATAGAAAGTGTAGCCGCATTTCCTTGAAGGGAGGGTGGAAATTATTTGAGGGAAAACCAGCCTCAGTACACACAGCTGGGATTCTAACGCTGATCTGCCCATCATCGGCAGTTCAGTCTATTGCGAAAGTGATGCTTTAGATCATACAGCCACAGAAGCGGTTTAGATTTATTTCTAAATGTAATTTTATAAAAAAGTATCTAGTTCTCATAATGATATGTGTACTAGTTATGCACATGTTTCCGATTCCTTTTGATTACTGCATTTATATCCACGCCACAGGCACGAACATGAAACACGTTTCCTGTATCCGTAAACTACGTGCCTTATTTCCCCCCCCCCTTTAATCCTTTTTTATCGTTTTACACTTTTACACAAAGAAAAATTCATTATTTTAATTACAAAATGTAAGCCTACGCATTTAAAAAAATTCGTGACCCACCAAAAATCAGCTAACAACCCACAGTTTGGGAACCACTATAGTACAGATTATAAGATAGGGCCATAGTGTAATAAGGCAAGGTAAGATTAATACTGTTCAGTACGTTTGTATCTTATGTTCCATTGCACTTAGCTCAAAGATATCTCCCAACATTGACATGTTCAATACAATGTCACATTTACTCACATGTTCAACACAAATATACAGTCTAATTTTCATAGGACGAACCTAATCTGACAGCGAGATAATTTACTAAATATACTTTCGCGTATTCACACATCAAGTCATAGTATCTGCACCTGCCAATTTTGGAAAGATAATATCATTACATATAGAATAACACAAATAATATATTAAATTGTGTTTACCACATGAACATATTTTGTTTTCTAAAAGGCCCTTCCTATGAAAATTATAGGGTAGGTAATCAATATTTTACACTTACAACTTTCGGAGTTTATGTTGTTTTCCAAAAACTTGAGTTGGTAAATATCCTATTCCATTTCCTTCGAGGTGACTGGAATAGTAATACAAATGCTGATTTAAATCAACACCAATATTGTCATTTTAAATTAGGTTTATCAAGGATTAACTTTTAATTAAAAATGTGGCTAAGTGAGCGGCTAAAATAACAGGCCTTTATCAGGGAGACTATCACCTATTTCCGAACATTTGCACTAAAAACTATTTGGCCATAGTTTGGTTTACCATCGCCTTCTTAGAGAATATTTGGTAAGTTTATTAAAATGTCACCTTAAATATCCTGTTCCCCTAAGCTAAGTGGTTTTGAATCTCTGAGAGCCAATGCCACGATTGGATCGTAAGATTAATAAAACAATAAATATTTATATAAAAATATGTTACTGCACATTAGTCAATTTAGGAACAAAATGTTCCAAATCTAGTCATCAGAAAACTACCCAGAAGATAATTGTTTTTAGAAAACTGAACATACAATATTATTACCATGTAAAACATTCACCAGATAACTACTTTAAACAAAATCGTTTAAGCTATTTTCAAATGATTTCAAATTTAAAAAAAATTCCATCTTCACTACCTTTCAATTAAATCCATACGAACCTAGTATCATTAAAACACTACTAACATATCCATTTTGGAAAAAGTCATCAAAACGATTTTCAAAAACGTTAGAATTAAAATAAGTTATAATGAAACTACCCTTATTTACATATCTAGAATTGAAATCAAAATACAACCTTGATGTATGACTATATATATATATATATATATATATATATATATTATATATATATATAAACATATAATCTAAATATAAATCAATAATATATATAATATAAATATAAATAAATAATATATATAATCTAAAAAGCAAAATTCAATTTTTGAGGGGGTGGAGGGTGCATAAAACTTCAAAATATATCTTAATTGTCAGGATTAAAATACACGCTCGATATTAAGAAATTATATTAATAAAATATTTAAATAATTATAGTATAATAAACATAAAAATAATACTGCATTACAATATCACACTCGATATACTTACATTAATTCAAGGTTGTAAATGTCAAACGATTTCTCTGTGAGTTTGATGGTGTTGTACATTAAAATCCTGAGAAATAAAAATAACAGTGTTAGAACAATTATTTGACAGGACTACACATACTTTTAAATTTAGTGGGACATTTCTTTGTTAAACTAGCCCTCCTCATTTTTCAAAAACTTCTCACTTAGTCCCACCTAAGATATTAAAAGGGAAAGGTGTTTATATTCAGCACAGGACTTGACGTTTGAATACATAAAATTAGTGTTGGTAAATTGTGTAGCTGTAAGATATGGTGTTTTCTATCATAGTCCTACTATAGATGCTTTAACCACGCAGTGAAAAACCCTTTAGATACATATTATAACCAATTCTTATGGAGCGGCTAACTATTTCAAAATTTTAAATTATTTATCTACCAGCTGTCAAGATTATCACCTACAGTAAAGAATGAGAGCTGCAAAAAATGATCATGCAAAATTCAATGTCATACGTACGTTATTCCCATATGGTCATTTTTCATATATATGAGCCCATGCCACCAGTAATGAAAAAAAATGTTGGTTTAGCATATCGCAAGGAGTTAGATACCTACTCCTGTAGCCCAAAATGTAGGTATAATGGATTTTCCACCAATTTTCACTCATTTACTTAAGCTCCGTTCTCAATATGTTCATCAAACTATTGACACGAAGAACGCTATTATTAATCAAATACCGGTAACAGATGAAAAACACAACCGGTATCTTCAACCCCCAGACTCATCTTACCAACATCTACCAAATGACAGTTCCAGACGATCATCCACACAACAACACGGACCCTGCATCGAAGGGGTTTTGGTATGGATGAACTTCTTTAAAATAAAACTTTTTTTTTTCCGGTTAACATTAATAACATTTTACTATATTATTAGTGTCATTTTATTGATGGTGTATATCTAAAAGTGTCAGCTACGTATTACATTGCAAGACGTAGAATACGTGGATGTTTTACGTATATAATATTTAGCAACTTTTCTATAAAAATTGGATTTCTAAAACATGAAGCATGATTCCTATTTCAATATCGAAACTAAAATATGTATATAGCTCGAACAAGTACTAAGGTACGATGAGAAATATAATCCATTTTAAAAGTACCTCGGCAGGGTTAGATCTCATATATAAAAACCCCCATAGCGTCTCTTGGTGTTTAATGCACAACTGCTCGATAGTTCTCTCTCCCTAAGGGTGATATCGTTCTTACTTTCACGCATGTTGGAGTGCATCGGCTTTAGCTTAGGGCTGACGCGTAGATAGTACCCAACCCTAGTCTAGCTTGGTTGCACATGTGGAGCTTGGCGGAGTATGGTATCACATGTGGTGGAGATATAGGATGATAGAGACTATCATCGTACTTTTCAGGGGTTCCGGAAACACTTAGGAATGGGGGATGTAGGCCTGAATTGAAATACAGGTTTTCCTTGAAAAAAAATTAAGTCCTTACCCACAGAAGCTATATAAAGAGTGTTTATTTTTTCTACTTAGTATTATATATGGGTGTTTTTTGGTCCTAGTTATTAAAAAATAAGGTAAGAATGTGGATTTATAAAATACAAAAGTATTTAATCGCAGTCAACTACGATAACATTTTACTCTAATATTGACCTATTAGTATATACAAGAGAAGTTTTAGTATATTTGTAATTTTCCTTAAGGTGAGAGTGTAGGGAACGTGAGAAAAAGTAAGTGTTTTTGCCGTTTTTATATCAAAACAGTTTTTTGGTCAAATAAATCAAATATTTCTCCAGTAAAAACAAAGAGTTCAATTTTACTCACGGTGTGATGTCAACAGTTCTTGAATATCTTTCAAGGATGTCCTGAGATTTAAAGACAACATTTTCTCTTCATTAAAAGTCATCTATGTTCATGACAGAAATTCAACAAATTGTTGATATTACCGTGTGAAGAAAATTAAACTCTCTGTTTCTTCTGGAGCAATATTTTATTTATTTTGGCAAAAAATATGTTTTGCTGTAAAACTGTAAAATCATTTACCTTTTATATTGTCCTATACACTCCCACCAAAATACTGTATTATTACTAAAGCAACAATGGGATGATGAAATATTTCTAAGACATAAACTTGGTTTGAATCAAAATTTCTATTATTTAGTTTTGTGGCAGTAGAGTAAAATTATGATTGTTCTTTTAGAAAATAAATAGAAAATTCGATTATTTAATCAAATTAAAACTAAGTAGCAAGCTTTGAATTAAACACTACCCTAAGAATTTATGATAATATATTGTAATTATTGTGGGAAGGGATGGTGCTGGAATAGTACCAGCCCCCCACCCCAATAAAAACAACTCAAGCACACCCAGTAACTCCAGGTTCTGAAGTTACTGCTTTCTTTAATTCGTTTTTTAGTAACTTATTGAACTATCGGAAAAGGTTCTTCAACCGGTAGACCAACTATTTGTATATTATATTGTTCAGATAACTTTCTATGATCTATTGTGATACGTTTTAGATGATTGTTATACTTTGCATCTACATACATGCGTGTCACGTTCCTGGTGACTGTTTGAGGAACCTGAGAGAGTCCCAAATTCTTGCAGGACAACCAGGTGACATTGCGACACGTGCAGTTTTGAGGGAATCCTGAAATACCTGCAAAAAGAATGTACAATTATGTCAAACGTAACCAAGGAGGGGAGGGGGGAGAGATTACGGGAAGCGGGCATATTAAAAAACTCATGGGTACTCATTATTTACTTTTGTTTTGTTAATTTTTATGAAAGGAAAAATATCAAAATTGTGTATTTGTTATTTGGCTGCAATTTGCTATTAAAAACTTTAAGTCATCAATATCCGCGTCAACAGTGATAAAAATGATAAAATGTTGATTTCTTCTCATTCCCTCTTCAACAGCTTACTTTCCATGTGGTTCTGCTAAATAAACTTGTGAAAAATGTGTTGTTGTTTTTTTCAATGGGCTCAGCTACAACTCAATTTCATATTTTGTTGATTTTTCAGAAACATATTAGCTAAAATAGGTTTATGAAACTCATAGCTCAGAATTATGTTCAAAACCTATAACATTCCCTCCCCCAAAGTTAAATTCCTCTCTCAAAGAGAGGGAGGGTGTGCCACACCCCAGTTGGATGGGAATTCCAATCTGCCCCCCCTCCCCCATTTGTAAACCCCACATGGGTGCCCTTGGTTAGATATCCTCCTCAAAATGTCAACCAATACTACAGTTAAGTAAAGTTAAAATGTACCTTTTCAAGATATGAAACAAAACAGGGAATCGTAAGATATTTTAATATTTCATATAAATTATTATAATCCATGAAACAGCAAGGTAAAATGGTCGTCAGAACTATACACTCATCCAAAGTATTGTGCGTTGGCTATAAACGGCTATCTCCAAAGCCTTTGACCATAATGGAATTGAACATTCAAGATGCTCAAGATAAAGTTATTATTAAATTGGGTCTAATCTACTATTTTAAGAATATGGAATTTTAATCTGAATATTGTAAATATTATGAACAGATGAAATAGAATTATAATATAATAATGATGAATTTAATAGCCAAGCTATTATATTTGTTAAGTATGGTTATAACCGCATCTAAATATAATGTCCTTTAAATTGAAAAATGGCACCTGGACTCGGGAATCTAACCCGGGACTTAATAGTACGCCAGAGCTTTAGCCACTGAGATATCTAGGAGGCATCCTGTGCCCAGGGTATATTGGGTCTAAAAATGTTTCTGGATAGCTCGGTGCATACTAAGCTAAAGGTCCCGGGTTTGATGCACGTGCCCAGGTGTCATTTTTCAATGTAAAGACAATAATATAATAATATAAAACATAAATAATAGTATTTTTTTTTTCTATTTAGAAGGAACTTTTAGAAAATACGAAAAAAAAATGTTGCTGTTAATATTGATAATATTTTATTGTATTATTAATTTAATTTCATAGGGAATGCTAATACCACCGTGGGAGCCGTGAGTTCTTTCTAGGATATTAGGGTATGTTGTTGATTAATCTCAATTTAAAGTGCTCACGGAATATTCAAGGTTTTGATTATTAACAATAAAGGAAATACATACACTGACTTACAATTTAAACAGTCACTGAGTTAAATAATAAAAGTAAATGAATATGCAACAGAATCAAATCAAATAAGCAGCTACCTAATTGACAAAAATATAAACCACCTAATTAAACATTTAAATATGTTTCTTTTAATGTTTAGTCATTATAAAATTCACGATCGATGTCTACAGCACCTGTGTAATTCAAGTAAGTCCCCCAATTGTCACCAACACACTATTCCGCACAAATCACGCTGTACTGAGATCCATGAACATTGGACGCGCTGGTCCTCACCCGGACACACAGCCCCTCACCCGGACCCACCGGCCCTAACCAGGACACGCTGGTCCACTCAACAACATGAGCCTGAACTCTAACTGGGATACCTCTGTGGACCACCAGCCGTGTATATAGGGGCTGCAATCGAGAGTCTTGAAATCTCCATTTCCAAAATACTGAGTTCGAAGAAAATTAGCCTAGACTCTTCTGAAAGTGTAATTTTCCTTTCAATTAATCTCCCTCCATGTCCCTTCTAACCCCCCTGGAAGTAAGGCTGGCGTATATATCTGCTAAATAAGGGTAGGGAGAGAGAACATAAAGGACAAATAAATGGCAAATACATCAGATACATTGTCGGACCCTAAACTAGTTACAATATTATCAATACTTATAAAATAATACAAACTATATAGTAAAATTTTATCAATTTTAGCCGCAAAAAATTTTGTATTTTCTAAACGAACCTTCCCATGAAAATATTACTGTAACAATGGATTCCTATGCAATATCCGTAGAAAGGGTGGAGCTGTTTTGAGCATCCAGCAGATCCATCTCTAGGGAATAGATGAGGAGTTGGAGGGGGAGGAAAGGCAATGTCTAGGGCAGCGGTTCCGGAAGGGCGGTAAAAATGAGATGTACTAATTTTGTTTTAATGTTTTTATGTATTGATTTCCCATGAAGTAAGGAAGAAATTCATATCAAAAGAGTAAAGTCTTTAAAAAAATGCATTTGGAATAGCAATTTTAAGTTTTTTTTTAATATATCAAATACTTACCTACCTAATATTCTGATTTTGAGCTCAAAAATGTGAGCGAGGTTTTCATTAGAAGCTTTCATTTTGAATTCTATAAAAAATCTATTAAAATGTTGTCTTTATGAAACGATTGTATATAAAAATAATCCATGATAAAAACACGCAATTCAAGAAACGTGCTTTCCCTTAGTAAGATTCGGTTATTTTGGTTTTTAAAATGATTGATGTGGAATAACCGAATAAATCTATTATTTTTTATTAAAATTTCAAAATCTATTTATTTGAGAAAAACAAATGTTATCATGTTCTACAGTTATATATATATATATATATATATATAAAACAAAGTGACTTTGATTATTGAAAATTAACTATAATAAATTATAGCTAATAAAATCCTAAAACTCCACGATTTAAGCCCGCAAGCGAGCTATATCGACCGAGTGGCTGCCACCGTTAGCGATAATAGTGCCAACATTTGCGGATAGAGGGTGTCATGTGATCAACACAACGAACCCTCAGGTCGTTAATCTCTGTTGTTTAGATCGGAGCTGCTAATTGTTTCTTCAAGTAGCTCTTCATTTGTCCTAACGAGGATGAGTTTTACTCGATTTCGGACCCACTGCTTCACGGACAAATTATAGAAGCACCGGGGATCGAATCTGAGACCTCTGGATCTGTAGCCAGAAACCTTGAACACTAGACTACATAATTCATAAAACATTGTAATATTGGGATTTATAATTTTAAAATTAATTTTTGAGTTTAAAGAGTTAAAATTGCCCCATTTTTATTGTAAATTTTCATTCATTAAGAGGAGGGGATGGCATTTTCATGCTTTTTCTAGAGAAGCAACATGGAATTATTTGACCCTGGTTTTGTGTAATATTGTTATTGAACTCTCACCAGAAACAATTGACTTCTACTTACCACAGGTACGATATCCCGGCGTCTCTCCACTCACCGAAGACAAAAGAAACGTCAAAAATTCTAGGTTGCCATGGAAATCCGCTAGGAGGGAAAAAACAAGTTGATTGAATTTTTTTAATATTCTTAGTCACAAATTGAATTAATCCTGGAAGTTTTTAGCAATTTAGACACGTTAAAACTTTTTAACCGACCATTTCAAATTAAAAATTTAAAAAATATATACAACTATATTGGACCTATTTTATACCATTTTGCACCCAAGTATTGTGTGTTGGACCCCAACCTTAGAGATGGTACTATAATTATTATGTTTGTTTTGATTTAAATATAAAAAGGAACGTGGCATGGTTTGTTTAAAGGGTTTGGAGGCAGATTTTGTTCATAGTGCGTTTTAAACTGCTTTAGTATTGAGGTCAGCGCAGCCGGCGTGGGGATTGTAGGCTCGTCTCATGTTCGACCAATCCGTGAAGCGTGGTTGTCATAACAACCGATGCACGTTGCCAGATTTCTTGACATTCACTGAGTATGCTTGTATAGTAGTAACGCGCAAACTCACGCTATATGGCAACTGTGCTCCCCAGCCTACACACCACGCGGTTCCTAAAGCAGTTTAAATCGCATTATAAATTATACCTTCGAATTGTTCTTAACACCCATTAGGACACTCCCCTGATTCAGTGTCCGAATGGTTTGAACCAGTGGTATTCAACTAGGGGTACACGATGACATTTAGGGGTTACAAATTTAAAAAAAAGTACATGTAGGCTTATTAGAAATGAAAAAGACAGTTTCAACATTTTATAAAACCAAAACTATTTAAAATATTGATACTCACGATGCACCATTTTGTAGGGATACTTTGTATGTTTATTATAGCAACCTCATTGTGGCATATGACAATAATGAGGTGGTCGAATTCTTGCCAAACGCGCAAGGTAAGAATGTAGGGAACGCGAGTTTGAGGCAGTATTTATGGAACTAAATTTATAGCAAAACATTTTTTGGCCAAAATAAATAAAATATTTTAATGGAAATATATAATCTAATTTTCTTCAGATTGTGATATCAACATGATTATCTGTCATGATCATGGTGGCATTATATGAGAAACTTTTTAAATCAAGATAAAAAGTTGTCATCAAATTCCAGGACACCGTTGAGATACTCAATAAATGTTGAGGTCACCATATGAATAAAACTAAACTCTTTGTTTCTAATGAGAAAGTTTTTGATTTATTTTGACAAAAAAGTTTTGATATAAAAACTGCAAAAATACTAAGATTTATTTCATTCCCTACTTTCCCACCTTAAGGTGAAGCGACCTCTTTCGACATTGATTTCCGGAGCGCTACCAAACAGGTTTATTTTAATAAAACCTTATATATTCAGAATGTGAAAAAAAGAAAAAATTAAATAATATTTTAAAAGATGGGAGGAGAGGGATTATTTTTAACTATGATTGAAATTAGAGTAGGAATACACATACAGTATATTCTACCTAGATTAATTGAATTTATGATTTACTTTTTTTTTAAATCAAAGGCTACATTAAGGGGCTTTCATTATAAAATTGACGTATGATGCGTAAACAAACTAGCTTGTAACTATTAACTAAACATGTAGTTATGTTGTTTATCCTGAAGTTAAAGTTCGTTTTGAAGAGCAACTTCTATGTTAGCTCACCACAAGTTATGATGTCCTCGTCTTCCCCTCTAGGACAGTCGTTATAGCCGTTGCACATGGAGCGCTGTGGAATGCAGACTGACATGTTGGCACAAGGAAAGGTACCTGGACCACAAGGGGCTAAAACAGACACACATGTGGTAATAATATGTACAGATGGGAGATAGAAAAACTTTACTTTAGTTTTTCCGGAAAATTTTCACTCTTAGAAAATTCTTAGGATTTTATTTTTTAGTTCTTCAAATAAAATGAATCCCCCCATGAGATGTGCTGAATTTAATATTTTACACTTTAGTCTAATTAATTGGTTTCTAGTCTTTTGTAGGTTTTGAGCCCAGTATTTTTCTTTAAAACCATCGTGACACCTTGATAACCTCCGTGCGTTCAAGACCTAGTTTTTTTTAAACCATCAAAAATTTTTTAGCACCACGTCTCATTACCCTTTCTAGTTAAACGCTTATGCACTAATTACGAAAGTGTGTTGAATTTAGAGGATGCGTGTCTCATCTTCTTGAAGTAAAAGTGGAAAGCCATTTTGGAGTAACCACCCTCAGTACACTCAACCGGAATCTGCACTTCGATCTACCACTCTTTGGCAGCAAGGGTGCTTCCACATCACTATTCAACCACCTTAAATGAGTCAAAGTCTTTTCAAAGTGGGAATACACTTGCCGCATTGTGTCAGTCAGCCAATATCTGGGGATAAAAACACCTCTCCCAAGGCTCCTTTAAGTCACTATGGCTGTGTCCTTTGAGCGTAGCCACGCAAGTAAACGGGCGCGGTGGGCAATTTAGTGAGCGATGACCCCGTGGCTGCCATTAATCCCTGTCATCACCGGACAGCTATAAAAATTACCTTAGACAGTTACATCAGTGTGATGGTGGGGAGAGTTGGCTCCTCCTTCAGTGAGTGGTGGAAACTCACGTCAGGGATTTAAGACACAATCTAGGAGTCACCCTCTAGGAGAGCTTTGACTTAGTTTGCTTTACTGGGAGTCAATATATGACCTTAGGAATCATCCTGAAAGGGCTTTTGCCTAATTTTGGGCCCTATAAGAAGGTCAGGCGTCTAGCCTTATGAATCACCCTAAAATAGCTTTCAACCTAAGTGGCCGAGTGGGGACCTCATGGAATTGGCCTGATCTAATTTCCTGGAAGGTACTATCTACCAACCGCTTGGTGTGTAGTGAGTCTGGGGCCCCCTTCCCCTCCAGTAACTCCCACACAGACGATATCAAGAAATATCTAGCTAACCACCGAGTAAATCCTCCGTACGTTTCCCAGGGGCCATCACTATTTCTTCTTCAATCCATTCAATAATTTCCGAAACATAATAATTAATATTGACTCACACTTTTTGAAAACTTATCAACTATTAAACTTCATATTTTCATATCCAAGTCTTATCACCCAATTCTGATCCTTCATGAACATTCAAAATATGCCTAAAGTAGCCGTTTCATCTACTCAAAACATTGCTCGTGTCTGCCAGCAGCTTACCATTCTAATCTTTAACAAAATTTGCCATAGTCTATTAACTTTTCCTACACCCGTTGATAACCTAAATAAAGTTCCCTGATATATTATTATTCTTGCAAATTTTATCTCGATAACTTTACCCTTTAAATACTTTCTCCTTTTTTATTCTGAATAAATCACTAACCTTCCTTTTTGAATGCATATACGTTTTTAAGATCTTATTCACTATGATTTTCCAACCAATGTAATTTGGCTTCCGTTTCTCTGCTCTATTAATTTTGAAAATTTGTTGTCAAACTATGGCTTCTTCCTTCTCTTTTTTTTCAGAGACCTACGCTACTCTTTGTTACATTTCTAATATTATTCCTGACAATGTCCCTCTGTTTCTTTGGATACACGTTTTCCTCCTTACCCTGTGAGCAGTCTATGGAAGTAAACCAATTTAAAATTTCAACATTATGTATATTCCTACGTTCCCCATCCGTCAGATTCTTTACATCATATCTTTCTAACTTGTCCGACAGATTTCCCTTTTTTTTACCATCACATCTTACTACCCGTTCGGTTTATAATCCCATGTACTAATTACACTAATGAGCTAGGGATAGGGAGGGTTTAGTTTAGAGGAAGTGCATCTGCATTTGCGTGTAGGGAAAATGGAAATCGATTTAAGTAAAACAACCCTCGGTGCACCGACCAGGATCGAATCCTGGTCTCCTCGTCTTCGGCAGTCTATTCTATTGCCAGAGTAGCACCAAAGACCATGCGGCCACCAAAGCTTTTTGTTAATTCCTAAGTTTTGCTACTACAAAGTAGTGGTCTGGAACGCAATCTACGCCCCAGTATGACTTGACATACAGTAAGCTTGTATGACGTCTTTTATCGATCACCTAGGTGATTTATTTGAATTTTATCAATATTCTTTTATGATTGAAGACTAACTTGATTAGATTAAATACCGCTAGTAAACAAATTAGTGGAGGGGGGGAAAGAGGAAAGAACCAGTGAGCCACTTTGGGTTGGCCGTATAAAAGTATCTTTTTAACGACTCTTTGTGACGCAATTAGTCAGTATAATCTTCTCACGGGGGGGTGGGGGGGTGGGGTTGTAGCAGATGGGACTGCCGCGACAAGAAGTCGAGATAAACGTCCATTTTCAGCCTTCTTTTTCATAACATGTGATCAGAGCCGGCCTTAGGGTTTGCGGAAACTTGTGTGAAAACCTATCCCCTCCACCACCTGTTTTCCACAAGATAATAGAAGAAAAGTTCAAAAAGTACAGAATAATGTTGGTTATTCTGAAAAATTCAGCAAAGTGGATTGAATTTTTTTTCTATTTGTACTTCAATGGCGAATGTATTCTATCATCGGGTGTCAGCAAATTGTAGGGAGGGTGAGTAAGGCACGGTTGGGCATGCCTAAGCTAGACCGTTTTATAGGGGTTTGCGAGGTTTTGAAATTTTGAAGTTGAAGTCGAAGGCCAAAGCTCATTCGCTTCGATTCCAACATCCACAATAGCCCTCGCATCTTCGAAACATTTAGATGAAAGACGATAAATTCGATATAATATGAACATATTTTAAACATTCTATTATAATTCGGGCGCACATAGGATGAGACAAAACGCTTCGAAACACATTTGTGTGTAATTGTGTTTAATGGCGTTTCATTATAATTTGACTACATGTTTCAAATAGTCACTGCACACTGGTTCACATAAGTTGGAACAAAAGTGATGACACACGACGACACGTACAATTTGCTTCGACTCAATTTTTAAGTGAACTAATTTGGTCAACTTCATTGAAATGTGTTATTATTTACGTTGATATACTCCTTCAGTACTTCCCAAATTGCTCGAAATACATCAGTCAAAAACGTACAGTTAGTACATCTCGGTACTCTATAATATAAAGCTTATAATGTTCCAAAACTATCACCTGTCGCAAGATATCTTAAAGTGATTTGCAGCTTTAACTTTGCTGGAAGTGCTTCCCTCATAGTATTTTTTTTTTCTGAATTTTTGACTTCATTTTCTCATGAAATTCTTCAAATTGTTCTTTAGATATACGTAAATTGTTTATGTAGGCTTCGGGATCTTCCACTGCTAATTCCAACAATAAACCTTATGATGCCCCTTTGTTGTTTCGATGCATCACCCAAGTTCTAGTCCACCAATGTCGACATCTTTTCTGTTGTTTTTCCTTTAGATTGTTTTTTTAATTTCCTGACACATTTCCATTAAATGTTCACAAATTATTTCAACGCAGGCACGTACAATTTGCTTCAATTCCATTTTCAAACAAATTAATTTGGTCAGTTTCATTGAAATGTGTGAATATTGGCCTTTCAATTTCATCGTTTCACTTTGGTTGAGTCAACTGCGTTGTACAACCAAAGTGGTCCGTGTATTTTCTCCAAACACGTTGAAACAAAGCAGCTGTCTTCCCTACTACCATGTTTCATCCAGTTTTCACTTATTTCGTGAAAAATACGTCACATCGCAGACGCAAAGCCGGTCACCTTGTGCAAGTGACGCTAGTCTCCTTCAAAATGTTGAACTGTAGTGATCGTCCTTGTTTTGTTTGTGCTTTGTTACTTTAATAAACTTATTTGAGTGAAGTTAGAAAATTTGTCAGGGAGCTTCCTCAGTTCCTTTATGTACTTTTTCAAGTTCTTTCTCGGTTCTTTTTTACTTTCTCTTTATCTTACAGGTAGAGAAAGTATGGTGATCGTCAAAAAAATCGAACTCGAGATTTTGATGAATCTTAACGTTTCATGACTCCCTGAATCCGAAAACGTGGTTTTTGAATTTCCATCTGTCTGTCTGTCTGTACCTCCAACTAGAGCCTAAACTATTTTACCGATTGAGCTAAAACTTGATATCTAGGGTTTTCATAGGATTCCCCCGAGGGGTTTTTGGAATTGGATATCTACCCCTAAAATTAAGGGTGTTTTACTGAAGGGCAAAAAGAGAAAAAGTCGATTTTCTCAAAATCGGCTTTAACGATTTTGATTAAATTTCATTTATAAACATTAATAAATATTCCAAACAAAATGACTACTCTCAATATTTCGGCAAAATGGCTTTAAGGGCTCCGGACTGATGCGTTAATTAGCTCCGAAAATATTTGAGATATGAAATTACTTAGCATTACAAATATGTATATATATTTATAATACAAATATTTTATTCGAAACATATTTTTATAAAATCAATAATTTTCAATCTATACGCAATTATATATATATATTTTTAACTTTTTGGACATTAAAGCTTAAGTATTGCGACCGTAAAAAAAACTAACCTGAAATGTTAATGGATGTCGACGTCTCATGACTCCCCGAACCCTAAAAAATAGTCTTTGCAATGCCGTCTGTCTGTGTGTCTATTAAAACTTAAAATTACGGGTAGTTTACTGAAGGGCAAAAAGAGATAAAGTCGATTTTCTCAAAATCGGCTCTAACGATTTTGATTAAATTTCATTTATAAACATTAATGAATATTCCAAACAAAATGGCTACCCTCAATATTTCGGCAAAATGGATTTAAGGGCTCCGGTCTGATGCGTTAATTAACATTTTTTATAATAGCTCCGAAACTATTTGAGATATGAAATTACTTAGCATTACAAATATGTATATATATTTATAATACAACTATTTTATTCGAAACATATTTTTATAAAATCAATAACTTTCAATCTATACGCAATTATATGAATTTTTAAACTTTTTGGACATTAAAGTTTTAAGTATTGCGACCGTAAAAAAAACTAACCTGAAATTTTGATGGATATCGAGGTTTCATGACCCCCCGAACCCTAAAAAATAGTCTTTGCAATGCCGTCTGTCTGTGTGTCTATTAAAACTTAAAATTAAGGGTAGTTTACTGAAGGGCGAAAAGAGAAAAATTTGGTTTTCTCAAAATCTGCTCAAACGATTTTGATTAAAATTCGTATCTACGCGTTGATTAAGATTATAAATAAACTGGCTATTTTCATTTTCCTATGAAAATGATTTTTAGGCTACTTTACAGAAGCGTTAATTTCCGTATCTCCACAACTATTTGAGAAACTAAACCAAATATCATTGCAAAATTGTGAGACTATTAGAAATAAAAAAACTTTTATTTGACATATATTTTTATAAACGCAATAGTTTCTGAGATATTTGCAAATATATTAATACAATTTTGTGAGCTTTAGTTGTAAATATATACTACTTAAGTTTTAACGCAATAATTCTCCAATGCCATAGAGTAATTAAATATAAGTAAGTATCTAAAAATAGTATGTTATTTTTCCTTAAAACTCTTAGGAGAAATGTTTGCATAGCAATGATATATCTCCATTTTAGACTCAATAGTCAATATTTACATTTTTTATTGGTCAAAATGTATAAATGAATAATTAAATATCAATGCGATGACTTGAAGATGTGCAACACCTTATAAAATGTTAAAATTTTAACCAGAAATCGAAATTTTAATACGAAGTGTTGACCCTTGTGGAAGACATTAAACTGTTTGAAATGCTCTTAGGTGGACAAAGATGCGCCTCTTTTCTCATTGATTATATATCATTGTATATTATTTTATGCGTGTTCTTATGTGGATTGGTGATGATACAATGTACATTATTTCGTTCAGAAATCTTACGAGTTTATAGAAAGAGAGAGAAAGTCTGTGCGGTGCGCCGTACCATTTATTTATTGATAGGATGCACCCAGTATCTCCTTGATGATATGAATTACTATTTCAACATATAATATATATACATTTTAACACCGGGTCTTACTACCCATTCGGGCTATATGCCTATGTGCTAATTACGCTTACGAGTTAAGGATGAGAAAGGATGAATTCATAGGAAGAGTACGCGCATTTATGTGGGGAGAGGGTGGGAAACCATTTAATAAAACCTCCCTTGGAACACCCGACCAGGATTCGAACCTCAATATTCCCGTCATCAGCAGTATAATATATTGCGGGAGTCACGCGTTAGATCACGCGGCCACAGAATCGAGTATAATAATATTCAGAACTAAACATTATTTTAACACCAACTAGCAATTAAATAACATCTATAATTTAAACCAAAAATAAATTCAGATATGTCAGTATAAAATAATATAATGAGCTTTTGTCCTATCCCCTTTACCTAGACGCACTTATTGGATCATTTAAAAACTAAGAGCAGTGTTTTGTGAAAACCAAATAATTCATCTTTGACTTCAGCCTCGATTTATCTTCACATGTTCCAAGCTTCATTTCGACTTCAAATCTTATTTAAAAAGTGATTTTCCCAAACCCCTACTGTTTTGTTGATAACAGATGGATAGGTTTGTCGTCACTTCATCCCTCCTCCTTTCCTGTTTTCTAAGAATCTGTCTCCAGTCTCTGTGCAATCACTCTGTAATCACCTTGATTGCAGAAGCATTCATCCGGGACAGCCGTGGGGTAGTCGTGTCGGTAATGCATCCACTTATCCCCCAGAGTGCTGAAGAAGACACCTCTGAGACCTTACCAGTCAATCACGAGATTGAGCTCACAGAGATGATGAAAATAGTTGAGAAAGAAAGAGTAACTCCACAGGTTGTCTTCTTTTCCTTTTTTTTCTCCACGAGGCTTTTTATAGAATTAAAAATGTATCTATATAAGTGAGAGTATACCTAAGACAGTCGTTGAGATCAAGGTGTGAGTGTAGGCACCATAAGGTAAGGGTAGTATTTTTGAAGTTTTTATATCAAAACATTTTTTTGATCAAAATAGATGAAACATTGCTCCAGTAGAAACATAGTGTAATTCTCTTCATATGGTGTTATCAAAAGTTTTTTTGAATATTTTTCAAGGGTGTCCTGGAATTTCGTGATAACTTTTTATCTTAATTTAAAAATTTTGTAATCTAATGCCACTATGCTAATGACAGATATTCAACGGTTGATATCACCACACGGAGGAAATTAATCTATATGTTTCTACTGGAACAATATTTTCTTTATTTTGGTCAATAAAGAATGTTTTTATAAAAATAAACTGTAAACACATTTCCCCTCGAGTTGCCTACACTCCCACCTTACCACACAGTAGAAAGTAAACATCGCACTAGCGGCGTTTTCACGAACATTCACTAGTTTTTGGGGCCATTATCTATGCGATATAAATATTCCTCCCAGGCTTTTCTCAAAAATAATAAACAAATAACTGCCATCCTTTAGATCATAAATTATATTCCCAAATTTTAATGAACCCTTGACCCACTCCGTGGCTGCATGGTTTATGACGCTACTCTTGCAGTAGACTAGACTGCCGATGACGGAGAGATCAAGGTTCTAATCTCGGTCGGGTGTACTGAGGGTGGTTTTTTAAAAGTTGCTTGGACCTAACGGAAGTAGGTATTTCTTTTGACCTAAGGTTGACATAAAAAAATTACTGAGATACTAAAGGCGCCATGAACCGAGAAAGTTTGGGAATCTCTACTATAGGGAGAGTGTTAATACTTTTCACCTTCAATTTGTCGTAGACAATATTATGAAATTAAAATAAAAAAATCTTCTTAAATAACACGGACTATCTAGACATCTGCAAGGCATCTAAATGCTCTAGTAGACGGCCTTCTTTAAGGTCTCCACATTACAACGCGGGACCGCAGCACACACATCACATATCACATAGCAACCTTTGTCACCACCGAGACCCTTGGGTATTATGCTGGTCTCTAAGTTCACGACAATATTCCATTTTTGTTGCTGCAGCGGATATGGGGGGGGGGGGAAATATCCGACCCATCCAAACCAATTCCCAAGAGATAAAAAAAATCCTTCCACATCATATTCCCATCCCAAGAAAAGTAAATCCCACCCCAACCTTACAACCCAAGCGCATTACACGCCATCACCCACAAATTGTATTCACATCTTAGCTCATACCCTCCTCATGCCAAGGGGAAAAAAATACTACCACCATCTGAGAACACTTTATGAACATCTACAATCATCAAATTCCACTTCAAAGGGTAATATACCAACAATACACTTGTAACTCGCTTACAGCCTTATTTCATTGGATATACCTGATGAGATGAAACTATTCATATCACGAGAATAAGGGCTAGTAAGCACTTGGATACTTTGTTTCGAAACATTGTATGCATACAGTTTCGATACTTTTCATGAAGAGACCAAAGCAGTATATATATATATATATATATACACATATATATATACATATATATATTTATATATATACACTTCGTTTGACATAACTTAAAAAACTAAATAAAGTGTGATTATGTATTGAAACACCCAATATTATATGAACGCTATGCACTGTATATATATATACTGTATGTATATATATATATTCAGTGCATAGCGTTCATATAATATTGGGTGTTTCAATACATAATTACACTTTATTTAGTTTTTTAAGTTATGCCAAACGAAGTTGTAGTGACTGTTTGAGCGTTTAATACGTTAATTATTTCTAAAATATTACATAAAAATAATAAAACGTTGGGGGTGAAGACAAATAAACTGATCATGCTAATAGCCTTTTAAATGGTCTAAGATGGAAAGGTGTTCATAAAGTTCATAAGACAGATTTTGAAGCATTGCTAAGTATGATATGAGGTAAAATATCAACTAGAAACACAAAATTTACTATAGCAATTAATTTCAATCAAATTAGCTGTAATACTACGATTTATATCCACTGGAAATTCCTACACAAGCATGATGTAAAAATTCACAAACAAGCAATCTATGAATTCGTTCCAGAAGTCTGTGAAGCCATAATAACCGAACTGGAATCACACGTCAATGTAATAAAACAAAAACACAAATTCAGACTAAATAATTTTTATTATATGACAATTATTGTGATTCTTGTTGTTACGTTAGTAAAACGCCAACCTGTCTAATGGTTAACAAAAAATAAAAAAGTAAAAAGAAGTTAAAATAAAAACCTTTTCATAATTTTTTACTTCAAATAATTGCATTAATAAAAAATTACATATTGACTAGAAGGCAATTAATCATCAATTGTAAAGTAATTTCTTTATTTGTATATGAAGGTCTTGAGGTTGACGAGGGTTGATAAGGGGAATTTTCAGTTGAACAACTTTTGGCCCTTTGTGGACGATCAGGGAAATTTAAAAGTGAGTCTACTGCTAGAAAAATAAGTGCTATTATGCTACGCGCATAAACTGACATCAGCTAACACACTCGCTTTCGTGGCCAGCCTTTAGATGATCGTAATGGCTTCGAAAATTAAATGAGGTCAACACGGAATGAATGTTTATTTGTCCAATCTATAGTTTTGTAGTGATCGTATAGTGGCTGCGTTGCTGGTTAAAATAATATGACTTCATTTATTTAAATTCTTATTTATTATTCACTTGCACCAATTCTTTATATAGTGTGTTAGATTAACTAACGAAATCATATATTTAAATTACTATTTATTATATTGGTTGGCTTATAATAATATTTCACTTGATACACGTCACGCGTCATGGTTAGTGTGAGAGTGGCCGTCGACAGATTTAAGATCAATTCACAATATTAATTGATTTGTACACGATGTAATCTAATTAATTTTGACTATCACGCCTGTTTTTCTATTCTACTACCTCGACCGGCAGCGAATACCCGCGCGGTTAACGCGAGGTTTTGATCAAAGATTCACAAACTTGACTCCCAAGAGTTGACCCGGGAGCGTCCTTGACGCAAGCCCGGCGAGACGGGAGTAACCAGTCTCCTAATAGAATCAACTGATATTTTTACTAAATATCAGGAAAACACTCCCATTGGTCCTCCAGATCCAACATGGACGAACATAACTGTCCCCGGGACCTTTAGCGCGGTCTAAAACAAGGGACGAAAGCCACCCCCCTTAATAGCTTTTAGGAAGATATTGTTGTTTGGCAGCGACTCTCACAATATTCTTTAATATCTGGCTAGCAGGTTATTAACCTTGCAATACCCCGTTACTGCCTACAAGTTTACTAAAAACATCTTATTTTCTAAAATAATTGCAGCAATTAGACGGTTTAGGACATAGCTTATCAACAGAACTATGTGAACTTGATGGATGGGAAGAAAAACCTGTACTACTGTCTGGAGTTTAGGTTCCAATCTCCAAATTAAACTAAATATGGTCAATGTGATGTTGTTCCACAGTTACTGGATACTTAGACGTTCACTCACGTAATTTTTTTCGCGATATGTTCGCCATAAACTGTAAAGCTGTCACGTTTCCAACTGCGTTTGTGAGCGTTTTACTCCATTCTACGGTATTGTGGACAACTGTGTCATATTTTTTTTATTATTTGGAAGTCTTTCAATGATTGATGGCCGATAAGTGACTTCGTTATTTCTTTCTTGCTTAAATTTTCAATTGGTTCTGACTGTTTAGTCTGGTGATTGGTTATCGTCCTCCTTATTGTAGAATTGAAAAAAGAAATGTGTGGAAAGTGTGTGAAGAAATTAAAATAATATGTAAATAGAGTTCATTTTTTAATAATATACAAAATTGTGTAATATAAATTACACACTGATTAAAATCATTTTTTACATTCTCTGCTTCAGATGCCAACGCCAAGTGTTTCCAATGATTTTTTGAGCCGGTGGAACTTCCCTTACTGTTTAGGAAGTATAGATGGCAGACATAATGCAATAAATGCTCCTCATAATAGTGGAAGCATGTTTTTCAATTATTATAAAGGCACACACAGCATAGTACCTCTCACAGTTGATGATGCAAATTACAAAGTGATTTACGCAAATGTGGGTTTCCAGGGCCGAATTTCTAGAGGAGTTTTCAAATATATTACTTTGTGCCAGAAAATGGAAAGCGGAAAACTGGATTTTCCAGCTCCACAAGCATTACCCGGGAAAACAGCGAGGCTGATATTTATTTTTGTAGCAGATGTTACATTCGCTCTATCTCTAAACATTATGAAACCCTATCCAGGACACAAGTCTGGTAGCTCGTCTCCTGAACAAATATTTAACTACCAGTTAAGTATAGCAAGGACAATAATAGAAACTGTATTCGGTATCTTAAATGCTAGGCTTAGAATTCTTTTGAAAAGTATTAATTTAATTCCCGATAAAGTAGAATCGGTGGAACTAGCCTGCAAATATTTGCCTATTATTTTGCGTAGCGATGTAACATCAAGAAGAATAACTCTCCGATAAATACATTTGACTCGGAATATAAACAGTAACTGGAGATCAGATTTATATGATACAAGTTCATTATTTAGTTTGCAAACTGTACTCAGAAAACCTTCATTGAAAGCGCAAACAATTCTTAATGAATTCCGTGATTGTTGTATGTCTATTGAAAGAGCAGTTTCTTGAAAATATAGCCTTGCATAGGTTTAAAATTTCCACTTATTTTAAAAATTAAATTTAGATCATTTAGAATACGTATTTAATACTTAAATTTTGTAATACCTGAAATAATATGACTTATTAATAAAACACGATTCACCTATTTCAATCTGTGTTTCGGTTCTGTCGATGTTTCTTCTTCCTCTTGGTACATTGCTTCGTAAAAGGAATAATAGTGGCTCGTAACCAAACCAGTTGCACTTCTTTGGCAAACTGCCACTTGTTTTAGAGTAGGACCATTTTTGTGATCACGACTAAATTACCATTTTAAAATGTTAGTTTTTTTTTTTCGACTTCATAACTATAAGCGTTGTACATTTTAGATAAAATTTAAACGTCATCTTTCTTTTTGTTTTCATAATCAGTTGCTATTATATCTCACAAGCATGTTTGGGATTGGAAGTCTTCTTTCTATAAGTTTTGAAGTAATTTCGGTTGATCACATTTTTAAAGAAAAACTTTTTTAAACAAAGAAAACTTTATAAACTACAAAATAGTATAAAGTAAAAAGCGGACACAAGCGGACAAAAACAAGCAAACTACGAAGTAACAAGACACAACCCAGCTTATTTACTTCACAAACCAGATTGAGGCAGTTTTTAATACTTAGCACCGCGTCTTACTACCCGTTCGGGCTATACGCTTAAGTACTAATTACACTAATGGATTAGGAATTGGGAGGGTTGAATTTAGAGGAAGTGAACCCGCATTTGCGTGGAGGGAGAGTGGAAAATCATTTAGGAAAAACCACCCCCAGTTCACCCGACCGAGATTCGAACCTCGATCTCCCCATCCTCGGCGGTTGAGCTCAACACGACTAGCGCGTTAGCCAACTACGCCACCGAGGCGGGTGATTGAGGCAGTTAAATGTATTCATACATTGTCTAGACACGTACTCACTGCTGTAGAATTCTAATTAATTTTATACTTTTCATGATGTTTCTCATCGAAATGGGGAAACCAGATACACGTATTTTTGTATCAATTTTGTATATAAGCTGATAAATACAGTATTGATATAAAGTTTTATACAGCTAAAATACAGTTTTTTTTTATACAACGATGTACTATGTTTCGATACAATCTATCTAAGTACGTACTAGTTTTTTTTAAGACATTAAATAACTCCTTACGTCGCAAGTCTGACACCTTATATAGGTCAAAGACTTTTCAAAGTGGAAACTCACCTTCCATATCAGGGTTCGACAACCACTTCTCCGAGGAACTAACACCTCTAGCGAGGCTCCTCCAGCCCATCAAGGTTTTGTCCTTAGACCGTAGCCACGCACATTAAATGCGCAGCGGGCAGTTTAGGGACCGACGACCCCATGTCTGCCGTCAAACCTGTCATCATCGCACAACTGGAGCTCCCATCCCCTCACCTTGGCCAGCTTTCTCTTGGCAGAAGGATTTGGCTCCTCCTTCCGTGAGTGCTGGACTCTCACGTAGGGGCGTTAACCCTTCGGATGAGGTCAGACGCCTAGTCTCAGGAATCACTCATAAGAGCTTTCAGTCTGAGTATCACAGCGGGGAACTCATGGAGGTGGACTGACCTGCCTCACTCCCACACAGATACCTCAACAGAGATTTAGCCACCCTTCGGGCAAAACCCTCCGGATGTTGCCCGGGGTCTGCCACGAGGAGGCACTCAGTTAGGATTACCAGACAAGGAACATCACCCAAAGAGTTATGACAGTGACTTTTTTCACTCAACCTAACTCAGCATTGACATAGTGTGTGTCATTTTGCTGCCCTCTCCCCCTTGTTGATGAATATTATGAAGTTTAACTGACTATGTAACTACAAAATACATTGTATTTATGTATGTTACAGGCATAATCATTTTAATCGATACGTTATAACAGGTTTTAAGTTAAAAGCACGTGTAATTGGTTTAATTGACATTTATTGAACTAAAATTTAAATTTTAATCACCTTAAAAATATGTTTTGAAGATTATTTATACGTTCCTTTAAAATTTTAAGGGACGTATAAATAATCTTCAAAACATTTTTTTTTTTTTTTTAAAATGTGTCTACACGAAGTCAGTAGATCAGGTGTTCCCACATAGGAAGGTGAGTTATTTTGAAATGGGGTTTAGTAGAAAAGGTTGACAGTATTTTATTCTACCATTAAAACCAATTTTTATACTTTTTCCGATTTTATAGAGCATTTTTTTTATTACTAGTAGCGTGTGTATTGCATACTAATGAGCAGGGTCTGGATTTTTATGACATGCAATTATTTTTTTCGTCTCATACACTGCTAATACATAAACATTGTTCATGATTCCCTTGTTGTAAAAATGTATATTTTATAGGTCTTTATTTGTCTAATTTTGTCATGTTGGGATTTAAGGTAATATTTTTTTGGTTTACGTCATTTTTGAGTCATTAAAGTTGTTTTATATTAATTTTAAGGCATTCATAATGAATAAGTATAATTTTAAATACAATCAATATTTTATAAATGCTCAAATATAGATGTTTTTTAACACACAACTGTCGGAATTAGAAGATAATGTAAGTAATTAACTATGTATCTTCTTTGCTTGTGTGGTTAAAAAAATACAAATTCCTGGTGAGAGACTGCAACTAGGCTGGAGAGGTCTGCGTTGTGGATGGGAGGGGGGGGGGCAGTAGATATTATTTCTTAAGCAAATATTTTAAAATCGAGGTTATATTTAGCAGAATGCAAGAGTCGGTTTGGTTGTTAAAGACTTTTCATTGCAATTTACATTTGTAAATTTCTTTTTTCATTTAACCATGTGCATTTATAACGAACTTTTTTTTTTCAGATGTTTAGGTTTTTTTTTAATTTTGAAGTGATTTTTTAGAATTTTTATAGAATTTTATAGGTCTTTTTATCATTTTTAGATTATCAAAATACGGCCCCTGCTGATGACCGTCCCTGGAAGATATACATTGTGTTATGAGGATGTGTGTGTCGGGGGGGGGGGGGGGGGGTTTGAGAATGATATACGTAGGATCAGTTTTAGTGAGAATGGGATTGCATTACAGAAAATGGCACGGTAGCCATAATTTGTGGTTCGATAGGGAAACCATTTATGCCTCGGTGGACTAATGAGGTCTTTGAATTGTTTGACGTATAAAGTTTGCAGCACTGTACCTGTCTCTATCACCTTCCTCATAATTTTATAAAGCTTCTCTTTCTATCACCTATAGTTGGATCATGGCAACGTTGGTCTTTTCTGTAAATTTCAAAGTTACTAAAAATACACAGATCGCAAAATTAAATGTATGAAACCAGCTTCGGTGGCAGATTGGTTTAAGAAGGCGTCACTATCACAATAAACTGGACTTTCAATGACGGAGAGATCGTGGTTTGAATCTCAGTTGGATGGACTGAGGGTATTTTATTCCTGAATTGTTTTCCACTCTTTCTCTCTGTACGCAAATGCGGATACTATTCCTCTAAATTAAACCTTACTTATCCCTGAAACATTAATTCAATTAGTAAATGTGTGTCCGTCCCGAACTGGTAGTAAAACTTGGTACCAAAAAATGTGTTGTCACTTTGACATCATGTACTGATAGAGTCAGTCTGCTTAGAAAGTACACGTTAATTATCCCAAATTAAATAATTAAGACCCAATTTGGTGGCCAAATGTTTTAAGGAGTCACTTTAACAGTAGACTTGCCTGCCGATGATGCGGAGCTAAGGGCTTGAATTCCAGTTGGGTGTACAGAGGGTGGTTTTCCCTAAATTACCTTCCACTCTTTCTCTACGCAAATGCGGTTTCACTTCCTCTAAATTGAAACTTACTAATTCCTAACACATTAGCATACAACCCGAAGGAGTAGTAAGATGCGGTGCTAAAATACACGTATATAAATACAGGCCTACACACACACACACACACACACACACACACACACACACACACACACACACACACACATATATATATATATATATATATATATATATATACACATACACATACACATACACACTCTCCAGGCGGTTGATGTGTATGGAACTCTTTTGAGTTATTTTTCAAATGTTGGTAAAGGTTGCGAGATTACTGTGGCTGGACTATACCCAAGACCACCAGTTGTTCTCTAAGGACAAAACTGGACCGAAACAAATATATTATTGGGACAGACGCCATTAGGATCCTCCGGAGCTGCTGATCTGGTCATTCCCTATTCCTTAGTGTGGATAGGCATTTTATTGCTGATCATGTATGTTTTATTTTACTTCATAATCTACAATTATTTTTTTAAATTTGTTATTCTAGATCTTGAATCTGGTCCCCTAGAAGTCCCGGGCCCGGTACCATGGTACCAATAGTCTCTACCTCGTGGTTTCGTGGCATTGGACAGCAATGATACTGAAGCTATTAATATATGGATTTCGATAAAGTAGAATGTGAATATCTATTTAATTGCATCAAATGAAAATCAAAATGATGGATTTAGACTTCTAGATGTAGATAATCAAACAGTCTCACCCTCAAATATAGATATATATTCGAATGGTGTTTACAGCAGCAGACGTTTTACACTCCTGGGCCCTACCGTCTCTGGGTATTAAAGTAGACGTAACACCAGGTCGATTAAATCCAACTAGAACTAGAACTAACCCAACTGGATTATCATTAGGACAGTGCTCAGAAATCTGTTGTATAAACCATACATTTATTCCAATTAAAGTAGAAAGTGTTCCTTTTATCATACTATACCTATAAAGTTGGTGAAAGAGTCAGTATTCTCATTTGTTCTCGCTTCAAATGCAACTACCCTCTCTCTCTCTCGCTTCTATTTACAAGTATTGGCGCGAGAAAGACTAAAATTACAACTTAACTGGCCCAGAAATAACAGGAAATCACCGCTCTAATTAACGGGCTATCTGAAGTGTGTGTTTTGACCATACTTTCACGGTTGGAATAACATATTCTCTATTTTATTTTAAATATCCTTAATATGGTGTGTAAGCTCATCGAAACTAGTGGAGTTGTCTCTTAGATAATTAACCAGCAAATAAAATCAAGAAGAACGGGATTCATGTTTGATATGAAATATATTATATGTATTTCTCTTAAGTTTTAATTATCAAATTGAAATTTAAAATATATTCAATTGTTAACATATTTTAACCACAATAACCACAAAGGATGGAAGGAAACGTTAGTTAAAGTAATTTGTAGTTTTTATGATAAAAATCTTTTTTAATTAAAATAAATAAAATATTTCTTTAGAATATAGCCTACACTTAGTTTAATTTTCTACATATTCTATAAATATAAACCGTTCTTGAATATTTGTCATGAGCATAGTGGTCTTTGACAAGAAATTTTCCAAGTTAAGAGAAAAGGCTACGTTAAAGAACTAAAAATCCCTTGACAGATATTCAAAAACAGTTGACATTTCTATGTGTGGAGAATTGAACCAAGGGTCTTCACTT
This sequence comes from Timema podura, assembly GCA_033556935.1. NCBI lineage: Eukaryota > Metazoa > Arthropoda > Insecta > Phasmatodea > Timematidae > Timema > Timema podura. Next base: position 40,970,405 of record JAVRXN010000004.1, on the reverse strand, counting down.
GCGTTCCCTTCTTCCTACCCTAAACACTCATTAAAAATAATGTTAACGCTATTATATTTAGTGTTTATTGTTTTAAATATAAATTGTATTGTGTCAAATCATATCTCAAATCTATCTATATTGATAAAATGAAGAGTTTGTGTATTTGTCTGTCTGACATGAGCATTGCGCGATATCTATCACTCGCAGAGGTCTGAATTTGTAAAAACGAGTAGCCCCTGTACACCTTGAGGCCGGAATTTTAAAGTTTGGACTTGATTTCTTTTAATCGATTAAAAACTGGCTCGGAAAAAATAAAATGAAGATTTTTTTTCTATCAATTTGAAGCAAATAAAATTATTGCCAGGGGTAGCCCCGCAATGGATTGCGTGGCTCCCGCTGGCAACGGCGCGCCGGGTACTTCTGTATTAAATATAGCCTCGATTCGCTTGTTACTACTATTAATAAGATATTTTGTAAATATCTGACTGTTTGTTGCGGTGCAACCGATTTGTTAAGTATTATTATTATTATTATTATTATTATTATTAGCACCGCGTCTTACTACCCGTTCGGGTTATACGCACTTACGCTAATGTGTAATGGTAGGGTGATTGTGAGATGAAATGGAGGACCTACAGTTTAACGTGGAATCCGAACCACGGTGGAGGCCTGGCATTCCTCACATTCACAAGTTGTGATTAATACACGTCTTGTCAGAGGTGAAGGAAGGGTTTGGTAATCAGATAAATCTGTGCCGGGACCGATTTGTTAAGTAACAAGATACGTTAAGTAATAACTCATTTATAATACTATAGTTTCTTATCCAATATTATTACGTGGTTTTCCTATATCCTTGATTCCAATTAACTGTTTTTCGTTTTTCTTTTCCAAATTATTTTTTTTAACCTGAAAAATTAACATTTTAAAAAGATTTTTTGCTTTCTCATATCAAGAGAAGGTATTTTAATCGTGAGAATTTCCGACTTCGAAATTATGATGAAACTACATGATTTATATGTGTTTGAACCCCTCAAAGAATTGATTTTACAATTCTGTCCCTCCCATGTATGTCTGTCTGTCTGTCTGTCCATGGCCACAGATCGATAGATTTTTTTCATATTTAATATAGGGCAATACCTAAGGATTATTTTCTTTAAGTTTTTTCAATACCCCTCAAATTAAGAGTAGTTTACTAATGAGTGATTTTCTAAAACTCAAAATATTTTGAAAATATTTCAAAACATTTTGTTCAAACTGTTTATCTAAGAGTGTTCGACTTAACAAATAAAACTGTATACTTTTTGTAGGAGGGGAGGGGGAGGAGTGGGGGATAAATTTGTTTAATGGTAGTTGACAGATGACAAGATATTTTAGTCATTAGCGATTAGGTTCAAAATGGATATCTATTAAATTTTTTACATTATATATATATATAATGTATAAAAATATATATGTATATATTTGTTTTTCTAAAAAATAATTTCATAGTAGTCTATAGTAATCACTGATTTTTGTAAAATTTGAATTAAAAACAAAATAGCTTTGTCGATTTAGTTCAAAATTAGTATCGGGCTATAATTTTACACGATCAATAATATCATATGTTAATTTTTCTAAAAAAAAAATTTAAGGATTGTTTACTTATGAAAGATTATATATAAAATTTGACAAATTTTCGAAATGGCCTTGAATATTTAGCTGAAAATGGATACCTGGAAATCATTTTTCATGATAAATAAGACGTTTGTACAGTATGAAAACAAGTTAAGGGTAGTTTATTACAAATAACTCTTTTTGAAAATATGAGATTTGTTTAAAATATTTTAACAATTTATTTTAAAATGTATAGGCTATATAAAGAGTGTTTATTGTGATTAACAAGATAAAGTGTTTGTTTTTATGAGTGTACCAAAAAACTCGTTTTTAAATATTTTCTTCCAAGTTTTAAAATAAACAATATGAGAAAGTCTTTGCGATTGTATCGTATCATTTAATTTATCAGCTACTTCATTAAAACTTACAGATAATAAAATTAAAACTATATGGAGGAATTGTTAATTTATTGGCATAAATCTACTCTGGCCTTAATAATATTCATTGTAGATGGATTTGAATAGTTTCAACGGTCGTATATTGTCACCCATTATAACACTTCATTAGATAATTATGTATTGATTCCCATGTAACTACTTTATCAAGCATGAATCGAAATTAATTGAACTAATTAATTATATATGATTCGACATTCATTCGATTACTTCATCAGATATGTATCGACAGTCGACACCAATTCGAGTCTTTGAAGTATTCCATTGTATCCGTCTCGTTTTACTACCAATTCTGGTTAAACGTATACGTAATAATTACATTTAAAGTGTTAGGAATGAGGAAGGTTGGATTTAGAGAAAGTGTGTTCGAATTTTCGTGGAGGGGGTTTGAAACACTATTTAGAAAAAACCACCCTCAGTACACGTGACTGGGGTTTGAACCTTAATCTGTCCGTCATCAGCAGTCTATTCTAGTCTACTGTGGAGCTGGTCACCCCCCCCCCCCCCCCCCCCAAATGTAAACAAATCATGTATGGGCCTATCAAAACGGAACAAACTAATTTTTTTTTCGGAACAATCCAATACAAACGAATCATAATCACAAAAACTTTTTAAAAGTGTGTGTGTGTGGGTGGGTTTGGGGTGGGGGGCACAACTTCACGGACGTAGTTGAAGGTGACATTCTGACATGGTCGGTTATTTAGTGGCGTCCGACGGTGACTAAGGTTGTAATGGGATGAAATGTTCGATTTTTTTTATGAAGGTCAAGGAAATGAGCTTGACATTAATACCACGTGCCCGACCGGTTCGGGTTGTGTCGATCCAAACCACCGAACCACCAAACCATCATCGTATCGAGAAGCATTCATGTTGGCGTGGCCCATGCCTTCGTCGACGGAACAAAAATAGCTGGTAGTAACGAGGATGCGCTCGAAAGCTCCTACAGTCATCAACACGTTCGTACTTTATGTTGAGACCGATATATCAGTCGTCATAGGAGTCAGTAAAGTAAAGGCGCTAGAACAGTCGAGCAGAAATTCGTAAACGCCAGAAACTAAGTTTTTTTAAAAAAGTATATGAAATATTTAACCCTGAGAGATGCAGTATCTACAATTTTATATATATTACAGTCCAAACCCGATTCCAGGACAAACTAGTTCGGACAAGGCCAAATTGATCCATCCTTGTAGGATAAACCGATATAGCCTGATGTTTTTAGGGAGTACTATTTCACATTCTTCTTAACACATACCATGAATCGACCTTGGACAGGTTTCATCATTCACAGTTTGCGCGCAAATGTTGTGAGCTAACCTAACCTAATCTAACCTAACCCAACCTAAACCTGGTTTAGCCTAATACAATTGTAGGCTATACTAATTTATTCTATGAGCTAGGTCAAAATTTCAGGATTAATGAATTTTGACTAGGCTAAACTAGTACATCCTGAGGCACTTATGATGTATCAATTCGGCCTAGTCCGATCTAGTTTGTCCTGGAATCGGGTTTGGAAGGTAGCAAATATATATCATTGCTGCCACCAACTCTGTAATATAGTCTGCTCAAAATAGTAAATTCACACAAACACGTGGATCATTTCTGATATGTGGTTGGCATAATACAGTAACATTGCAGTCGGTGTAAATAGCAGCACTATTTTGATTTGGCTGGAAACAGAAGATGTGTCAAGGGAGGTGTGCGCAAGGCATAGTTACATGAGGCAGACCCATACTCAAAACTATTTACACTTGGATTCTGTACTATCCGGTCCGGGATTCCTCCACTTTAAGTCAGATAATCGCAACTCTAGTGTATATCATTTATTGCTTGTGGTTTTTGTAAACATCCCTATTGGAATCAGTTATACTACCTCAAATTATCATAAAATTACTGGAACTCAAAAATGACTATAATTTGGAAATAATATTAAATAAGACACGTGATCGTACAAGTTATTTTCAATGTTTTTGTTCCCTGACACCCACTAGCCCCTCCCCCCTCGTGTCATTGTCGCTCTACATCCTGTCCCGAACGTGGAGTAGGACAGGGTGAGGAATACATTTTTGTAGGGAAACAATATTTATGATCACAGGATCTGGATCAGTGTATCCCACGGAATTTTTTTTTATTACATTGCATCTACTCTTGACGTAGTCAATGTACTATAGGAAGGGTAATAAAAATGTCTCACTATTGTCACAGAGAAACAAAATGAGTGCGACATTCATAAGACGTCGTAAACATCCGTATTTACCTCTTATGGATGCTTCGTGGGGGGAGCGAAGGACACTTGCGACTGCAGCGTATTTTTATTTAACGTTTGTCTTCTTTTTTTATTTTTTTATGGGTACGTTTAAGGGCAGAGACGAGTGTGTTCAAGGGTTATTAATGATTCGTTTGTTGGAAGGATGAGAGTATTTACCACCTACAGCGGCGGCCGAATGAACTAAGACGTTAGCATCACCTTGGACTTGGGACGTCGTTGATGAAGGTCTAGGCGCGAATAATATTAGACTTGTGCACTGTGGGAAGAAGGGAGGGGGGCGGGAACGAAGGAAAGGGAGGAAGAATTTATTTTTATATGATATTCGCCATTGATCTCTACGCACTGGTAATTTTTTTCAGGGTGTGTTAAAACCCAAACAAAATATACATAAAGATTTTATTTTCGCAAGGATATATATATTTAAAAGATAAATAAATTAATTTAAAATATAAATAAATAATATATATATATTTAAACATATACTAAAATAAAGTTTTAACTTTTTTAATTTTAAACATTTTTTAAATAGAAAAAAACATTAATAGGATTCGATAAATCGTCTAGATATCAAGTCTGAACTTAATACTAGTGGTCGCCGGTTCAAATTCCGTTACATCTCACTCGGGTGTGTGGTTTTTAGTAGCATGTCACGCCAACAGACAAATAATTATTACTACTACACAAATAATCAAATAAAACTTCGGCCCTTAGTGACGTAACAATTTGCTTAAAATTAGAAACAAATTCAGTAATGGTGATATTATGTGAATGAAAGTGACTTGCAGAGTACATTAAATCGTTAAAAATGTGGCGACAGGCAGAATGAATCTTCGTATAAATGTTTCCAATCCTTAGGTGATAGTTTTTGATAAGGATGAATCAGGAATGGATTGTCGGTTTAGTATAGATGTAAAACTGTTAGAACAAGTGAATAAGTTTGTGTTTACGGGCAGAATGTTCTGTGAAATCGTCAGACGAGTGAATGCTTCCCGGAGAGTAGTTGGATATAAGTTGACTATTGCAATAAATGAAGTATCGAAAGTGGCAAAGTTGACAGTATATAAAAGTGTGTTGACGCCATCATTGTTTTATGGGTGTGAAGTGTGGATTTGTCATGAGAAACACAAGAGCAAGGTGAATGCGGTTGGAATGAGATATCTAAGAAATGTATGTGGAAAAACTCATATGGACAGAGTGAGTAATGAATGGGTGCTGAAGGAATGTGGTTTGAAAGAATATACAAGAGATTAATGTGAAAGAAGCGTATTACGTTGGTTTGGGTATGATTAGAGGATGAGTGTGGATCGACTGACAAAGCAAATATATGAAGGTAGAGTGTGTGGATCAAAAGGATGAGGTCATGGGTGGTAGAAGAATGTGTGAAAAAAATAAACTTTAAAAGTTTTAAGAATAAAAGAGAAAAATAGGTATACAACAAAGAAGCTTAAGTGCACAGGACACTATCAAATAAAATCATAGTTATTTTTCTTAAATTGACAACATCAATAGTCTATTGGCCAGAGTTCTTGGATAGACATCCCGGGTCTCCGGCGCTTCCAGATTGTTCTGGAACGGGGTCAACTCAGCCACAAGAGAACAAATGAGAATCTACTTGAATGGAGATGTAAAGGATCCGGTGTATAAAACTGAGATTAACGGCCGAAAAGCTAGTTGTGCTGACCACAAGACATCCTGTATCCTCAGAAGTTGTCACTATCTTCACCAACAGATGGCGGTCACTCGGTTGGTATTGTTCGGTTGCGAGATGACGCCATGGAGATTAATAATTGTCAACATATTTTACGTAAATATAAACAGGCTATTTATATAGACTGGTATACTTAATTAAAACATGCCAGACGTGATAGCCCGCATCTACAAGCACGTGGACTAAATGTCAAGGTCATCATAATCTGGTTTTGCCGGTAATGTGTAGTTAGGGTTTCGAATCCCAACCAGCTATACAAGGGTGTTATTCCTTAATTTAGTTTACACTCTGTCTCCTCGCAAATGATGATGCATATCACCTAAATTTTACTACCCTTATTTTAAAATTAGTAGTAGTTAAAATGCGTTTAGCCCAGACTGGTGGTAAGACGTGGTGGAAAAAAACAGCAACCTTATTATTATTATTACTATTATTATTATTATTATTATTATTATTATTATTATTATTATTATTATTATTATTATTATTATTATTATTATTATTATTATTATTATTATTATTATTATTATTATTAAAACGTAACGGAATGAAAGTCAAACATATTTAAAATGGCTAATTATTTTTACTTTCTCGCATAACTCAGATAAGGAAAGTATTGCGATCGTAAAAAAAATCTACACACAGATTTTGATGTATGCCGACGTTTAATGATCCCCTGAACAAAAAAAGAAGTATGTTTTGTAATGCCGTCAGTCTGTTACTGGGACTAGAGCCGAAAACATTTTATCGGTCAGGCTAAAACTTTGCATCTACGGTTTTCAACGGGTTCCCCGGAGGGATTTTTGGACTTAACCATCCAGCCCTAAATAATAATATTTAGCACCGCGTCTTACTACCCGTTCGGGTTATACGCTTAAATACTAATTACGCTAATGGATTAGGAATTGGGAGGATTGAATTTAAAGGAAGTGAACCCGCATTTGTGTAGAGGGAGAGTGGAAAACCATTTAGGAAAAACCACCCCCAGTTCACCCGACCGAGATTCGCACCTCGATCTCCCCGTCCTCGGCGGTCGAGCTCAACACGAATAGCACGTTAGCCAACTACGCCACCGAGGCGGGTCCCAGCCCTAAAATTAAGGGCAGTTTACTTATGAGTGAATATAGAAAAATAAAATGGGCTTCCTAAAAATCGGCTTCAATGATTTAGATTAAATTTCTAATCCAGGAATTATTTAACATTACAAACAAAATGGACATTCTAGCTTTCCAATGAAAATGGCTTTGAGGATACTTTAGATAAACAAAAATGTCTAATTTTGGTCATAGCTATCTCCGCAACTCTGAGAGATAAGAATTTAACTATCGCCAAGTTGTATTGCTGTTGTGGTGTAATGGTCAGTGCAGTCAGTCTAGAGGTCCCAAATTCGATTCCCGACTGGTACATTGGGTATTTTTCCCAGAGGTCAATTACCCCAACGGTCACTATGGTTTGGTTGGTAAGGCTTAATTTAGTTTTAAGAGTTTCTACTAGTTCCACAACTTCATACTCACTATCATCATCACCTCATATCATCGGGACACGGAAAGGATGTACGATTAATACATTCGAGTGTCCCCTTGGGCAACGGTACATTAGTACAGGCTAATCTCTCTACTACTGGGCTACGAATGATGTATTCCAACTGCGCAATATTAATATATTAGTAGTAGTATAAATACAAAACTTATTGGTAATTTTTTAAATTGATGTTTGGGAAAAAGATTGTTATACTCTTTGGTGAAAACAGATATTACATTTTTCTTAATATGTTTCTGTAGCAATGTATATTATTTCAATTATGCTTTTTGGTGGAATGTTTCTGAAACAATGTATATTAATTTGTTTCACATATCTCACGGGTTTTGAGTAAATATCTCCATTTTTAGACAAAGGAGGATGAAGTTATGTGCTGCGCACCGTAAGTATATAATTTATTTTTAATGTGAACATTAATAAGTATGAATTTATTGCTATGTAGGAGGAAGAGTTACAAAAAAATTGAGGGAAAAAATCTCAGTACACTCGGCTGGGATTCAAACCACGAGCGTTACGTCACCACCAAATCAAACTTGACTAAACATGCGCCTTTATCTATTTATATACGCGCCTAACGGTTCGGATAAGTTTGGTATCAATCCGTCAAAAATTAAATGAAGAGGATGGGTGGGGAGCAGGTAGACGTTTAGACAAAACCCCAATATTAAATATTATTATTACTGTTACAATTTCTTTATTGTTAAGGCTATTTTATTATGCGATACCTTTAATTATGATGGCTTGGGGGTAAAGTTTTTTCCTAAATAGTTTTTCCCCTCCCTTTATGCAAATTTGGGTGCATTTTCTCTTGATTATTCCTAACCAATCTACATTAGATTAATGTAATTCTTCAGACATCCAAAACGGGTGGTAAGATACAGTGCACAAAAATAATGATTAATATTATTATAAGCTAGCAGAATCACCCGACATTGCCCTGGGTAACCACGTAATGTATTGCTTGTTTACCCCTGACAACGCTTTTCTTTGCTTCAAGCAAACTTAAAAAAAAAATAAAAAATTCCGACTCAGTTTTTAATTAATTTAATCAAATCTAATTAAAATTTTAAAATTTCCGCTTTAAGGTGTAACTATTCATGCACAGGGGCTAAAATCTTTAAAATTTAAGCCCTTTGATCATGGTAAAAATTCGCGCAATGATCAAGACAAGCTGGCAAACAAACTCTTCATTTTGTGAGTTTTGTGTAAAGTAGTAATAATTAGTAATGTGCTTAGCTAGACAGTTGTATAAATTCGTATCATAGTATTGATAATTAAATAATAAACTGCTATTACTACTACTATTGGAGATACTATCCCGTAGCCCACCCATCGTTCGGAGGCACCCCTCACCTTGGCTGAGATAGTAGACAACTAGCGCCAGTATGAAGACGCTTGTGACGAGGAAGACGCCAATCACGACGACGCTCTTCCTGAAATTCATGGTGCGCCACGCGCGCTTCTTGTTTGTCCGGCGTGCGTGAAGCGCCGCAGCTGACTGACGGGTTGCCTAGCACCACGGCGCGCTCTTATTACCAACATACTTTTTTTTACCTCTCCCTCCCCCCCCCCCCTTTTCCATTTTCTCATTCTCTCTCCTCCGCCACCTCTTCGACCCTTTAACAGATTTACAAGTATTTAACACGTTTCTGTTTCCATGCTGCACCAGGTCGCGGTTTTATAACTGTTTCACAGAGAAAATATTAATTGGCATGACATTTTATTTCATTTCGTTTTAATTTATTTAAGGTATTTAACAATCACTTTCTGAACCGACTGATTATATCAGCACACGACTTATTAACTAACTTAATTCTAGAACAGACACAACATCCAGCCCCCGTTGGTTAATTCATCTTGTGAAAGGATGAGATAATATTTCACTAATGATACATTTTTCGACCATGTCAGGAATCGAAACCGGGACCCTTAGCTCAGGAGGCAAACAGGCTACCGACTGAGCTAAGGTTTTGAACGGACATTTTATATAGCTAATTTGATTCTGGTAGAAATTTTTAAATTAGATTTTTTAATCACCGCGTCTTACTATCTGTTCAGATTAGACACATATATAATTACTAAATGGGTATGGTATGAGGAAGGAAGCATATTAGGGGTAATCTACCCGCAATTATGTGGAAGAAGAGAGGGAAATCTACCACATATAATTTATCACTTTGTTTTTACTGTCTTCTCTCCCCTCTAGTGCGGGTCCAAACCCTTTAAGACTGATCTTCCCAGCTTTACCCCTTAAATACATCATTAATAACCTTGATGTTAGACGACCCATTATTATTATTATTATTATTAGCACCGCGTCTTACTACCAGTTCGGGTTATACGCACTTACGGTAATGTGTAATGGTAGGGTGATTGTGAGATGAAATGGAGGAGCTACAGTTTAACGTGAAATCCGAACCACGGTGGAGGCCTGGCATTCCACACATTCACAAGTTGTGATTAATACGTCTTGTCAGAGGTGAAGGAAGGGTTTGGCAATCGGATAAATCTGTGTCGGGACCGAGGATTGAACCCCGGACCCTCAGCACAGAAGTCTGACACCTTACCCCTAGACCACCAGGTCGCCGACGACCCTTTATTAGTTATTCTACAGAAATCACCAGAAAAATATCTCCATGGTCATACTGGTGATTGAAACCATGTCACCATGGCTTAAAGCTGAAATAATAACCCTTTTTATTTCATAGTATTAGTTTAAAATTTACAAAATATAAACATAATGACCGCCTTAAGTGACCAGACATTTAAAATTATTAAAGTTAGCTCTAGGGATGAGTTGAATCCTATATTTTATATATTTTTCTATATTTTTTTTTATTTAATCTCTAACTCAAAGGTATCCTCGAATTTTTTAAAATGCTCTCTCTCTCTCTATATATATATATTATATATATGTTAGATTAAGCCTAATTCCATCCCTCTTTAACATTTACCTCTCCCTACTTCTCAGGTCATAAATCTAATAATGTGCATGCATGTTTTTCAGGACCATACCTTCAGGATCAAGGTTAAATAAATAGTATAATTTCTTTAAATACATATATTCTTAAAAATAACACACATTCAGTAAAGATAAAAGTCTGTTTAGCGTAGAATTTGTTTTCTGAAAGACCTTTTTCCTTACCAGAAATCTATTATATAGTAGGATATTGGTAGAAAAAAAACCTTTCAGAGAGTAACTCCTACCGTGAATGTAGTATAGGTTCATCTTTCATACATATAGTAAATACATACGAGGTTATTATTTCCATTTTCTTGGAGTAATTTTAAATAGAGTAGACCAGGTTACTAGCCTTGATCGTACCCGCACCCATGACAGTATTCGCTGCTTACGGTAAGGATGTTGTACCAATCGGTGTTGCTACATTTTAGCCAGTATACCACAAGTACATCCGTTGCCTGGTCTTAATCTGAACACGCTTGCACTATCCCTACTATAGAGACCACCTTGCCAGCCAGTATGAGGTTGCTTGTGTCACTACTACTAGGAGATAAGGCGATGCACCCACATACCAGGACACACTCATGGGTATAATATTTTATTATATAACATATACAAAGATTCAATATCTCTCATAGAAAATAGGTCTGAGAATATAGTCTCGTACAGTATGAACATGCTTCACTATTTGATCAATTTATCTGAGCTGTCACCTAGATATTATACCAGTTCTCACTGTGAGGCATTAAACCGTGGTATGTATGTGCAACCAAAGTTTTTTTTCTCTCTTGTGTCTTCATTAAATGTGTTTTGTTTCATCCTTGATAAATAGTTTACCATTCCAAAAGGAAAAAAAATTAAAGATGTTTAAGGAATTACAGATAATTGATTAGTTAATTATAGATTTTGTGTAACCTTTTAGGAGAGGCCTTTATTTTTACTGAGTAGAAAAAAAAGATGTCATAGTTTACAAAACATTATGTTTCTGAAATTCTGGGTTTTATCCCTCGCGCTTCCAGATTTTCTTTGAAGCAGTGGGTCTGGACCGGGGTCAAGTTCAGCCTCGTGAGAACATATGAAGAGCTACTTGGATAAATAAGTAGTGGCTCCGATCTAGAAAAGTGAGACTAACAGCCGGAGGGTTTGTTGTGCTGACCACATGACATCCCTCTAATCGCAAATGTTGGTACTATCTTCACCAATAATTGGTGGCTGCTTGGTTGATATAGCTCACTTGCGGAGTGATGTCATGGAGAATTTTTTTAAATATTTCTGGATTACAATGGGTAGGTATATCACGCATATTACTTTAATAGAGATCACAGTTCACACCTTACATTGCTACCACTTGACAAAGAGGTAATGACAGCCTCTTGAAGAAAATTGATCTTTAACGCCCAATTCCCAGACCTAGGTATCATTCTATCGAAGTTCATCAGGAGGGAGTGTGCAACGTGCAATGCAACTTCCTATAGAATAATAAGAACTTTTTTTTTGGTGAATTCCCTATCCAAAAGAACAATGTATTAAATAAAAAACCAAATAGATAATTCCTTAAATGCTATCAATTTAATAATCTTGATTCACTCATTTTTAATAATAATAATAAAACAATTGAAATATTTTATCTTGAAACATTAAAAATAAACTGTAATTTATAAATATTGCATTTAAAGTGTCTAGGAACATGTTTATATCACGACTCTTCATCTCCAGTTTCACAAGCCTGTGTCTGATTTTTAACATGATGAATTAGATATCTTACACCTGCCATCCATGGGCTACACAGAGATACGTGATCCACCATCAACCCAATATGAATTTGGTCTGCAAGGACTCCATCGCCACCTTTCAGAGCTGAAAACACAGTAAATTACTGCTTAGTGACTACTGTGGTCTGCATGCTCAAGCAACACACTTTAAAATATATGCTTTGATGTGTTATTTTTCAAACAGAATACCTCAGGAAAGGTTATATTAAAACCAAACATTATTCAATTATAATAGCTATGATAATGATAGTGAGAAATTTTAATTAAAAAATCACCTGTTTAAATAGTTTTGTTGAGAGACAACCATTATTTTGTGGTAGAAAAAAGAAATAGTTTTAGATTTTATTTTGTGAAATGTGTCTTACTGCCTGTCTGGCCTATCTGCATATTTACACTAATGAGGCAGAGAGGGATAAGGAAAGTAGAATTTAGAAGATATGTATCCACATTTGTGCTGTGGAAAGTGGTAAGCCTTTTAGGAAAAAAAAAACAATCTCAGTACAAGCTTGGACTCAAAACTTGACACCTGCTTTGATGGCTGCATGGTCTAAGAGAGCTATTCTGACAAGACTGACAAAGATGGGGATATCAGGGTTCAATCTCGGTCAGGTGCAGTGA